>JAODUP010000121.1:355000-407500 GCA_025642065.1 Paralvinella palmiformis
GTACTCTTCCGGATCCGGTCGATACGAGTACACTATGTGGACCCGGACTCCAGACGAGAGACGTGTACTGTACTCTAGAGGGTGACTTCGACCATATGCCAGTTGCTGATGTTCTCTGTATACAAGGTGAGCGTTTTATTGTTGATGAGTTTATATAGGTACTGTATCTATATATCCATCTCAGCTATCTAACTCGGCCCAGTCACGGCGTTGTTCAGAGAGTCTACACCGTGTTCTGAGGTTCTAATGTTCAGACGGTCCAGTGTTCTGGTGTTCTAATGTTAAGATGGTTCAGTGTTCTGTTCTTCTAATGTTCAGATGGTCCAGTGTTCTTATGTTCTAATGTCCAGAAGGTCTGGTGTTCTGATGTTTTAATGTTCATACAGTCCAGTGTTCTGATGTTCTAATGTTCAGACAGTCTGGTGTTATGATGTTCTTATGTTCAGTTGGTCCAGTGTTCCTATGTACTAATGTTCAGAAGGTCCAGTGTTCTTATGTTCTAATGTCCAGAAGGTCCAGTGTTCTGATGTTCTAATGTTCAGACGATCCAGCTGATGTTCTCAGAAATCCTGAAATTATTTAATCTTAGCTCCGAAATCGAGAGTAGCATAAGTAGATTGTCAGTTGAGTTCATCCTGTCGGGCGAGTGACGATTTCTGACATAATTAACAATTTTACATATCTTGGCAATCGTGAACGTGTAGGACAAGCTCATTGCTTCAAGGATTAGTTGATTTTAAAAGGCAACTAGTCCTACAGGACTAGTTACCTTTTAATGTTATAGTCGCTCCCTGTATGCACGTATATAGGTGTCAAACACTGGCTGTGACACTCGAATGTTTTATTTAGATCTACAAATGCATATCTGAGGGTAAGATTCTGTATTTAGTAAGGGCCAATTATTAAATCTACATTATTAATATTAGTAGTAGTAGTAGTACAAGTAGTAGTCGACCTTACTACTACTACTACCACCACTGCTATTACTACTACTTCTTGTACTATTACCACAACCACTGCTATTACTACTACTACTACTACTACTACTACTACCACCATCACTGCTATTACTACTACTACTTCTACTACTACTACCACCATCACTGCTATTACTACTATTACTACTACTATTATTACTACTACTACTACTACCACTACTACTACTACTACCACCACTACTACTATTACTACTACTACTACGACCACTACTACTATTACTGACACTTCCAAGCTAACTTCTTCAAAGCAGTACTGTCTCAATATATTATCCTAGTATATAGATATAATACGGTTCCTATACCATTTTTCTGGGGGGGGGAGGAAGGATTTTACAGATTTGTATAGACACCATCAGTGTCCAAAGATTTAACCGAAGAAAAAATAAACATAACAATTATTTAGTAATTGAATATCCGTGTCCTGGGCTATTTCCATAGGGAGAGGTTTAGCAAAGTACTCACTCACTCACTCACTCAGTCATCACTCACTCACTCACTCACTCACTCACTCACTCACTCACTCACTCACTCTCACTCACTCACTCACTCACTCACTCACTCACTCACTCACTCACTCACTCACTCACTCACTCACTCACTCACTCTCTCCTCCCCCTCCTCCTCTCCTCATACTCACTCACTCCTCACTCCTCCTCCTCACTCCTCCTCCTCCTCTCCTCCTCCTCCTCTAAATAGGCATAGAAATTACAGACAGTGTTTAGTTCGATTAATAATATCATTTGTTATTTATTTACATAAATCCTGGATTCTCAGTTAGTAGATCAGAATGTCTTAAAATAAACTATACAATGATTCAACCTTCAGCCTCCGCAACCCACACAGAGGGCCGTGTTTTGGGTACGACGAACCAGGGCGACCACATTGGACATCAGTGGGGGCCTGAGGGAGACCGGTTTTTCCCGGTCTTATTGTGTCTATGTTGTGGAGTACTGGATGTACCCCGCACTGGCTCCGTTTCGGTCCGGGATTCCGCCGTTCACCCCCCCCCATCAAACCACTTTCCCCACATTAATATAACTACTTAGCTGATGGGGGAGGCGGGGAGGGGTAGTCATATACAAACTAACCTAAAGTTAGGGTCTATGTCATTAATGGCCCGCACCTAGCAATGTAACGTAAATGTTTTCCCTCGTGTAGGTTCCTATTCCTGAATAGATAACAGGAGATATTTTAGTGCTATGTCCGCTTCCTGATTCCGTAAGCTAAGATAGCCGCGATAAGCCGGTAGAGTCTTAGCCGCGGCTAGTAAGTCCCTGGTTTGGACCGAGCATCAGGATATGTTATTTATATGGAGAGTTGGCTGGAATGTGGCCGAACTCTCCCTCTCTCCTTTCTCCTTCCCTCTCCCCCTCTCTCTCCCTCTCTCCCTGATTGTTAGCAGAAATCACAAGACAAGGATTATCACTGATGACATAACCTGTTATCCGCCTTCGGGATCTGCCATAATGTGGTTTATGTCTCTCCGGAGATATGATTGCATATTGTGTTTGTTTTGGCCGGGTGGCCGGATGGGTGTTTTTTTTTGTCTCTCTCGGTAGGCCATTTTTTCCGCCTAATCGCATAAAAAAGAAGATGAAACCGGAATTTCCAGCATTTAATGTTCTATTTGTTGTCGTTAAGTGGCTGCTTGGAGATTATGTACAATGGAGGCCATAATTTGGTATTAGGAGATAATCTTGTGGTGTCATCTTTAATCTTCTGGAGAACCGAATTTACTGAGGATTAAATTTCAGGGTTCTCTCTGTGTCTATTGTATAAACATATACTGTCCAGCCATGGGCATCGATTCCGCGGGGGGGGGGGGGTGACAGGGCTACCATAACCAGCTGTAACAGGAATGTATATATATAATATATATATATATATATATATATATATGCGAGAGAGGGATCAGCATGCGCTGGCACGTTTTAGCAGTTGGTACTCCTGCACTGGCACAGACTATAATAATACGATTAGAGTATATCCGGGATTCATCGAGGACGTTTTTTCTCAGTAAGACATATAATATCTGTCATTAGCTATTATGCTGTGACATATCAAAATATATGTCTATTTCAAATCTGTACTTTTCAAAGACTTTACTGCGGTATTGTTTATATACAATAATTTCTACTGTGACATGTCTCCATAGAAAAATATCTACTGTGACATGTCTGTATACAATAATACCTACTGTGACATGCCTCTATACAATAATATCTACTGTGACATGTCTGTATACAATAATATCTACTATGACATGTCTGTATACAATAATACCTACTGTGACATGTCTCTATACAATAATACCTACTGTGACATGCCTGTATACAATAATACCTACTGTGACATGCCTGTATACAATAATACCTACTGTGACATGTCTGTATACAATAATACCTACTGTGACATGCCTGTATACAATACTACCTACTGTGACATGCCTGTATACAATACTACCTACTGTGACATGTCTGCAAGTATTATTACCCATTGTGACATATCTTTAGACATTATTACCTGCCGTGACATGTCTATAGGTACTATTACCCATTGTGACATATCCACATAACATATACTATTACCTAATACCATCCACGATTATCTAACATCAACCTTTTCACATCCTTTAGATAAACAATATTATCTATAATCAACAGTGGATCACGCTTCATTCTAGCCTCATATGTTGACATTACCATAACGTATCTATTCTCATTTGGCCCACCATCACTAAGCCATACGTGGTACAAAAGAAGGCTGCTTCACCTGTCCCAGGTCCATTTGATGTACAGTTTTTGTTAATATATAAAAGGTCACGATTTTAAAAAGGATTTTTATGAACAACGCTATCCAAGGCGAAGTTGGCGAAAGGCTCGGCTCATACGAAGTGAAAAGCTAGCGGAGGATCATAAAATAAAAAAAAACCCCGTATTTATCCAAAGAATAATCAAAGATGTTCTATTCGGTGATGTTATTCAAAAGAGCACTCCCCCCCTCCCGTGCAGTGGTTCCTTTCATGGTAATAATTTCTTTTCAGAATCAAGAAGTTCAACGGTCAACGAAAGTTTCCCACTGAAGCCGCCAGAGCGGCGTGCGTGTCAGGTCGGGTGCCCCAAGGATTGCCTGCTGGGAGAATGGGAGAACTGGTCTTCCTGTACGCAGACCTGTGGCTCTGGAGGCGTGCGAATAAGGTCAGGCGAAAGGTCATCGTAATCTCGGTGTGGATAAATGCGATTAAAGTCACAATAAAGGTCGCTGACATTATATTGCCAATGCGGCGCGCCGGGTGCCGAAATAAGGTCAGGTCATAGAGCATCGCAACAATTGCCTTTCACTATATGGGTGGTGTAGTATAACGTATTCAAGCCATGGACGTATTATCATTGGCACAATTTGTGTGCTCGAAACTTAAGAGTTTTGCTTTTCTTTAGTTCAGTTATTTATAGCAAATCTTGGGTGGCCAATATCTGTTTTCGCACGATTCTAAGAAAAACACCCTTTCTCCATGATTAGTGACCCTGCCACTTACACGTTCCAATATAATAGATATATATTTATATTGCAAGTTGAACATAAATTAAGTGTATTTAAATAGCATAATATCCAGGTATGTTGAGTGTTGAAACACAGAGTGTGGCCACACACACACACACACACACACAGAGTATGCTGATAACAAACACACGCACGCAGACACACACGCACGCACACAACTGAGCAGAATATTAATCTTCAGTTTTTTATTCATACATCACTATACAAAAGCGTTATGAATCCGAGGTCAGTATGTAACCTTGCATAGCCATTAGTAAGGCGGAAATTGCCGAGTGTAAACGAAGAGAACCGAATATTCTGAAGGAAGCCTTGTGTGGCTTCTGATTGGTGGTATCCAAGTATTGTAAGGGCGCCTCCGTGGTCTAACTGGTAGCGCGTTGGATCACAGATCACTACCAACTAAATTCGAATCTCTGATTCTCGGCGTGGGCATATCTGAAGGTTGTTTCATGTTTGACTTCGCTGCATTACCTTTGGAGATCGCCCGGCCCATTTAGCCTACCATGTGGACAAAAATGGCCGTAAAAAATCAATCGGCATCACCACGTATTTTAATGTTATTAGTGTTTCACAATAACGGACTTCTGATAAACAGTAAGTATAAAAAAGCTGGAATTAGTCCAATCTACAATATTAATAAGGAAGTCACATGGCTTCTAGAATGCAGTTCGTAATGCGTTGCATTACATAACCTCCGATCATGGGATTGGATCTGGGTATGGTCGGTCTATGTCTATGGTATTTTTCCAGCATTATAAAAGGACTTAGGATCTGATTGTTTAATTTCCATGCGGCCATCTACCAAAGATGACGTCAATGCTTGCGCTAAGCAAAACGTTCATTTTCATAATTCATTCGTTCGTTCGTTCGTTCGTTCGTTCGTTCGTTCAATCAACCAATCAGTCAAGCAATTGGCCAGTCAGTCAGTTAGTGTTTATATTACTAGCACATTTGGCTTCATACCTGTGATACCCACGTTTCAAACCCATCTAGGTTATCTCTGAAGGATATTTCATCCATCACTTTGCTTCATTAACTCGGGGGTTGTTCATTTGACTTACTGCATTCGCGAAATAAATCGACCGTAAAACATCAACATTCCAACATGCCTTATGACAGAGTAATAAAACTAAATTAATATACTGTTTTCGTGTAGTTATGTGAGACGTCATTGAAAGTGCAATGATTAGTGCAACGCGATCCAAAACCCCCACACACCATTCGAGTCCTATTCACGTCTGTGTTTGCAGGATATTTCCTTCAGAAGTGGCCTTTTGGCCATATGTATGTTCCATTTGTGACTAATGTCGAGGCTACACAAACCTCGCACTGATCGCTGAAGCAGTGCAATGTGTTGTTGTTGTTGTTGTTGTGTTTTAATATTTAAAAACACAAGTTGAAAAAACAGTTTTGTTTTCAGAAAAAAAATGAACAACTTGTTGGTTTTAAGTGTTTCCGAATCTTAAATTTAATAGATCGGTAATTAGGTGACTGGTTTGTCTGATTAGATATATGCCAAAACCTGCACAGGCAAGCAGACAATCAGACAACTTGCCACATACAGGTAGGCAGACAGGTAGAAACAGGCAGGAATTGATACACACACACACACACACACACAGAGGGAGGGAGGGAGAGAGAGAGAGAGAGAAAGCGAAAGTGTGTGCGCGTGCGAAGCGGTAATCTAGGTTAACCTATCAAGTCAATATATAACCTTAGACCATCATTGTGTAGCTCGTTAAATCATCTAACAACTTGCTGAAGACCAAACGACTTGCCGTTCATCATTTGCTAAAACAAAACCCTTCATCCGCCGACAACAGTCCGTAGATCCATTTCGTTTTTATTAGTATAACAATTTCGAAATAATGAGCCTGCCAATTGGTTAAGACAACCCGAGTCCCGGTTAATACGGGAAGCTACATTAATTAGAAGAAAAATAGCCCGTCTCTGCCTGATAGCTTCCGGTGTGTGGCCGATTGGCTGTCATTTTTAACTCCGAGATGGCTGCCGTGGCGCTGGCATCATTTATTCCACGACCTTCTCCAAGGTCAAAACATCGCGCATTCCTGCCGTAATGCCGGCACGGGCCATTACTCGATTCATCATTCCGGATCATGTTCAGTCCGATTGCGGCATCTGTTCCGATAATTGCGTAATGATGTGATTCCGGATCTGTTTCTCCGTTTGTGCGCGTTTCTTTCTCGGTGTTTCTCGGTTTGTGTTTCTCCGTTTGTGTTTCTGTGCGGAGTTAATAAATCATTTCACGTCGTGTTTATTTCAAACGAGCGGCAGAAAATGATGACGCGTTCGGAACCTAATAATTAGATAACGCATCAGTCACGACAAGACGACGTGTGCGAGTCAGAGATGATCCAGTTTTGAGTCTCAGGATGTTCCGGTTTTGCCGCAAATCGGTTAACGCACCCCCCCCCCATATCATTTAGTTGCGGATGGCGGAAGACGACTGAGATATCTTCTACTTCAATTCGTATTTTAATCAGTTTACCACATTTGGCATTCAGTTGTCGATTCTGATGACCTTTTTACGACATTGACTCACACGAAGTTAGATATTTCGCTTTACGTGAATACTATGGTGGTGGTGATGATGATGATGATGATGATGATTGACTGATGTTTACGGCCGCTTTGGGGCACGTGGTAGGCTAAATGGGTCGAGCGACCTCCGACGGTAATGAAGGAGATTCGAACACGGGTGGTAGCGAGCGATCTGTTGTGCTCCAACACACTACCGTTAGACCACGGAGACGCCTCTCGCGAATCCGGAGTTGAAGACCTACATTTATAACAAACTAATATATGATAATTTATTTCAATTATTATCTTTACATTTAGTGTTTGCTACTACAAGATTTATAATTATAATTATTATAATTATTATTATTATTATTATTATTATTATTGTTATTAGTATTATTATTAGTATTATTATATTCCTATATTCTTTAGCCCACAATAATGCTGACAAGAATTGTTGTTTATAAAAAAAAACACTTTCGACTATGATGGGAAAAGAAAAGCCAATTCAATCAAAATCACACATTATTCAGTACCATAGATGACTCTTACATAGCTCAAATGGTAGGGCACCTCGCCATATATCTACGGGTAAAGGGATAAAATCCTAGTGCAGTCTGTGTCTGTAGAATAATCCATCCTTCACTCTGATGCTTCAGTGTGAACATCTGGTTTGATTTGAGAGTAGTCGCTCACGATTACACGAGGCAGGTTTCAGTAGTATCAAGACTACACACAGAGTACTGACTCACTGAAATACAATTCCGGATACTGAAGTAATACAAAGGCAATGAAGAAGAAATACTAACTAGAACAATCATGACAAGAAGAATATGTTGACAAGAAGAATATGTTGACACGGCGACAAGAAGAATATGTTCACAAGGAGACCAGAAAAATATGTTGACAAAGAGACCAGAAGAATATGGTGACAAGAAGAATCTTGGCAAGTAGACAGTAGAATATGTTGACAAGAAAAATATGTTGACAAGAGGAATATGTTGACAAGAAGACAAGAAGAACACGTTGACAAGAAGAATATCAGAAGCATGATGCTTGTGTCAAAAAGCTAAATCCTTATATGGAAAAAATTAAATACAAATAGATAGTGCAGTTTCCCCAAAATTTGCATCATACAAAAAGTTTTGTTATATAATCGCTGTGAAATTTGGAAATAAAGAGTCTGTGTCCATGTGTCTGTCTGTCTGTCTGTCTATATGTATCTTTCTGTCTGTGTGTCTATATATATATATATATATATATATATATATGTGTGTATGTGTCTGTCTGTCTATTCTAGTCTTCCACCTTTCTATATGCTGCTGATAGATATACGTTGAATAGTGAACCATGAATATGGATCCGTGTTTTATTAGAATTAAAGACAAAGAAATTCACTTCCATAAATAAAAAAATTGTATTAATAACGCCAACGGCAAAATTTGATGCTGGCTGGATTTTGAAGACCGCCATAACATCAAGTATATATATATATATATATATATATATTATATATAGAGTTCTCGCAAGTTGGTATGACAGCGGCTTTTGTATTGATGGCAATTGGGTTATTTTGATGATGATAAAAATCGTTACTTCCGTCATTATATTTCAGTGTATTATTGTAATAAACATCCTATTTAAGTTGTTTTGTTTATCAGGACACGTCCGGTGATACAGGAAATGACTGTTGGTGGAGAAAGTTGCGTTACAGAAGGTCGTTACGAAGAGACACCCTGTAACCCGACACCCTGTACATGGTGGCACACTGGTAGGTGCTGTTTGTTACTAAATAATCGATATTTGCGTTATGATACAAATTAACCGACGTTACGTTATGACCGCTTATTTCAGCAGACCGTTTGCGATATTTGGGGAGGGGGTGCATTTTAGCTTCGGCCCTGGTCATATCAGATATGTAATACTGTCGAGGAGCTACCTCCCTAGTCTGTGAGCCGACCGATTAATTAAGTTCGTCAATGGGGTGGTAGAATTTGCTAAATAAACTTCAGCCGATCATGCTCTCTTATGTTCATTCGGGGCGCCTCCGTGGCCTAGCGGTAGCGTGTTGGATCGCGGATCCCTACCACCCGCGTTCGAATCTCGGCTAGGGCATATCTAAAGCTAAATGGGTATTTCACGTTTGACTTTGGAGGTGGCTCGGCCCATTTAGCCTACCATGTGCACAAAAGTAGCTGTAAAGCATCAATCATCACCATCATCAATCATCATCATCATCAATCATCATCAATCATCATCGTTCTCTTACATTTATTCACCCTTAAACAAATCCCACTATCAATACATTTATATGTTCCGTAAGAGAAGGGTGGGGGGGGAGGTTCCTTTACTGTACATTCATATTTCACAACATTACTATCATCTCGGAGACAATACGACAACTACAATAATCCCGGACAACAACTAAAATTCTAATAAGGCATAATTTGCATTATATATATTTTGTTCACTTGGTAGGCTAAATATACAAAATGACTGTCAAAGGTGGTGGGGCTAAGTTAAAGGTGAAACATCCTTCAAACATGGCGAGAATTGAATTCAAAGCCAGATAACATTCGTACACATAACCATTAAACCATCCCCGAGTAATTATGATCGGTACCTTTGATGATGGTGACAATATTTGGTATTAATGATTGGTACTTGTTTTATGATACACTTGTGTATTGTAGATGTATCATCCTTCACGTAGTAGTATTATTCGCGGTTTTGACTGTTATAGAATAACTTGGCAAAGATTGATCCCCACGAATGTTATTAAAGTTTAGTTTTTAACAGATGCCTTTTAATTATTTGAATTTAATCATACACGCACATATACTGACTTATAGATTCTTCACATACACAATAAACTAGGTTCTGAAACTGGAATTGGGGAAGTTTATTTTCCCGAAGGTTGTAGAAGTCCGCTAAAAGGGGGCGCCACTTTCGTGTGTCGATGCGTTTATATCTCACAATCATGACAATACAGGAAGAATTCCCTCATATTCGGTAAACGTCAGCACAAATATTGAAAACTTGAAAACATTTCCAATCAAAACTCTCGTTCTTGACGATATAACAGAAATTGACAGCCACTAATTAGCTTTGGCTTGGCTGCCACGAAATTTTGTCTCCTTGGATAATAAACCCTATACAGCTACAGTAGGTATTGTTGTTGTTGTGAAGGTGGTCGTGGTTGCTGCTCTTACCAAATAATGACTGTAGCCCCGCTACGATTGAGTCTCATTCGAAAGTGCAGCAGATAGAGCGTTGTCCTGCAATCCTTCATACTGTGGGTTCAAATTAAACTAGTAGCTATCTTTGTGGGAAAATCCCAACTGTGTCCTGTGCCACGGCTAAGCAAACATCTCACTGACTTACTCACTCACTCACTCACTCATATTTGCCCCTAGGTCAATGGAGTGCCTGTTTTGTGGACTCTGACAAACCTAAGGCTTGTGGTATCGGGAGTCAAGTACGATCTGTGTATTGTCTGAATGCCTCTTGACGAGGTGGTGGCAGACGACAATTGTACCATATACAGTCCGCGACCAATCAGAAGACGAGCTTGTCAACGTGCCATGTCCTGAAAACGTGTACAGTCAGTGATTGGACAGGTTGGACCGAGTGCACCAAAAGACCTGTGGTGTACAGGGTGGCGTACAAACTAGAAACAGACAGATAATAGGTAAGTACAGGCTGTGGTTCCATTCCCGATGGTGAGAGACTATATTATGTATATATATATATATATATATATATATATATATTCTTGAACAATATATATCTATTTTCCATGCTTTCTCCAGCACCCAAACCCAGAGAGCCCCGTTGATCTGGTTTTCACTCGTTGTCTGTTACCAGAGTTAAAACTCAAGCTGGGACTCGTGCTTTTTCAGTTGCTGTCCCTACTATTTGGAAATCACTCATGTTAAGTCATCAAATAGCATAGGTTCTTTCCGTCACCATTTCAAAACTCACCCTTTCAGACTTGCCTATCCCTCTAAAGTTTCGTAAGTTTTAACTCCATCCGATCATTTGTTGATGAATGTTGCATCGTACCTTGATTATGAGTTTGCCCAACCCCTGTACTAGGTGTGCCACTGAGCTCGATTCTTTTCGAGGATATTGGCGCCATAGAAGTTTGTAATTATATATATATATATATATATATATATATGAAACCCGTGCTTTGCAATTCAGCATTGATAATGTTTCTAGATTGTATCAGAGTTTTATTAAATTTGATGTACATGGTTCTGTCTCCATAACGTATTATAATAATTGGTTGGTATTAACCTCATCATGGAAAGATTAATTTTAACCCGTTTGCTGATAAGCAGTTTTTATTTTAACGCTTTAATTTAATGCTTCTGTTATTTTACAAAATGGTGTAAAATGCCAGTTTCTGGCATTCCTGGTAAAATATTTCTGAAAAATATAGAAAAGTAAATTTCTCTTCTTATCGAATTATACAGGAATGTTTCTTCGGGAATATTATAATCTGTTCAGCTGGTTGCCTGAAAAAGGCTAATTTATGTTAATATCTCTAAAGACATTAGTTGTTGTGAGAATTGCCTCGGGAATTGTACGCTGGTTATTACCGCTTGTATTGTTATTCCAAAAAGCAAATGGGAGAAATATCTCAAACTCTTTTTGGGACGTTTTAGAATTGAATAGATTTGTTTACCGAAATGTTGTCCGATTTAAATCTCCTATGAAATAGAGATTGTTATTGCTATACCCGAGGCGAAAGTTCTTTCCTTCCATTTTCGTGCGTTCAATTTTGCCATATTCCTCCCAATCCAGATGTCCGGGGTGACAGTAGTGACCCCTGTCTGCCAGAATCGGAACTAAAACAAAGCCGCGTCTGCAATCAGATTCCATGCAAGACTTACCTCTGGCAGATTGGTGCGTGGTCGGAGTGTATCCGCATGGATAATGCCACCAAGCCTTGTGGAGACGGTACAGGAATCCAGAGACGACAGATTACGTGTGAAATGGACAGAGGTCAGATTGTTAATGTTGACGAGTGAATGGCATTTTTAGATTGGTAATAATTGTGTCAAATGACTTCCCCCTCTCTATCTTTGTGTGTGTGTTTGTGTGTGGGTGTGTGGTTATTTATTTATTTATTTCACTTTTAGGTTATCCAGTATCTGAGAGGCATTGTGATCCCAATAACAAGCCAACCGACCGTCAATCCTGTGCTGCCCCCTGTCCCCAGGACTGTAAACTAAGTGGATGGAGTGACTGGTCTCTCTGTAGTAAGACTTGTGGCACCGATAGTTATAAAGTGAAATTCAAGATGGTTCTCAGATGGCCACTTTATGGTGGAAAAAAGTGTCCTGGAAATCCTGATGAAAATGGTCAGTTTTCAACATAAGAGAACAACGGGGACACACACACACACACACACACACAAACACACAATCAATCAATCATTAGTATTAATCAATTAATCATAATCTCAATCAATAATATTAATAAATCAACTAAATAATTAATCAATCAATCAATAACCCACTCACTCACTCAATCAATCAATCACCACTCACTCAAGTAATCAAACAATCAATCAATTAATCTCTAATATTACAAACATGTATCATTTCTAGGTATCATCCTTAAGAGGAAGTTGTGCAACAAAAAGTTCTACGGCTGTACCATCGTCCACTGGGAGACTTCAGACTGGGGTCAGTGTCAGGTCAAAGGCGACTGTGGTAAGGGTATTCAGAGGAGGAATGTAACCTGCATCAAGGAAGATGGCAAGGAGGTCAATCAAGGTCAGATCATTGATTAGCTTTGAAAATTGCTGTTTTTTTTTGTTTATTAAAACAAAATTTGGAAAAATTTAAAAAATTTAATTTTTTTTTTCCAAAAGATTTTTAATTCACACTAAACCATTTGTCAAATATTAGTCAAATAATTTTAAAGCAAATTACCTTTAAGCTATTGCTGGTGGCGAAGTCATCCGTAGCGAAAGGCTCTGCTGATGAAAAGGCTTCGATGCCAGATTAGCACCTCAATTAAATGTGTGTGTGTTTTAGGGTACATATAAAGAGGCAACAGGCACAGAGCATCAACATATCTAAACAACCTTCGAGACCTACCTCCATAAATCTAAATACAACTATACATACATTAATCTAAAAATAAAATGTTCCATACCTCCACATATTGATAAATGTATGCGTATACCTAAGCATGTGTCTGGTCTACTCATCAGCCTGTGGGAACCAGCTAATTCGCTTTTCGTACGCGACAAATATGTCACGCCCACAGGAAAGCGGCTACATGCAGGCTACGTACAAAAAGCGGAAGCACTTAAAACATACCATTTGATACCACAGCTCGCAACAAACAACACGTGCGCATGGTTCAATGGTGACTTGCTACATACATATCATAAACTATTTTGACACCACAGTTTACATTCAACAGTAATTTTCTGTGGTCCAAAAGAAACCTGTATATAAAACATTTCGACACCTCAGATGCCCACCTCAGCTTTATTTTGGTTACGAATAACTGAATACATCCTATCTATATGAACCATGGATCTAGTCTGGCGTCGAAGTTCTTCTCTAACCTAAGTGAAAATTTAAGCCTTTTATATACCCTCAGCGTGTTAACAAACATTACAGTTTGTTCATAACAAAGAGAATGTACACTAACTCAGTATGGACTCACTGAAATGATTTAACTAAAATAAAAACAAAGTAGCAATACCGCACAATGGATTATTACTGGACTAGAACGAAATATCGTCTCAAACCTGAGTAAATACTATGATTAACTCGAATCTAACAGCTAACCCTCATACGTTTCCGTTCATCACTAAGGGAACGTTCATTCACGCCTAATTTAGCGTCCCTAAGTATATACAGTTAGGTGTGGTGGGATCTAAATTAAAGCGCCTATCCACTTGATCTATTTGACCCATGGTCGAGAACAGCGGATTTCAGTCAGATCTCCGATACTGCGAATGACACGTCGGGATTATAATAGCTATACATTTAACAAATTTCCTATATCAGTGTAATCTAATTACTCATAATATGGGAAAAACTCTGTCCGCAGCTTAATACCCATGGAGATGCCTGCCGGAGTAACAAACGATTCCAGGAGTATAAATCCATCAAGCAGCATTGTATGAATTAATAGGTCGTTTCGCCAGACCACATAAGAGGACAACAATATAGATTCTACAGTATACATAACAAAGCTAATAAACTCAAATATGTTGTAATAACGACATAACTTTCTTACAGTGGTGTAATAAGGAAAGCGTTAACTGAACTTTATTGCCATAAGATTCCCGACGGACGGTAATTCACCGAATCACTCAACTGGATCCCCCCCACCGACGTATGATCCGTTGAGATGCGTCCTGGATTGAAACAAGCCCGAGTCAGAGATCATAATATTGTAAAGCGACTTAGACCAGATATCTAGCTGGATAAGGCGCTATATAAACGTCACGCATTATTATTGTTATTATTATTACTATTATTATTATTATTATTATTATATCAATCATTTCGATTTACAGCATCACTATAACAGCATTCCTCGTGTTATAATTGTAATTTTCTCAGAATGAAGTATATCCACGTGTTATGACATTTTTCGTTGTTCTGTTGTTTATTTTTAGCTTTCTCTGATGTTCGTATTATTCCGACCTCAGATCATTACGATACATTAACTAGTACATTATGATGGCTACACGTAACAGTAATTATAATCAACGATTCACGAGTCATACTGACAAGAACGAACCCTTTATAACCGCATTATGATGAATATCATCGACATTTTTCACAAGATAAATAACAATAATACAAACACATCCACATACACGAAGATATTAGGGTCAACTTACAATATTAGCATCAGAAATGGAAACTTAACATCCAATATGGCAATTTTGTGACTTTATGATAGCAATTAGTATAGTTTAGTATAAATAATGAAATTTGAAGAAAAAAAAACTTGTAAGCACATGGTAAGCTAAATGAACCGAATGACCCACAAATCTAATGAGGCAGGGTGAAAGATGAAACACCCTCCAGAGAAAGCCTGTTGAGAGTGGTCAAAAATGATATATGAAATGTAATTATTATATATATATATATATATATATATAATATAAGAAAAAAACTTGTATGCACATGGTAAGCTAAATGAACTGAATGACCCACAAATCTAATGAGGCAGGGTGAAAGATGAAACACCCTCCAGAGAAAGCCTGTTGAGAGTGGTCAAAAATGATATGTGAAATGTAATTATTATATATATATATATATATATATATATAGGGTACAGATAATTTTTAAATGCTTACTAAAAACTTACTATTATTAAAGTGAAACTGTATTTACGATTTTGTGTATGTGAGTGTATGTGTTATGTGTGTGTGTTACTGTGTGTGTCTGATGCTGTGTGTGTGTGTGTGTATGTGTGTGTGTGTGTTACTGTGTATGTGTGTGTGTGTGTTACTGTGTGTGTGTTATTGTGTGTTACTGTGTGTGTGTATGTTAAACTGTTGCTTATTCTCTCCTCCCTCCATAGGTGTATGTTATGAGGAAGGTTTGGGTTCAGCACCAAAAGATGAACAGTCCTGCCACATGCCGTGTTCTGGAGACTGCCGCATGTCACAATGGACGCAGTATTCCCCATGTTCACAGAGCTGTGGTACCGAACCCGGATTACAAACACGTAGCCGATACATCATCAACTATGGTAAGTGGATACAAACTAACACCTACGGGCTGACGGACGACACATCTCCAAATAGATAGCTAAATCTTCTTTTATATCTGCGCATTATCATCTATTCTCCATACAGATCCAACAAGGCCTTTGTCCTCCCAGTGTCCTCATTTAGAGGATTCCGATTTAACAGAGAGTACATCCTGCGGGGTCAAGGAATGTCCTAATTATACCTGGCTTACTGGTACCTGGGGCTCGTGTATACCACATAATACTGAAGGTGAGTAATCCTGGATACTACCTGAGTTATATCGTATTGTAGATTATAAAATTAACAAAAAATAACAGTTTCCTCGCACACACACGCACACACACACACGCACGCACGCACACACGCACGCACGCACGTTAAGATTGATATTATATCGGAAAATACCACATCGCTTCCATTATAATATTATAAATATATATTTATCTTAACGTAAATATATATATATATATATATATATATATATATATAGGTGTGTATATTTATAATAACATAACTATATACAAAACTGTAGACTTGGCTCCTAATGCGAATTATAGATGTAGAAGTTGTTAAATTACACAACAACAACAACAACCCCCTAACACACACATATGTGAATGTTATTTCTCTCTCTCACACACACACACACACACACACACACACATATATATATATATATATATATATACGCCCACTCGCACGCACGTACGTTCACAGACACACAAACATAAACACACACACTAACACACACACAAACAAACGCGCGTGCGCGCACAAACAAACACACTTACAGAATATGAAAACATAGATGTCAAGAAAAAGACAATTACGATCACAGTGTAAGATTATATAATAACATTTGGACAATCTGACCTAATTATTACACTGACTCTGGAAATTGGACTACAATTTTTGGTTTCAGAGGCACAGACGCCTTCTTGTGGTGAGGGGATCCAGATACGACAGGTCTTCTGTCTACGGGATGACGCTGTCTATATTCCGGATCATGTGTGCGATGTAGTTTCCGCCATGCCCAGAAGACAGCAGAAGTGTCGTATCCCTTGTCCCGTAGATTGTGTCTTATCAGCGTGGTCTGTCTGGAGTAACTGTTCCCAATCCTGTGGAAATGGTTTGTACAGAGTTTCAACTTGTGGGATGATGATGATGATGATAATGATGATGATGATGATGATGATGATAATGATGATGATATTATTAGTAATAACACTAAATGTGCCCGACTATCTCTTGAAATTTAAATACACGACGCATCAATCTGATCAATATCCGGGCTCAACGAAACATCCCGTATTGAATCTATAGAGCTATGAACGGAGTTTGAACTCCATTGTCTAGTGCATGGAGTCTGTTGACTAAAGTCACTCGTCTGTTTATAGATTTATAAAGATTATAATCGTTGAAATGTGTCACCGATGTTAATTGACACGTGGCACCCGATGTTAATTGACACGTGGCACCCGATGTTAATTGACACGTGGCACATTTTAGTTGTATTGGGGGTGATTTTCCATGAGTACAGTATGACATAAACTATATTCTGCTACACTCTATTTGAATTATAATTACATTATCAAAACATATTCCAGTTCCCAGTCAAAGTTATTTTTTAATCCGATTATTTCATATGCGATGTATCTACTTGTTTGTGCAAAGTGACGATTAAGGAGGGATAATTGTTATATTTTCATTGTTATAAAAGTCAATTCAAGTAAACGGCTGATAAACAGAATTTAGTTCCATAGATTTGAGCTTCCAGAAGTTATCTTTTTCTTAATTAAATTTCCTTTTTTGTATTTTCCCATGCATTTTCCTTTTTTTATATTTCCCCATTCTTTTTCCTGTTTTGTATTTCCACATTCGTTTCCTTTTTTTTGGTATTTTCCCATTCGTTTTCCTGTTTTGTATTTTCCCATTCGTTTTCCTGTTTTGTATTTTCCCATGCGTTTTCCTTTTTTTATATTTCTCCATTCTTTTTCCTGTTTTGTATTTCCCCATTCGTTTCCCTGTTTTGTATTTTCCCATGCGTTTTCCTTTTTTTATATTTCCCCATTCTTTTCCTGTTTTGTATTTCCCCATTCGTTTCCCTTTTTTGTATATTCCCATTTGTTTTCCTGTTTGGTATTTTCCCATGCGATTCCTTTTTTCATATTTCCCCATTCTTTTTCCTGTTTTATATTTCCCCATTCGTTTTCCTTTTTTTGTATTTTCCCATTCGTTTTCCTTGTTTTGTATTTTCTCATGCGTTTTCCTTTTTTTATGTTTCCCCATTCTTTTTCCTGTGTTTTATATTTCCCCATTCGTTTTCCTTTTTTTGTATTTTCCCATTCGTTTTCCTTGTTTTGTATTTTCTAATGCGTTTTCCTTTTTTTATATTTCCCCATTCTTTTTCCTGTTTTGTATTTCCCCATTCGTTTCCCTTTTTTATATTTTCCCATTCGTTTTCCTGTTTTGTGTTGTATGTTCTTTTTTTATATATATTATAGTCAGATATGATTGATAATAATTTCATCATTGCAGGGCTGCAGCATCGCATACGAAAGATCATTGTTGAGTCGGATCAGGGAGGCAGGCCGTGCCCCAGCCTGGAGGAGATTATCTCGTGTAATCTAAGAGAATGTGCCGACTTCGATTGGAAGGTGTCCAAATGGGGACCCTGCCAACCGCACTGGGGCATGCATTGTGGGCCCGGCAGCCAACACAGGCAGGTCAGCTGCCCTGCTGGGCGTCAGTACGAGAAAGAATGTGCTGCGAGGCAGCCGAAACCCTCGTCCAAAATGGAGTGTTTCAGGCCTTGTTCAGGTAAGCTGTGTGGTCGTCGAGTGGTACTTCTCGAGCCATCAGTTTAAGAGGTTAATCAGTCATTTTCATCCTTTTCACAACCGTACAAACTGTACAGGGTTAGGATATACGATGACGTGAATGTACGCTCATTTAATCTTGAAGCAATTATGTGTCCATTAACCCGTCTATAGATTACGGATGGGGGCATGAAAATGACTACTGGCGCCATCTTTCGGATAATCATATTCGACAGCTGGCGCCAGTGGTGTTTCTTAAGCAAAACCAACTTTGAAACATTACATCGTTCTTTCGATAATCGTAACTGTATACTTTTGGGGGCGGGGTGGGACGAGTGGGGCACAAAAATGGTACGTTTTCTAAACTTATGAAAATTATGTTAATTATGGATGATCCATGGCCCTTCATTTACGTTCGCATTTTCTGCTTGTTTCAGGGGACTGTATTATGTCAGAATGGTCCGAGTTTACCCAGTGTGACTGCGATATGCCCGGTGCGACGAAAACACGTCATCGGGATATACAGCAGCAACCCCTGCCCAGCGCCGTCCAGTGTGGTCCTACAGTTGAAACGGAACTCTGCGAATGCCCCGCCCACCAGCTGGTGATTGGCGGATGGACCAGCTGTCAGCTTTCTGGGTCAGCCAATCATAAGTTGGGATGTGGTAAAGGTTAGCCTTAATCCCTTAAGTTATAATATTTAACCAAACTGTACCGTCTGTTGAAATGATGTATTCGTTTGTTTGTTTATTTCTTAATAATTCGTTTGTTTGTTTGTTTGTTTGTTTGTTGTCTTCTCAAAATAAAACCCATCTTCAATAATCAGGTATCCAGCGAAGGCCAGTTAACTGTATCCGGGAAGATGGTAAGGTTGTTCACTTGAGTAAGTGTCACCTTGGTAATCTGACGTTAAGCCAGCCATGTGAGGTGCCCTGTCCTAAGGATTGTAAGCTGTCTGGATACAGCGACTGGTCAGAGTGTACAGATACTTGTGGCGTTGAGGCTGTGATGAGGAGATATTTAAACATTATACATGAGGGCAATGATCTCGGTCGAAGATGTCCCCCTGAGGAGCTTCTCACCCAGGTTAGATAACTTGTTATAAAATGACAGTTTGTGTCTGTGTTTTAGGATATATATATATATATATATATATATAATGGTACTGGCACATGCCTCCTGGAGTATATATATATATATATATATATATATATATATATAGTCTCTGGATAATTCAGCAGGATCAGGGTAGCGACTTTTCACACTGAGACGTGTAATATATCTATCTATATATCTAACTGACTATATCAGTGCCTGTATATGTGTGTGTGTGGGGGGGGGGGGTGAATTAAAAACAGCCCCTTCCCATATATATACACCGTAATAAGTTTCTTTTATGGTTATTAATTAACATATTCCATTACAAATCCACTACAGGTGATGGTATGTAACAGTGAACCTTGCTACAATTATACCTGGTACAGGGGACCGTGGCAGGGTTGTCAAAGTAACCGGATTGGTTCGTGTGGAGTTGGCAGGGAGACGAGAATGATCGAATGCCACCGGAGCGATGGCACGCCAGTCAGCGATGTGTTCTGCTTCCAAAATGGTATCGTTGAATAACAGCAATTATCTATAAGCAGAAATTGCCTTAATCACTAATTAATATAATTTCCCTTCCAAAACGGAATGGAGTTTCAAAGGTATTCGGTCGATAAGCACTTACTAGTGGATGTTTCATCTGACAGACGTAAAGGAAATTTTGTTTGGCCTTTTTCATTTCCGTCCTAGAACTCAACGCGCTCACCTCCCGAGATGAGATGAGGCAAAGTGAGAAGATACGGCTAGACCTTGATACGGAAAGGTCATGTGGAGAGCCTTGTCCCGGGGATTGTGTGGTGGGTATTGAGTCATTGCCCCAGTAACGTTGTACGATATTAGTTCATCCATGGTATACGAGTCATTTTATTCTAAAGATTCAGTCAGTTATGAGAAGTCATTTTGGCAGCATTACTAGACTATAGCAATGCATTATTTTGTAAGGTTCTTAACCCACTTAGGGGCGCCTCCGTGGTTTAGCGGTAGCGTGTTGGACCACAGATCACTACCACCCGTGTTCGAATCTCGGCGTGGGCATATCTGAAGGTTGTTTCATCTTTGACTTCGCTTCATTACCTTTGAAGGTCGCTCGGCCATTTAGCCTACCTTGTGCACAAAAGTGGCCGTAAAACATCAATGATCAGTGATCATCTTAACCCACTTATTTAAAAATCCTATTTATAATAACTATAAACCAGTGTATGCACGTATAAAATGTTTGTGATCTATGAGCCAGAGCATGTTTTATTTCTGTTTTCAGTGTAGTGCCCTGGAAGAACTCGAGTTAAATTAAGGCACTATATAAAATATTGTTATTATTAATGTTATGATGATATAAAATGCTTTATTGTTTATCTAAATTATGACTCTAGTACATAACCATAATTAGACCTGAACTAAAACATGTATCGGTTATGACGGTAGTTGAGTAATGAACGTCAATTGACAGAATCTAAGACTGAGAACTATGTTTGATATCACCAATACATCACATCATAACTACATATTGTTATACATCTGTTCCAATATATTGGAAGAACTAACTATTTTTAAAATTAAAGGTTCTTATATTTTCAAGATATCTAGTCCATCGTTTCATAACTTTCTAGATTAATGCAAGTGGGGAAGGCTACCGTATCTTATAACATCGTCCACTTATAACTTCATCCATTTATAACTTCGTCCACTTATAACTTCGTCTCGTCCACTTATAACTTCATCCACTTATAACTTCATTCATTCATAACTTCATCCATTCATAACTTTGTCTCGTCCACTTATAACTTCGTCCACTTAAAACTTTGTCCACTTATTACTTCGTCTACTTATAAATTCGTCCACTTATAACTTCATCCACTTAAAAATTCCTATACAGTCCATGGCCTTGGTACTATTGTCATGATGGATTTGTACTAATAACTAATAATTTAAACAATTCTTAGATATTAATTTATGAACTAAAAACAATTGATCATTGAAATCGGTCACCAAATAGTCCAGGTATTGTTTAAACAAAATTTATTTTATTTTCATGTTTTATGTTTACACCTTAAGTTTAAAAGGCACCCTGGAAGCGTAGTTCCGAGTTCAACGCCCGATAATGTTTCCCAAAGACAAGTGATGTTTACGTGACATGTCACTCACTCACTCACTCACTCACTCACTCACTCACTCACTCACTCACTCACTCACTCACTCACTCACACGTTGTTCTGTTCCGTATAGGTCACCGAATGGAGTGAGTACGGTCCGTGTATCTTCAATTGTTCCCATCCTCAACATCCTGGAGTACAGACTCGTAGTCGTGCGATAGTCCGACCATCTCTGGGTGGTGCGCCGTGTCCCTGGGATCTGATCCAAATCAGGTTTTACTCAATAACGATTTTTGTTCGTTAGTAATAAAGTTCTTTTATAAGAAGTGGATTTCTACCCAGTGACCATCCTTGACATTCGGTTATCTAGTTAGCTCATTACATTCGTATTTACAGAAGTTGTCCAGGCTCAGATGCACTCTGTCCATTGTTTTCTTGGGAAGTGACCCATTGGAACAGTCGTAATCGGAGAAAGGTTCACTGTGTACTACAAGGCAAGTAATGGCTCCCTTGCCAGATCGAGTGTTTCACTACTTGGTGAACAGGTGGCAGCACCGTTTTAGCTATATCTGGGGTGTATAAACAAGCAATCGTTGTTTACATTTTTCTGTGGATGTTTGAACCATCCGATGGTTGGATTTGGATAACGAAATACACATTTTCTGAATAAATCAGGTCAGCCCTTGCCATTCCAGACATGGATAAAATGTTCCTTGCTGTTTATTTAATCATAATTCTTGTTTGAAGCTTGGTCTTTTTTCACAAACAAAGTTGACCAGCACCTTGAACACGTGGGATTAGGTCACGTAGCTCAGAGCCGTATTTCACTCGGGAGCACCTCGTCATTAGAATGTTAAATCTACCAAATGATATCTTGCATAGCGCAGTTTTTGGATCATAAAACGTGGTACAAGTAGATGTGAATTGTTTTCATATGTGGTTTGATTACATAATTGGATCGTTTCTAGTGCTCTATCGCCTGTGTGTAGTTGTACTGATACTAGAGTATTTTGAAATGTACTCATATGGCCGGATTCAGGTATCAGTGTGTCCATTTATAGGCGTCTGTCTGGAGTCCTCAACGAATTTTAGAACATTCTACCTGTATATGTGACGGTTTATGTGATGGTTCATATGGCGGCTTATGTGACGTTTACCTTGATGGGTTTACGTGACGGTTTATGTGATGAGTTATGTGACAGTTTATGTGATTTATGTTATGGTTTATGTGGTTGTTTGTATGGTTATATGGGAGTTTATGTGACGTTTACTGTGATGGTATATGTCATGAGTTATGTGACAGTTTATGTGATGGTATATGTCATGAGTTATGTGACGTTTATGTGATGGTTTATGTCATGAGTTATGTGACAGTTTATGTGATGGTTTATGTCATGAGTTATGTGACAGTTTATGTGATGGTTTATGTCATGAGTTATGTGACAGTTTATGTGATGGTATATGTCATGAGTTATGTGACAGTTTATGTGATGGTATATGTCATGAGTTATGTGACAGTTTATGTGATGGTATATGTCATGAGTTATGTGACAGTTTATGTGATGGTTTATGTCATGAGTTATGTGACGGTTTATGTGATGGTTTAAAGATTGTATATCTGAGTATGAATTAAACTCCTCCCCCCACCCAGTATCATCACAATATTGTAAATATTTTGTATAAATATCATATTTTTAAAATAAAATATACAAACAGACTTTATGGTTCTAGTTGATAAAACATATTATATGTGCTACCCAGACACTACGATATCTTTTATTTGTCTGTTTTATATATATATATATATATATGTGTGTGTGTGTGTGTGTGTGTGTGTTCTGTATGTAATGATATATTCTATTTTTCAGGTGGTTTGGTTGTCAATGGAGGATGTATTATTCATGACCAACCAGCCAAACATAAAGATTGTGTTGATACCTGTGGAGTGTTTGCCAGTTGTTTAGAGGGAAGATGCGTTTGTGAACCAGGATTTGTTGGTTAGTTATATAAGAATATATTAATATATATTCAATCATGGTATAAGTCAAGCCAAACGTATGAGAAATTGCAAATATGTTTTGTTAGCTAATACGAGATATTAGGGTTCCATTGTCATAATATCGTGCTGTTGTTTTGTGGGTATATCTCTGCTATATTGTAAATATTGTGCCCGAGGGGTTGATCTCCATGTTCTGGGTTCGAATAAGATCTGTAGCTGTCTTTAGGGGATGCTTACAGGCCTTCACGATCGTCGACTTAACTGGCGACAATATTGGCCCATGATCTTTAGGTGTTCGAATTGATCACGTGTATTCGGTGTTTGTAACAACACGTAACTGTTTATTCGTCCATGGCGGAGGTGTGACTACAGAAAGAACTACCCGACGATCATAATTCCTACATAGTTGCTAAGATTATCCAACCAGGTTATTTGCCACGCTAACAACTCCCAGTCACTGTATGTTTAAGAACTTCGCGGACAATTTCATGTTGAGTTGTTGCACGTTCGAAGTCTAAAGGTGTAATTATCACTAAAATGGATATTTTCGCATACAGTGAGTAGCGTGGCGTCGGCCTGTTGTCAAGTAATAATTTATGGGTAACGTAGTCAGGGTCAGACTGACACTGGTACAAAGGCCGTCTGGGATCGGCCAGCACATGATGATTTATCATCTAGAGGTTTCAAATGATCCGGATCGCAATTAATCTGTTTGATGCACAGGAATCCAGAAAGCACAGGAATCCAGAAAAGTACGACAGCCTGATCCTACTTACGCACCATATTAAAAGAAGAAAAAATGGCCACCACATTATAAATTAGGTCAAGACAAAAAATACACATCAATGACGTCATTCTTCGCCGTGAAACCGCAGTCGTTCTCCGCCATCAAAAATACAGAGGTACTCTATACACAGTTTCTGGCGGTGTATAATAAATAACCTCTTCACTTCACGACTAAGTGAAATTAACGTTTCTAGACAGCTACCTTCTTTTAGCGATTTTTGCGAATTTTACTGTGCTGCTGTGCCGGAAATGGCGAAGATTTCCCCATATGACAACAGATTGATAAATTATTGTTGTTGTGCTAAAACGCGATGAACTAAGGTTTGTCCCCTTTGTTCATCACGCTGAACGCTATGCTCCTCTTGTTGACCAAGAAGTCCTCAAAGATTGCGAGAGGGCGTTTTCCGTTGTCCAGACAGTGGATACAGAGTGTTGTCAAAGCTTTAATACGGACACACATCACTTTTATAGAGCAAGATTAAAAACGACAGGTGATGCTGTGAGTTTAATGTATCAGAGGAGATGGTGGCCCTAGAAAATCGTGCCACACGCGAGTACGGCATACAGCATCAATAAAATGTCATGTTTGGATCTAGGTACTGTCTGTAGAACAAACACAGTCGCGATAAATGTGAATATATGATAATTATATTATATATTAATAAATATATAGGATCAATACATAATAATTGTCATTGATGATCGTTGTCCTGTTTCCGTTTTGTTGTTGTTGTTGTTGTTGTTGACACGTTTATGGTTTTACTCATCCTGAACTTCTGTTTCGTTTCTCCGAGGTGGACAGGTATGTATCTTCATTAGCGATACTCTGGTACAAACATTGTCAATTGACGCTTCTTCTCATTCAGGTAATGGTACGGTGTGTCTGCCAGAATTTGGCTGTGCCAGTGATCATCATTGCTACCTGAATAATACGTATTGTGATCTGATGAACAAAGAATGTTTGTGCCTCGATGACTCCTTACCTGGACCAGGTAATCTAAGTAGTGTATTGATATATTGACTAGTTTCTGACAGAAACGCTAATTATGGAAATAAGTCAAACGTTACAATTTGAATATTATCAACTAATATTAGTCACCCATGACGGTAGTTTACACTTTTTAGATTCTCTTTACGACATTACCTAAATCGAAACCAGACATGAAGTGTTCGTTGTTTTGGTTATTATTAGCTCACTGTCATTGCCTTTATCCTTCTATCATGTCAGATAAATGTATTTTATTGTAAACCAAATATTGACATAATGCTAAACAAAACGAAACCCATAATAGACGGAAATAGTATTACAATTAGCCTTTTAATTGGTTAAACCCGTAGTTTGAGAAAACAGGGCAGCGTTTCCTCATCGTTTCAAAAAGAGATGCGCGCGCATCCTTGCGCAAAAACAGATGCGCGCGCATCCTCACCTACGTTTAGACTTGGAGTCTAAACGTACGGCTCACGTACCAGTAGACAGCTCCTTTATATTTCTAATCCCTGTTTTGTTTTCTTAGATTTGACCTGTCTGTTTGTTGGTGCTTCGTCGTCAAACATGTATGATCCCCTAGAAGGTCGGTAAATAGTATTTCAATCTCGTTGCAACGGTTTAAACCTTAATAGATTGACATTTCATGCCATTCACTATGATATCATTTCTAACTGTTTTATTATTAAAGGATTGGCGGTCTTTTACACGTTTGTTGTTGTTGCTGTTGTTGTTGTTGCTACTGTTGTTGTTGTTGTTAGCATCAATGTTAATCGCCACTTCTCTTTGCCATTTTCAGAATTAAACCAGCTTTTTATTTACATATTAATTGGATGTCTCATTGCCCTTCTCTTACTTGGAGTGATAACAATAGGATGCATGATAAGGTAAGGTTTGTTGTGTATCGGTTTAGATACGTATATCATACTCTCACTTCTCACCAATAAAAGGAAGTATAACTGGCACTTTTCGGGGATTACGTGAAATGCGGCCCACTGAGTGTGGCCCATGTTGATTGCGGCCGTTGTATAAAACGACGAATCTATTTCGTCATTGTATAATGCCACTGATCATATCACATTTTCTTAAATGAATACGCCATTGTAATAAAACGATAAATACAACTCCATAAAACACGATTGCATACAAAGTCTATAAATCACATATACAAGTTTAGTCTGAAAATAAATACTAATTAAAACACACAAAAACAATTGAACGTAACAGTTTTGATTTTTGTTGTGGATCAATCACCGAATAATTACAGAGAAAAGAGAAAAACTAGCAGTTCTGGCTTTCCAGTGTAATTGGATAAACACAGAAATTTGTGCTAGACTTCAAAGATGCCATGTCGAGGTCCCATGAAATCGTATTTCCTGACGTAAAGCGTGTTTTGATCATGTATTCGCAGTCCAGTCTTACTTTCTTATTGTCAGTGACATAAACATAGTGACATGGGCCACATTCAACATGATGCGCAATCTATGGCCTCCCTTTTTGGGGCTAACCATTTACAAATATGAACCCTCTCACTTTTCACCCCCACACACACACACACGGTGCCCAAAGCTATTGTATATATATATATATATATATATATATATCAACCCAAACATGTTAATGCATTGATAATATATATATATATATATATATATGTGTGTGTGTGTGTGTGTGTGTGTGCGTTCCACTAGAGGTTAGTGTATAAAATCGGTGGGATTCTCTGATATATTAGTAACATAGAAAAAGGTCAAAAACCGAAATCAGTTTAGCCAACAGGGAACTGGGTCAAGTTTGTTTTGTTGCAGAAGTAAACCTCCGTTGTTTAATTTAACATTGATATATATATATATATATATATATATATATAATGACGGTGAATTTATAATGAAGTGTAAACCCGTAAAATAACTCAATCCTCCTTCTGTTTCAATCAAATAAAAAAGAAATAAAGGATTTTTTGTTGGCAGACTTGGATATCCAAGTGAGTAAAGGCTTTATTGTGTGATTTATTTAGATTCAACTATCAGTAGTAAATATTAGTTTTAATTAGAGTTTTTCGTGTTATTATTTTATTATTTATTCCTGTTAGATGATGATAATTTTTTTCTTCTTCGTGGTTTATCTTTCATGTTGTATCTATTTGGTGAAATTAGTTATACTTGTTCCTCCTCAAAATGGGCTCATTTAGATTAATTATATATAATGAGGGGGGTGTTTAGCAGTAGTTATGCTATTTTACATACATACATACATACATACATATATACTTACACACATGCATACATACACGCTTACACACATACAAACATACCTACATAACGTACATACATATATAAAAACATACATACATACATATATACATACCTACATAAACACATACAAAAATACATACATACACACGTACATACACATATACATACATCATACTTACTACATATACATATAAATATACACATAATATATATATATATATATATATATATATAGTAAATTATACTACACACACACACACACACACACACATATATATATATATATATATATATATATGTGTGTGTGTGTGTGTGTGAACAAATAGTAGGGTCAAATATAGATAGTTGTAAACGTTGATTATACGAGAAAAGTTAGGTTATAAAAATATGAAGGGAATATATAATTTGACCTCTCAATGTGTTTTGTTGTCATTGAAATATATGATAAATAGTTATACCATATCTTGTATTAGAGGCATTGTATCAGGTTATCTATTATTATTATTATAAACATTAGTGGCTTAAGCTATACCGTCCTCTCTGTGGCAGTTCTTATATCAAACCTTTTCTGAAATCTCAACAAGATTCCCTGACAATACACCGACTAAATCACTGACCTGTTTCACTCCCGATAATACATCTAATTTGTGGGATATTTCCCTAAAGAGTACCCCCCCCCCCGTGGCTAAACAAACACCTACTCACTTACTGAAACGTGGCCTTTCTGAGGGTCCAGTCGTTAGAGCGCTGCGTCGCAAACCTCCAGGTTGTGCGTTTGAACTCGGCTAACACCTGTGTTTGTGGGATGTCTTTCCCCAGGCGTCCGCTCCTCGACCATATGTCCCATGTGTGACCGGAGTCGAAGCTAAACAATTAAAATCAGTTAGACACACACTTCATCCTTCGTGTTATCTGTAACTCGGCAGTCTCCACCTTTTTCCAAATTTTTGAGTGTAATTTAATTAAAAAGTCCCCTTTTTCATTTTCTCACCGATCCTTTCTCACCTCCTCTCTCGCCCCTCTTTCGTCCTTCTCTTGCCCCTCTCTCGCCTCTTTCTAGTCCCCTTCTTCTTCTGTCTCTCTTTTCTATAAAAAAAATAGTGTCATCGTGAAATATCTAAAATTTTAAACAATGATTCACTTGTCTGCTTTGTGTTTTTAGATCGTGGTTTGTTTTTTTGTTGTATAGTGTCAGCCGTAGTAATATAGTAACTAGCCGCTAGATGGCAGCTAGTGACAGACTGATGGTGTCAAAGGCTTCACTCCATCAACCCGAACTTGTACGACCTTATATCCAAGTAATTGAACAATATGTCTCTCTCCGGAACTGAATCGTTTTGAAATGTCAAATGAGACGATGTTGGTGAAGTGAAGCTACGGAGGTTGAGGGTGTGTGGGGTGGTGGGGGGTGGGGGTGGTAGTAGATACGTATTACGAATATACGAAATCAGCAATGTTAATCTTAAATCAGCATGATAATTCGCATGATGAATGTGTGTGTTTACTGTCAATATTTGCACTGTTCATAACGTTATCATGAAGAATAATCAAATTCTGAATCGTCGACTAATACAACTCGTTCATTGACCCCTCTTTTGGGAGGGGGGATTGATCCGGATGAGCTATAGAAACCATCTCGTTTCTTTATTTCTTTGTTTCCAGGAGTGGTTTGAAGAGGAAGCGCCGTCGCCGTCACAAGGACCTCACGATCCCGAACAAGCTGACGAAAATCGACAATCTGGATACGATGCCAAAGAACAACAACCAGACACCGGAGAGGAAATCGGACGCGAAGAAAATCGACAAGAACCTGACGCACTCCTGGCAGAACAGACCTTACCATCATCATCCTCAATACCAGGCTAATCTGACTAAATCCCAAGACGGGGGCGAATCGACCCCTCGGGCGACGACCCCACTGCGCGACCCCAGAAGTTCGGCCCCACTCTCGGGCAGGAAGTTGTCGAAACCGGAAAACGTTGATCTGGATGAGGATCCGTTCAGCAGCGACGGCCTTGAGGGCGATCTGTCGTCTTATCCCTTCCTCAGCGACTACAATGGTCGGGATCAGCCGAGAGGGAACACTCGCACTCTGGATAGTCGGGCATCGAGGCCGAAGCCGCAACAGCGAGGCGCCGTTCCGTCGCAGTACGCCAACAGCCTGCCGCGTCGGATGTTTCAGCCGAAGTCGGACTGCGCGTTCCGGATTCCCAGTTCCAACAGCATTCCGTCGAGACGGGGCGGAGACGATTCCGACGGCTTGCGGCCCGATTCGTACAGCCAGAGTACGCTCAGTTCGGACTCCGACATGACGGCCATCTGGATCCCGCAGAACGACCCAAACCAGGTCGACGCCAGGCAGAATCGGTTCCCGATCAGCTCCGAGTTGCCCGCCTCCAAGGAGAACGTGTCCGATCTCCGGATGAGGAACGTCACCAGTACTCCTCCACACATATACGAGAATCTATCCTCGGCTGAAGAAGGATCCGGACTCGGAGTCGAGCCGGACGATCTGTCAGCTTTGATGGCCGACAAGGGGAGCAGTCCGGCGTGTCATCCGGCGGGCAAACGCCGGAACACGGAACCCGTCCCGATGCGCTTCCGGAACGGGACGCTGCCTAATGGTGCGCTGGCGCCACCGCCGTCCAGTCTCGCCCCGCCCCTGGGGCTCACCGAGTCGAGCAGTGCCAAGGATATAAAGGAACTGCAAGGACCAAATGGCACAAAGACTCAAATACCGAACACACAGGACTTGATGAGTTACTGCGATCAGCTATTAGCTGACCTACAGAGAGTAGCCAACTCGTAACAGATAAAACGAACTGCACATTTCTATCTTAAAAAAATAAAAATAAAATAAAAAATAAGAACAGCACAATAACTGCGTATGGACCACGTGATGATTGTACATAGCCCGAACAAAACAACGCTTCTTACGATACCTGACTCTGATATGTAAAGAGAAGATCGTCGCTTTGGTTATGAATTTAGCTTTCTCAGTTTTGAATCGTTGACATTTGAAAAATGGCGATGAATAATATTATTTTGTGTATGAGTAATATTACAAATATTTCTCTCCAAAGCTGACGAGGTAGGTACAATGCATGGTTGTATATTATATAAAATATATATATATATATATGTGTGTGTATATATATATATATATATATATATATATATATATATATATATATACAGTGGCTAAACCAAACGACAAAAGCATATTTTTCTATTTGTAAAATTAATAATATAATTTCGATTGTTGTTAATTATTGATGATTATTTACGGAGACATCGTTTATGACAAGTTCTAATTAATAGGCTAATTGTATAGTAAATTATCGAATATAGGTCATAGTATAATGCACGTGTATGTTATTTGGTGCATTTGCTAGACATATACCTATGCATATACATCTTAATGCGTGTATTTGTGTGTGTGTGTGTGTGTGTGTGTTAGTTTGTGTTTATTACTACACGTGTGTGTGTGTATGTGTGTGTGTGTGTATGTATTAGTGTGTGTGTGTATTTGTGTGTGTATTAGTGTGTGTGTGTATGTTTCGACCTGTGTTTTTTAAAGCGTTCACTTTAAGTTATTTAAAAATACAATATCTAATTGACACCAGTAATATATCATCAATTGTGCCATTGTTTACATACAGACGGTGATATTCGTATTCTGGGAGAAAGAAGCCAATTTGTTGTTAGTTCTGGCCACATTTGTTCCACATACCTTTATATCATCACACACACCTGCCTATTTGTAATCTGATGGAATAAAGGTGAATAAATTATTAAATTGGTGGATAATCGTTATGACAGACTTATATCACATGTGACAATCATTGGGTATCGATCCATATTAGACTGATGACATCTGACAATGACATATCGGTGATGACATCTCGTATGCGCGGTGATGATCGTTCGACCGCCCCCAGCTTCGGGGGGTGGGGGTGGGGGGCGTTTATAGCGGGGTGGTAAATCAAAGTCTGTCTATACAGGGCTGTATCATTAATAGAGTGGAACCTAGAGAACCCGCAGGGATTAGGAACCTGTCTACAATGATTAGACACTTTCCGCTGTCACGATACATGTCCATATGTATTTATCCATATATATATATATATATATATATATATATACTGTAATTAAATTGAATTACCAAGGGAGCGGCGTTCTTAAAAACATAGGGGCCAGGTCATAGGTTAATGCGGTCGTGTGTGTGTGTGTGTGTGTGTGTGTGTTATGTGTGTTTGTCATCACTCTTTGTGTACCAACATGAATCATGTTTTAATATTCTGATCTATAATTAATCAACTGCATGAAAGTCAGATAAAAATGTTGTACATAACAATAAATAGTTTATGACTCATCCACTCACAGAAAGATATAATTATTATATAACTGACGAGTGAGTCACTATGACAATAATAATCGTTGCTGTTAGAATCACATGGAAAAGGTACTGGCCATCAAAACACTGGTTTAATATACCAAAGTGACAACAGGACAGTGAGTAAATATATATATATATATATATATATAATAGTTAAATGACATAGAAAGAATTTATTATCTGGATTGATCCAGATTCCGGACTTCCTCCTTAAATCATTACTACAAGAGACGTATTAGTTTAATGTTTTCATGTGCGGGGATAGATGATAAACATATTAGGATTCACTTGATTGGCACGGTTGAGTGAACAACTTTATTTAGCCTCACACATCGGGCATATGGTGGGGGGGGGGAGCCTCGGGTGATACCCAACAAATACAGGTATGAAAGGCATCTGAAAACTAATGAACCTGAAGGTTTACTCCTTTACAATAATAACAATAACAACAATAACAATAATGTTTTATAAAGTGCCTTATTAATATATGGCCCTTTAAACTGAAAATAAAATAAAAACCTATCCTGGCTCACATATTACAAACATATTTTATACATAAACACATTGGTTTATATATGATCAACAAGCTGATTTAAATAAGTCGGTTTTAAGAACCTTACAAAATATTTCTTTACTAGCTGAAAGTTTAATAAGATTTGGCAACTTATTCTGTAACTTGGGAGCAGCGTTACTGATATATGCTTCTGGATCAGATCGCTGTTGCTGTTCCATTCAGTACTTTGAATTTGTGAAACAGGATCTGAAACGGACTGGAAACCAGTGCCGCTGGAACAAAACTGGTGTTCCATATTCCCTAATATTTTAACACTACTGGATTCACTAGAAATAGAAACTTCATCAATTAACTTATTATTGTATCATTATTCTTATTTGAATTAATTCAGCGGTTAATAATAACGTTTACCTTTCTCCTGATTGGAGGTGGCCGATGTGGTGTCGATCACAAACCTGTGAGTTTCGACTTAAATGATTGTCTTTTACAGGCTAACATTGGCTAAAGATTCAGCATCGTATGTGATTGATTGGTGTTTTACGGCCAATTTTGTGCACATGGTAGGCTAAATGGGCCGAGCGACCTCCAAAGGTAATGAGGCGAAGTCAAAGACGAAACAACTGGAACACGGGTGGTAGTCGCTAGACCACGGAGGCGCCCTACCAGCATCGTATGTAGTATGATTTTGGTTTTGTTGTTCTGGGAGAATCCCCAGGCTGTCGCTTAATCAGCACAGCCTCTATGTTGGAGCGGTTGAGAAATCTCCCCCACCACCACTCACAGGGGAGCAGTACGGAAAGATGGAGCCGAAATACCCCTGAGGGTGGTCACTGCCAGAGTGTTTTACGTCCTCAGGGTTTTTTTAACGTCCCCCTTTATTTTAAATAATTCAGTGGAGACGACAGCGCCATTTAACGTGGTCAGCCACCCACGATGTAGTGAGCCGAGAAATTAATCCCTGAAAAAGTTTCGACCTCTTACGGAGTTCGAACCTGCGACCGTTGGCACCAAGTGCCGGGTGCTTAACCGCTAGGCCACCGGAGCTCACTATATGTAGTAATTTTGTTGCTAGCGTTATATGAATAGCACTATACACAGTAGTTCCAATGAACCGTTTGATATCACTACGCAATCTTAAAATAAATGACAAATATATGCAATTTCTTGTTGAGTCGTTAAAGAACGCATGCTGCTAAAATCAGGTTTATAAACATGGCGAATTCTTGTTGTGTCGTTGGTTGCATAAGCCGTGGGCGTGGAAGTAATACAGTACAAATATCTTAGAGCATCGGTAAGTATGAGGAACACATTTAAAATAACTGTTAAAGCTTTTTTAGGCGGGAAATTAAGATTACCTATACCAAAGATTATTTATAACAAGACGTGTTACTTCGCGTTTTAACATGGGACGCCAGTTTGAATTCATGGAGCGCCAGGGCCCTAGCGGCCGTGGGTAGATTGTCACGGACAGCTCCCTTCGTTAACATGGCGCCTAATGGCACTGGTTCATTCTGCGCCGAATTCGGCTGCAGTAGCAGGAAAAGTATGCACAAATAAAGACATTTCCGAAAGTAAATGAAAGCTAGTGTAAACATTTGATATGATCTGTTTTTTTTAAATAAAGGATATTTAAAAAATAAGCATAACAATTTGAAGTAGACACGCCCCTACTTGACATGACCCATTCAGTAGGCCCAAGCAAGATCTATCTAGATTTATATTTGTTTCAGACAAAATCTGATTAAATTTTATTGAACAATATCAACCTATTAATCACAAAATGGGTATGTAAGATATACATAAGCTTACAGTTACATGTACTGGAGCCACTGAAGATGTTATGGGCGGGAGGTATATTTTACTTTATTATTGTTAATAATATAATTGGACTTCTAAAATTATATTACTATAATAATAATCAGATAATGTTTCCCTAATTACAGTAATTATAAATAACTGAGTATTTACATGATCACCTGCATCCATATTTATTTTTAGACCTAAACAATTGGTACTTATTGATATATATGGACTTCTATTTATAATTTAAATGTTATGAAATTAATTATTAAATACCTCAACTAGTGGTGGAAACATTCATTTTGTTATTTTTTCTATTGACAGAAGTAAAAGATGGGTTATTGATTGTTGTAGTTCAGATATATGATGAGGAAAGATTTAAATTACTTGAATACTAATTAAACTTATCTAGAATGCTATTCCAACTATTTTTGATGTACCAAATCCACCATATGCATCCACTGAAATCAAAGAGGAAGGTATTAACAGATAGGAGACCTACACAGGAGACGGGCCAGCTGTGATGGTAATTAATATTTATAAAATTAATGGTGAAAATTGGTATTATAAAATTAATTAAATAAGAAACAAGGCATCAAACCCATGCAATTTTGTCAGCCCATTTCATATCTTAATACAAAATAAAGGATTACCAGCACCCGAATTAGTACTTGAATGTTTAGCTCATGTGCTTTAATTGGTATACTTGTCGATCTTCATAACTTAAATGCATATCAAATCAAATTCTTTAACTAACTTGAAAAAAAGGAAAACATATGTGTTTACACATTGTGTATGCACTTGATACAAGTCATTATTTTACAAGGTATTGTTCTGTTTCAGTCCTTGAAGTTCTATGATGATGAGATATCATGTAAACAGGCCAATCTCTTGGATACATATTTACTGGTGTTGGATGTGATAGATGGTTTTGAGTTATCTGTTACAGTAGTCAATGCATGTGTGTATTACATCTCTGGGTATATTCTGTCTAACTTTAAACAGTTCACTGACCTGGACTAAATGTCATATTTTTGTAGTAGTGGTTGTTTAGAGCTGAAAGCAATATGTGTTATTCTATCCATTTGATAATAAATGACTGATTGTAACTATAGATGAACCCGTGGCACAAGAGATTTGATGCCCCCCATTGTATGAAAGTACTAATTTATCTATCTCTAACATGTTAACGCAAACATAAACATTGTTAATATTCCATGTATATTCTCTGTTCTCAGCTGAGCAGTCCTATATTGCATGATCTATATTATTGAGGTATAGACTTTAAATGAACTTATGATTTTTTTGGGTTAATATATGATAAACGGACATGATGAATATATGCCATATGGTTGGAAGTTTGTACTGAATTGTGTTATGGTTGCGTTATAATAGCTGTTGGACTATGATAAACTGACATGATGAAAGTATGTTTGTATGCATTTACCTCATATATACCTAATTGTTTTCATTAAAAGAACTTCCACACACAAAGCTGTGAAATAACCTAAAACACGTTCAATTATTTTCTGATCAGCTGTCAAGTGATCGCAAATTGTAGGCTATGAATTAATTAAGTGACTGGGCTGTGAAATCACTTAATTATGTATTTACAGTTTCAGAGCTTGTTTTTTTCGATATCATGTGTGCACAATTAAAGTGTTAATTAAGAAAATAGTACGTAATCATGTAACATATAGTACTAGTATTGCCAATTCAGTTCAACCATCGCACACATGTACACGATCACATGTGGACAACCAGAGAGCTTTTGTTTATCTGAAAAATACCTCCGGTCGCTGGAGGCGCCACTGGTTCAAAATTCAACATGGCGCGGCTATATATTTGATGGCATATAATAAGACAGGAATAATACAGATTGTCTGCACATACACATAATTATAATGCAAAAATCACAATAAATGTGATGAATGCCGCTTCAACATTGCGTTTCGCCCCTACCGGAAGTCAGCGCTGTTTGGTCATGGCAGCCCTACCAAATACCACTGAGTGCTCGATCTAGTTTTCTTTCAGGTCAATGGTTACAATTAACTAGAGGTAATATTAAGGCTATTACAAAAATTAGCGCATCATATTTAGTGCACAAAATACGTTTTAGGTAACACAGGTGTTTTTATAAATGGATTTATAATCAAATCATCAGCAATTTTCTTTCGTCGACCGTAGTGGCTCAAAGCGACACACCTTGTGAAGAAATCGCGTGTTCTGATTGGTTGAAGTTAAATCCGGACCTTTTGACCGATGATTTATGCCCAAAATTGATTGTTGACACCAAAATAAATCGGAGCAATTTACCTTTATTAATGTAGACGTCCAACGTAAGATAATCATCCTGTCTTCTGACAATATTCCTAAAACTACCACAGAAAAATTAAAGTTTCTCACCACTTCGTAGGGGCCATGCCATAGTCATTCAATCAAGAGACAATAGACAATTTATTCACAATTTCCGATTCATATATAACACATGACATAGTATAATATTAATAGTAATAGAGGAAATTGAGAAAGAAATTTTATAGACAAAGTTAAGTAAAGTGGCTTTTAATAACATTGTAGGTTTTGTTTTCACTTCCCCCCCCCCTCCCTCCCGGTCTCACGTATTGCTTATCGGTTGATCTGAGTAGTTCTAACCAAAATGGGCCATAGGAGCGTCTTTAGTCTAAGTCGCGGTGACTTGCCAGAGATAGGCCACTCAAATGCACGTCAACAAACGATGGGCTTGACTCCAGTGAGTGATCCGAACACAACTAAGTGCTTTTAAAAATAAGAGGGGGGGGGCGGTCCGTGAGGCCCTAAGGTCGAAATTGGTTAGACAAATTCATGCTGTTATAGTATTTGCTTAATGTGTATGTTCAGTGACAAGTAGAAGCATATAATGTGTATACGGTCTGAGCAAGCCTCTGGCTGGAGATGCGTCTTGTAAATGGTCGCTACTGGGCGCCTAATACAGACAGGTAAGTTAAGTACGGTTTTACGTAATTTATATTATAACAATAGAACGCGTATAATTACCGGTTTATACAGGATATCGAGGCATCATTATATGTCTGGTTCGAATAATCAGCAAATGTTAACAGTCCACGGGAGAGGGCTAGTTGTGTTCCTTTATTCGTGCGAAATTCGGGGAGATTACTCGGGCCGATTAACAGTGAAATGCTTCAATCCCTTCCACGGCCAAAGGGATGCGACAACGAAGGATTATAATCGCTGTCTTTCGTAACGCCCAGTTCGCTCGGTCTCTATTCCGAGTTGATCTTAAAGACGTAAACGCGACGACCCTATGAATGCATATACTTTGGACCGCTTTGTACACCTGTCACGACCAGATCCTATACGTCATGCGGAATCCGAATAATCGTAGGGGACTTCAACCGACAACTTACTTTAGTCCACATTCGGAGAGATTGCGTCCTTTAAAAAGTAGCATTTTCCCCTCGATACAAACTATTGCTCCAGATTATCGCTTGGTTGTCTGGTGGCAGATTACGTTGTTTGTTCTGTACAGGTCGTACAAGGTAATATGAGTACAGATAAAGGTGTAGCCTACTGAGAACCGGACGCGTTGTATCTGTACGGTCCTGTGACCGAGTCAGTAAATCAGTCAGTCAGTCAGTTAGTTTATGAGCATGAGAGTGAGTAACGTTAGCAATTCGTGGCCTTGGATATTGTGAAGGCTACACTGAGATGAGTACAAAGGATAGGCAATAAACAATACGTGCAGTCAACCCATCCTTATATCTACTCAGAGAGAGCGAGCGAGAGAGAGTGAGAGTGAGAGGGGGGGGGGGAGAGAGAGAGAGAGAGAGAGCTACATATACACATATTTCATTAATGTTCTTAATATATACACTTTGTGCTAATGAGTTGCACCCTTCCATAATTCGAGTATCCATCAATTCGGAGAGTGTTTCTCCGTTTCTGTAATCGATGAAATCTTTTATCCACAGAAATCATAGAGTCATAGACGCTTCGACCAAAGACAGCGAATTGTTTTATGCCAATTCAGAAATTGTATAGCCAGTAAGAGATGTTTATGTTAGCAGTATGACAATTGGCGATAGGACGACAGGAGAGTGAATAGTTTTGTTGATGTGTCATAAATACCGACAGTGAGAAATGTTATGTGCTATCTGGTGTCAGTCACACACACACACACACACACAACATGTGCGTGTATGTGTGTGTGTGTTTGTGTGTGTGTGTGTGTGTGTGTCATATTCATAGCCGTTTAAGAATATTCTGCGAACACACACAGACAGATAAACAAACACAAAAATACACACATTTGCTTATATATATATATATATATATATATATATATATAAGCTGGTGTTATTTACTGCTGTATACCAGTATACTTCAATATGATCGAGGCCAGTAAAGGGAAGTCTCTCTAACAGAATTAAATGACAAATATTTACTTACACATTCTTTATAAGACAGCTGTTTTGTACATCAAGTAGTTACTTAGGCTTAAAGCGGATTTTAACTATGAAAACCTCGCAAATATAGCATTCGTCAGGGTCAAAATGATCATTCGCTCGTTCACTCACTCGTTCGTTCGCTCACTCACTCACTCATTCATTCACTCACTCGTTACTTACTCAATCACTCACATTCGCCGACCTAGCAAGCTATTCAATCCCTTGGTCAATCAATCAATATAATCAATCAATCAATCAATCAATCAATCAGTCAGTCAGTCAGATCAAAGTTTTAATAACTCTGTAGTAGATAGCTGTGTTTTCTTTACAGTACATGTTAATAAGTCCTTTATGTTAATAAGTCCTTTATGTTAATAAGTCCTTTATGTTAATAAGTCCTTTATGTTAATACGTCCTTTATGTTAATAAGTCGATTATTGTCTGTGTGTGTGTGTGTGTATGTGTGTGTGTGTATGTGTGTGTACGCGCGCGTGTGCGTGTCTGTCGGTTTTGTTATGATACAAGAAGAGCTTCCAAAGTCTCATGAATAGATAGTATTCGTTACTGGTGTCTTCGAAGACGTTAACTTTGAAATGCCGGCTTTATTAATATAGTTGACGATTGATGTTTTACGGCCACTGAAAGATGAAATACCCTTCAGATTTGCCGACGCCGAGATTCGAACACGGGTGGTAGTGATCTGTGATCCAACACGCTACCGCTAGACCACGGAGGCGCCCCTATTATTAATATAGTCATTACAGCTTCAAGATATGTGCCTCCATGATGTAATCACTCCCTCACAAGATGTCACTATCAATGATAGGGTATGATCTGATATTCAGTATATATATATATATATATATATATATATATATATATATATATATATATATATTACAGTTAATCTGTAAAATTAGGTAATATGTATAAATCTCATTAGCATAACGTATTACCTGAATATTTCGGTAATATACATATTACCTGATTATATAGATTAACTGTAACATATATATATATATATATATATATATATATATATATATATATATGAAATAGAGAGAGTATATCTAGAAGAAGGTCTTTTTTTATTAATAAACCTTCTTCAGCCAACAGACAACGAAGTCTCATTTCAAAATTCCATTTGGTCAAGCCAAGGCTTTCATGTTAACTTAGTATTGCCAAATGTCGTCGTCGAGACACACACCAACAATCGTCAGTTTCGACTTTCATCTCTGTCTTGTTTTGTGTGTGAATTTAATCGTCGACTAGTATTTCCTCGTCAGGCACCCGGCTGACGGCTCGCTGTGTTCGGTCTGAAAGGCTTGGAATTTAATAAAACATTTCCATCCATCAATCAGCGCTCGGCTCGTTAAGTGGTTGTCTAGGCCAAGGCTTTTGGTGTCATCAACGAGAGTGTGTGGAGTTGACCCGTCTATTACTTCCTACCAAATGTAAACGGCGTTCGTCTTTCAAATTCTCAACGATGCGCGAACTACACATCTTGAGCTCGTATAGAATTAGACAGCCCAATGAATAGTGAGTCTATATAGATTGATGTTGGAGCTGAGAACATTAAAACTGAAGCGACTGTCAACAGCTTCAGTTAACCGATCTATTTTGTGTCCTGCCTGCCCAGCCCGTTCATGCACATACACAAACACCAACATGTGCACACATATATAGCCGCACATACATCGGACGATTTGGCTTTTTGGCAAACGGTCGAGTAAACGATGTTTACTTCAGTGAATAGTAACGCCGATGGTAGAAATGGTCTTCCTATGATTTGTTATTGAACTGTGTCCGGTGTTCATTTTCAGTTAAATCATGCCAGAAAATCTTGGATACGTGGCCGAGGTGAGTACCAGAAATTAATAACATCATCTATCTTTGTTTATGCGTGTTCTTGATATTTTAAACAAGATATGTATCTCTGATTATCAATATTTCTGTAAATTAATATCAATTTTCAATACTTTCGTTTGGTTCAAAACTGCTGAAAACAATTTAATATTACTTATGATGATGACGACATCAAAAGGAAAGTGATCAGCAAACAAAACATAATTTGGCTAATTCTTTTTTTAAATGCATTTGAATCTAACAATTATTTCGTTGTACAGGGTTTCAGTTACAATTTAACCTTATGTACGTGCGATGTGACAGTGTGTAGTTTATTCGTAACTACAGTCTTTTTCCAAAGATAACCCGCACTCATGTATAATCCGCACCCGTAATTTGGGTTTAAATTAGTGGTAAAAACTCATTTTCCTATGTATAATCCGCAGTGCACATATCAGTAGTGACGAAAACTCTTAGAAAATCTGTTAACGTTTAAACGAAGCATGCTATGCTAACTATATATGCCATTTGATCACAATCAAACACAAACAAGAAATTTGAAGTAAATAATAGCACATCAGTAATATAAAAAAGGGCTGTTTAGAGGTATCACCAGAGAGCTTATATATAGAGAGGTGTTACTCGTGACGCGCCATTTTGGATTTTGAACCAGTAGCGCACCTAGCGGTCGGGTGCGCTTCTCAAAGCGTGGAAATTGCCTGGTTGTACACATATGATTGTGTACATGTGTGCCGCATGGTTGAAATCAATTACCAATACCATTACTATATATTACATGAGCATATACTCTCTTGCTAATTAACACTTTAATTGTCCACACACGATATCGAAAACAGAAAGCTGGGAAACTCTAAATAAAGAAGTCATTTCCCAGCCCGATCACTTGACAGCCTTCAATTTGGGAACACCTCACAGCCAGAAAATAACTGGGCGAGGTTTAGGCCATTTGACAGCCTATTTTCTTTTGTGTGTGGAAGGCGTATTTTTCTAAAACAAATTTAAATGAAAACAATCATATATATATATATATATATATATATATATATATATATATATATATACGAGCTATATGCATAAACATATTTTTCATCATATCAATTTATCATCAATTATCACACACAACAATCACAGGCCATGACGTGGTCCATTCATTTTACTTTATTTGGATATACATGTAGTATACATATACAGCTATTATAACGCAAGCGTGACACAAATATAATTACAAACCTTTCACAATATATCCATCATGTTTGTTTATCATATATTAACTAAAACAAATAAGTTCATTTAGAGTATAGACCTCAACAATATAGACCAATGTTAGCCTGCCCAGCTGAAAATAAATAATATACACGGAATATTAACAATGTTTGTGTTTGCGTTAACACGTTAGAGATAGAGAAATTAGCAGCAAAATACCTTTGTGATGAACATTGACAGTTGTTTTTAGATCTATTGAATTACAAGTGATCTGTCAAAAGTGTCATTACACAGACCTATGTCGCGAATGGACACAATGATTGATTAAAATTGGCACTTACCTAAACCAGAAGGTGAATTTAATACTGACTGGCTGTGAACTGACCAGTAACCATTTCAAATTTAAGTGAATAGAACATTTTTATTTCTCGCAGCCGTTCATACGAAGAGAAATATTCAGTGCATCCATTATTACACAAATAGTATTAATAATATTACGGTGCATGATAAATTAAAATGTCCACAACTTAGTTCCGTATCATATATGTAACACACATGAAAACAAATTATACAAGTAATTAATGATACAGAGATAGTTGACATTCATAACACAAATAAAATTTAATAACATTTTGTCTGAAACAAATATAGATCTAGATAGATGTTGGGCCAACTGCTTGGCTGACATTGTTAACCTCAAACGACGAGATATCTCTTAGTGATCACAGGTGATCACACTAATTCCAAATACATGATTATTCAGTGTTGATGAGACCCCCTTATTTACGTTAAGTTAGGCTTAATAATATTAATTTTCTTGAGGTCATGCAAGTACAGGTGGGCGTCGCGGGGATCATGTCAAGTGGTGGCGTGTCTACTTCAAATTGTTGTGCTTATTTTAAAAAAATATCCCTTATTTTAAAAATCCAGATAATATCTTATTTAACTCTAGCTTTCTTTTTCTTTCGGGAAACAAAAGACAACGCCTTTCTTTATGTACATCTTTCCTCTTCCTGAAAGCGGCGCAGAATAAACCACTGCTGACTTTTATAGAGAGCTGGAAAGTAAACACATAGAATGGATAATTGATTGTTGTGCCCAGGGTCTTGCCATACTTGGTCATATGTCGTGCGATTGTTGCAAACTTTTGAATAAAAATCTAGTGGGAGAAAAGGTCCTGCATTAATGTTTTCGTATTTAATACGCATTAGAAATTCTAGGACCATTTTGAAATACTAAAACTGCGGATTATCTGTTGGAGAAAGACGGTATATATATATATATATATATATATATATATATATATATATATATATATGATTGTAATCTATGCTATAATCATACAATTTGGGGTATCAATTAACATAATTAAGTTTGACCCTCTTATGTGATGAAAAACATTATTTAAGAAAATATTTAGACGACACGATAATCAGTGAGCTCCGGTGGCCTAGCGGTTAAGCACCCGGCACTTGGTGCCAACGGTCGCAGGTTCGAACCCCGTAAGAGGTCGAAACTTTTCCAGGGATTAATTTCTCGGCTCACTACATCGTGGGTGGCTGACCACGTTAAACGGCGCTGCCGTATCCACTGAATTATTTAAAATAAAGGGGGACGTTAAAAACCCCATGAGGACGTAAAATACGCTGGCAGTGATCACCCTCAAGGTATTTCGGCTCCATCTTTCCGTACTGCTCCCCTGTGAGTGGTGAGGGAGGAAGTTTCTCAACCACTCCAACATACAGGCTGTGCTGATTAAGCGACAGCCTGGGGATTCTCCCCGAACAACAAAACCAACCAAAACCGACACGATAATCATAATGATCATATTGATGATATGATGATAAATATGATGATATGATATAATTCATATTGTTCTTACTACTACTACTACTATAATTACTAATACTAACATAAGTACTACCGCAACTACAATTACTACTAATACTATAATTAGTATAACTACTATTATTCTTACTACTACTACTACTACTCTAACTAATAACAATAATACTAATAATATAAATAAGTAATCTCCTTGACTCTTTTAGTCTATCACGTGTATAAAACTAATACTTATAGTATTAATACTAATTGTACTATTACTAATATGTATACCCCCTACTGCGATTAATTACTACTACTACTACTACTACTAATAATAATAATAGAAGATGAAATATAAATCGAGGATAATAATTTCAAAATATTTGTTCATCTGCTAAATGGATGATTCGTTTTGAGATAATAAATTGATCTCGTTTTAGGACATCATCAAAGTCAACGGCACGACTACTGACAAGATTGAGATAAATGAAAGGAATTCATCCGATAATAAAAGGACAAAGGATGACCTCGGTCTTTTATACAGCATTACGGAAACACCTCCGTGGTACCTGTGTATACTTTTAGGATTACAGGTACACCTGTGTTATATGATCAGAGGCCTGTGGATATAATAAAGGCATATCTATGTATGTGATAGTGTATGTATGTCTGTATGTATTTCTGCATGTATGTATGCATTTACCTGTGTACGTACACGTACTTACACGGACGCGTGCCCGTGTGATTTCTATGACGTGAACGCCTTTAACACAATCACACAGACAGACAGACAGACAGACGGACGGACGGACGGACGAACGGACGAACGAACGGACAGACACATAAATTTAAAAAGATAAACAAACAACAAATCTATCATATTACATCTATAAATGATATTTATTTCTTCTCATCAGCATTATCTAACAGCCTTTGGAGCGATACTGTCCATTCCTCTGATTATAGCTCCAGCCTTTTGTATTGGATCAAAAGATGTCGGTACAGGAGAAATACTTAGTACATTAATATTTGTATCTGGTATTGTAACAATACTACAAACTACGTTTGGCACAAGGTAAGATATATATATATATATATATATATATATATATATATATATATATATATAGAAGAGAGAGAGAGAGAGAGAGAGAGAGAGAGAGAGAAACTCAAAAGTTTACGGACGTTTAAGATTTCATCGAATGTCAATTCATAGCAGATTCCTTAAACTGTTGTGCCAATATAAAGTGAACTACCTTATTGGTCATAAAACGAGTTATTGTATTTGTAGATCGCATTAGTAATAATAAATATTAATTATGATGATCCATTTTAAATTGTAAATATATGTTAGGATATATATTTTGATATGATTGAAGTGAGTGACATAATAATGATTGGTCTCTTTTAGTTAATACTCGCCCGGTCGCCCGAGGCGAATAGAAACAAAACAGGATGAGTGAACGTGTAGTACTTGTTCATTACTTCAAGGACTAGTTGATTTTATATGTCACTAGTCCTGTAGGACTGGTGACTTTTTTATGTTAGATTCTATCCCTGTCACGTGACCGAATCTAGAATCCTCCGCCAAAATTGGACTAAAATAATGAGAAAATCCAGTAAATAAACTTTATAATGCCGGTATATTATTTTTACGTATGGTATATTATTATTATAATATGTCATGTGGCAAAAAATAAATAAACACACACACGTCACCGTCTTTCACGTGTGTTTAATTAAATTCTTGATATTCAGGCAAATCCTATGCTTTCATGCTGCTTTAATTAATTAAAATATTATTTAGAATAATTACATATACAACAATTTAAAAAAAACTACACGTAAACATTTGATACACAAGCCGCTTTAGAAACAACAATACGCAAAAAACTATTTTTTTAAATCTCTTGCGGATTGTGAGGCCCTAGTTTGTAGCTTGTCAGCGTATGTCTAAACCTGGCACTGCTCTTCGGTAACCAAATAAACACCAAATAAAAGTTCAATAAACATAACAAAATAAACCAAATATGAGGATTAATTTATTTTTTGTCACGGTTACACGAAGAAGTCGCTAACTTTTGAAATCCTGAATGGACAACGGAACCTAAAATAAGTCACGCGTCCTGCGACAACGGGATAGCAATCGAAACTGGAAAATGGCAGACGCGGGACAAAACTGCGACATCCGTTTAGTACGTCTAATTGTGAAGAGATATGAAGCACTGTATGTGCAGACGATAACCGTCTCTTAAATTATATTAATCTGAATTTATGTCAAAAGTTATTTCCATATTCAGATAAAGTCTTCCCATTTCGGGGGGTGTTTGATATTAGCCGGATCACTCTCTCTCTCTCTTCTGTATGTGTTTGTATGTGTATGTATGTATGTATGTATGTATGTATGTGTAGTTCGTTGATAACAACATACAATGGTCTGGGTTGTATATGCTAATGCTATATTATTTTCATCGTCTTTACCCTCTCCCCCCACCACACCACTTCCACCCCCACCGCAGGCTACCAATCATTCAAGGCGGATCTTTCGCCTATTTGACGCCAACTTTCGCCATTTTGAGCCTGGAAAAGTGGAAATGCCCGAAATTGCCCGGTAAGTCCAAATTACTGCCACCACAGAATCCCAAATAACAGACGCCTGTAGGCCAAATTTAAACAATAACACCGCCTAATGCTCTCAGTCACTTTATTATCGGCGACGAAAAAAAAACAACAAACGACGCTCCAACTATTTACTTCGTTGACTTAATGCACGAAATACCCGAAATGATAGATTCAGTAGGCAGCCTCCACGGTCTATAACCGGTAGCGTGGTTGGCCACAGGTCTATACCACCTCGGTACAAACCCCGGCCTGGCTATGTCAGAAGGGCGTTTCATCTTTCACATCGTCTCATAACTTTTCGAGGACGTTCCGCTCATTTAGCCTACGATGAGCACAAAAATGGCCACAAAACAGTAACATTTGTAATTTGTATTTGATAGTATTGACTATATCAGTAGAAGGTCGTATTCCGTCAGATCTTTCGCTGTCAGTGTTCAGTGGTTTATCGCAGATTATTCCAATACGACTCTGTACAATGACTCCCAACCGGAAGATTTAGCTGACTATAAGGAAGAGCTATGGCACAGTCGTATTAGAGAGGTATGTTGTTTGTTATTGTGAGTCTGTTCGGGAATTGTGATCATTTATTGGCAGTTAGTAGGTGTTCTCTACGACACTTCTGGCTATAGTAATGAAGTAGTAGGCCATTTTCTGGGATTTTTACACACACACACACACACACACACACCTTGTACAATTCTTCTATTACATTGTGACATGATTAACAAACATGTTTTTTTGTTAGACGACATGCATAACCAACAAAACAGTGCTGCTCCATATAACCCATGAGCACATAAACAAAACGTCACATTGAACCCAATACAACGATAATTATAATACAATATGCTATGGTGGAAGCACCTACTGGAGATGAGTATACCCCCCCCACTTTATAGTGATATAGTGATATACAACAACAATGACACTAATACACACGCGCGCACACGCACGTAGACACACACGCAACTTTCCACAATAGGGTAACTGGTAGCGTGGTTGGTCAAATAGCTCTAGCTTATAGGTTTAAATCCAAACTGGACTGAATCTGAGGGGTGTTTCATCTTTCACTTCACCTCATTACCTTCCGAGCTAACTCGGACGCGCTTAACTTAAACCGTGTACACAAAAGTAGCCGTAATACACCAACATTGGCTTCGATACACATCAACATATACGGTAATCATTCCATATAGGTATGCCATTATCTATCCCCAGATCCAGGGAGCGATTATCCTGTCGTCTATTTTCCAAGTGGTCGTTGGCGTTAGCGGTATCCTGGGCATCATGCTCAAGTTCATCGGGCCATTAGCCATAGCGCCCACCATAGCTCTGGTCGGCGTGTCCCTATTTATTCCAGCTGCCAATGCTTGTCAAGGTCAATGGTGGATTTCGTTGTCGTATGTAAACATCTTAATTGGTCACGTCTTCTCATTTCGGTTGACATTTCTCTGTCGAGAAGCAAAACATATAACCATCTGATCTGTGATTCGATTATCACAATTCGATTATTAATGAAAATGATACCGTTTAGTAATGTAAACTATATATATATATATATATATATATATATATATATATATATATATAGTATATATATAATCTTCTCATGGTGACATTGTTGCCGCATGATACAATTTCGTATACAGATATCTTCGATGACAGTTACTACCTGTACTCTCTCTCTCTCTTTTAGAACAATCGTGTGTATCACAATCTTCTCCCAGCTGTGTAATAAATGCGACGTTCCTTGGTTCAAGGTTACCCGATCATCGGAAGGGGATGTAGGATGCTCGCGGGGAGGAAAATTTCCATTGTTTAGAATCTTTCCTGTGAGTATATCCCGCGCCGTGAAGGGCGCGCCTCCGTGATCTAGTTGGTATCCGTGGTCTAGTTGGTAGCGCGTTGAACCACAGATAACCGCCACCCGAGTTCGAATCTCCGGGTGGGCATATCTGGAGGTTATTTCATCTTTGACATCGATTCGTCAGCGTTGGAGGTCGCTCGGCCCATTTAGCCTACCTACCATGGACACAAAAGTGACCGTGAAACATCAATGATCATCATCATCCTGCGTCGTGAATTTAAACATCCACGCATTTTGGTGTTTATTATTTAGACACATCTGTTTTTATTTTGAAGAGAAAGAAAACAATCTGTCGGGAACAATATTAACATTAAACTATTTAAATTATAATGTTTACAGGAAACATTTTTAGTACCTATTCTGTTAGTTATGCAGGTATACAGTTTGTTTTTAATTATACATTCATTAACATTTCTTTAATACGTTGGCTAATTATTCAATTTCAATTTAAATAAAGACACGTTTAATTGTCAACATTTCGCATCAAATCCAGCCACTGTTAATTAAGAACCTAAACGGACTTTAATCACTGACGAGTCGAATTGATTTACGTTCATTCACAGATGTTGCTGTCCATCTGCTTGATGTGGCTTATCTGTTATATATTGACAATAACAGATACTTTACCATCCGATCCCGACTTGTGGGGTTACCAAGCGAGGACTGATGCCAGAATAGAAGTGCTACAAAAAGCAAAGTGGTTCCGGTTTCCCTATCCGTGTAATTAAACTGTTGTCTGTGTGTTCCAATGGAAGGATGTTTTCGACTTTCGTTTCGCAATGGTTTCTTCCGGTCTGTCTACCTGTGTATCTATCTGCCTTTGTGTAGTCTGGCTGTGCGTCTGTCTGCCTGTGTGTCGGTCTGGCTGTCTTTCTTCCTTCATCTACGTCAGAATATCTGTCTGCCCAAATGATTTAATTCTCATCGGCTTATTTGTCATCTTTCTGTCTAAGTCATCATCATCATCATCATCATCATCATCATCATTTCTCTCCATTATCAACGTGTGCGCGCCCACGTGTGCGCGTGCCTGTCTGTGTGTACAACACCGATCATTGCCGTTTCAGTTCAATGGGGAACACCAACCTTTAGCGTTGCAGGTGTATTTGGGATGTTAGCTGGAGTTATTGCTGGGATGATAGAATCTCTTGGAGACTATTACGCTTGTGCGCGTATCTCTGGAGCACCACCTCCTCCGGTACACGCCGTAAACAGAGGTAAGATGAGGTATCAGGTGAATTTGTCTTATTATTGGGGAATCTAGATTAACATAGAAAGTAGACTAATTAACTCCAATGATAGTGCAAAATATGGATTAAATACAGCATACAACCCCCCCTCTCTCTCTCTCTCTCTCTCTATATATATATATATATATATATATATGCTTGCTATATATATATATATATATATATATATATATATGCTTGCTAACGAACATCATCAACCTTTCATTAGCCTCAGGAATATTTTCCAAACCAGTGAAGGTGGATCTCGTATTAAGTGACTGCGACAGTAAATAAAACAAATACAACACGTTCTAACATATGGACGAGAGGCTAATCTTCGGGGATACATCCAGCAAACCCAGCAATCAGTCTGATTCGAACCCAAAGCCTGGGTATAGCAACATAATGCCCAACGCGTCACCGACTTGATGAACGATTTCAGTCTTTAGACGGATGTTATCACATGTCACATAAATGTCACTGCTGCGTAGTGAAGATGACGTTATGATGACACAAGACACCAAATAGAAAACGGTGTTTGTCTTCGTCGATTTGTCTTCCATCTTTGATACGATAAAGGATGGGGGGAGGGGGGGGGGAGATGCGTCTTCTCATACGACTGCAACAACTCTCCGGTGTCATAGACTCTCTTTACCATGGATATATCTAACCAAAATGTATCAACTTGTTTCAACTGATGGAGGCATGTCTGGTGTTCCATCTGTGCTGTACCCATCAATTAGATCATCAATGACAGTATACCTATATGCTGACATCGGCCAATTATTTATAGCTTTATTTATTTGGATAACAAATAGCGAGTGAGCTATTGTTTAGTTGTCTCTCCCCGTCTCTGGTCGCATACCCGGCCTATGGCTCAGGTGTGCTACTATTGGCTAACGAGATCTTCGGATGAAACATCCGACGAATGCGGGTAATTCTCTCAGACTAACGTAATTATTATTTACGTCATCTTGAACGATGCCTGTCACATGTATCTATCGGTGATGATGAGCGACGATGAACTGGGGCGCCTCCGTGGTCTAGCGGTAGCGTGTTGGACCACAGATCACTACCACCCGTGTTCGAATCCCGGCGTGGGCATACCTGAAGGTTGTTTCGTCTTTCACTTCGTCTCATTACCTTTGGAGGTCGCTCGGCCCATTTAGCCTAGCTGGTGCACAAAGGTGGCCGTAAAACATCGATCATCATTGAGTGACGATGAACTGGAGAAATGTCAATGCCGAAAATACCGATCGTGGATAATTATGAACGGGCTAAATACCCGGATATCTGGATCACATTATATTAGAATGACTGCCGATGTTTGTACGAAGGTTGGTTATCCTGATGCAGCTAGTATCCTGATGTTTCAACATTTTCGCGGTATATTTCATATCTGTACAAAAACAAAGAGACATTTAATACCTTGTATACGAAACAGACAGGTTTCTACTGACCCGACATCAGCGATTTGAAGACATAGCGTATGTCTAAACTAGCACATACTCGCCCATCATATGAATAATTGATTTCTGATGTTCGCTTCTGTACGGAAAGATAGAATACATCCTATCCAGAGGCCTTAATCCGTTCAGGATCGTGCTACGAGACTAATCTGGATCGAACCCCAATGCGACTGGATAACTCTAATTATAAAATATCTTCACTGTCTACCAGTATTACCTGTAGCCTTGCACTGGATTAACCCCATTACCTCATCCTGAAAACGACAATCAACCAATTGCTTGTGATCCACAAGGAAAATAAACATAACCTGGTGATATATCTCTTAATATATCTGACTGATCCGGTTTTGTACCTTATCATTAAATAGTAGAAAGTCCAAAATACTGGATCTCTACGACACAACCCCAAAATACGTACACCGGTTTGACCTTGACTTTAACTCGGTGATCCTGTTAGTTTTTTTGGCTATTATTGGCAAATTATGTATTAAATTATTAACTTATTTATTAGCTTATTATTATTATTATTATTATTTATTTATTTATTTATTTATTATAGGTATAACAATAGAAGGTATAGGTTGTATTCTGTCAGGTATGTGGGGTTCAGGTTGCGGTACCACGTCATATAGTGAGAATATAGGCGCTATCGGTATAACTAAAGTTAGTATAACAATTATTATATATTACCTTCTTTATAATATATTATAAACATCAGTTGTAGTAATAATAGTAATAATAGTAATAATAAAAATAATATTAATAATAATAGTAGTAGTAGTAGTAGTAGTAAGACTATTAGTATGCTGTTGTTGTTGTTGTTGCTGTTGTTGTTGCTGCTGTTGCTATTGCTGCTGCTGCTGATGATGATGATGATGAGAAACAATGGAAGCATCAACAACAATAGCAACATCAATAATAATAGTAATCTTGCTAATAATAGTATTATCATATTTTCATTACCTGTTGTTGAGGTGACTGTTCTTGTTGTTGTCGCCGCCGCCTCTATTGTCCTCTATTACAACCTTCAGGTTGGTAGTCGTGTTGTCATACAGACAGCCGGGATCCTGATGATCTGTTTAGGAATGTTAGCGAAGTTTGGCGCCTTATTTGTCACGATACCATCTCCTATTATCGGCGGCGTCTTCATGGTAACCTTCGGTAAGTAAACAATTCTACAACAGATCAATACCGATAACTTATTGATGCTAAATCATTCTCAATGTGCTCCATACAAAGAGTAATAATCGCATGTTTATTTTATTAGTATGATTACTGATGTTTTACGGCCACTTGTGTGCACATGGTAAGCTAAATGGGCCGAACGACCTCCAAAGGTAATGGAGCGAAGTCAAAGATGAAACACCCTTCAGAT
>JAODUP010000121.1:412500-542500 GCA_025642065.1 Paralvinella palmiformis
TGTTTTGCTAATGCTTTTTCAAGAATTCGAATCCCGGTGATAATCAAATAATAATAATAATAATAATAATGTGTGATTTATATAGCACAACTTTTAATTACAGTTTATGTTATTCTGGGGTGCTTTGCATAAAAAATGAATAGATACGATGACCAGATGAAGTGTTAAAAACAAACAGATCTTTCAGTTGTTATCAAGGCCTGTAATCACAAAGGCATGGATATTCTCCCAAAGGTCGTCATATGTTAAAACAATTTTAATGGTACATGACGTACATGACGTACATACCCTGCATCCATTATTATGACAACTTGTGTACGGTTACGAAGATAAAAGTTTAAGTCATCCCGAGTCTTGATCTTCATCTCTGTGAACTTTCATCCATCTTGTCATAGAAAACGACCTGTAGAGGTTCTAAAGTATCATTTTAGTAGAAGGCTGCATAAAAAACAGACACACGTCTGGCTTCTGGATGCTTTTGTCCACTTAGGTCGGGCAGATTCAGCAGAAGGGCAGCGAAAGGACGTACAGGCTATCGAGTGAGAGAAATACGATAATATGTTTAATTCCAAATATATTTACTCAAGTGATTAATAAGGTCTTGAGTATCGTGTCCACCTAAAAACAAGAATAAATTGTCAAGAGATAAGTTTCATTTAAGTTTTTGTTAAATCCGTAATGTGAAATTTCTATCTTTATATACTGTATGTTATTTTTTAAACATATTAACTAAGGGGTTTGTTTTAGTTTTTTATAATTGTTTTCCCGTTTTCTCCACGTGCGTCAAATAATGTATTTTCCTTGTCATATGTCTTTTAACAATATCAATCAAATATCTAAAGATAGAATAGAAATTTCTGCGACGCATGCGCAGTCCGTGATCCAGACATCTACTGTGGTTTGTGAGTAAGTGATGCCGTGTACATAGTGAAGTAGCATGGAACAAGAAGTGTAAATGTTTGTAAATTTCCGTTTTGGGGGATCCACAGAACTAAATCGATCTACAGTTTAATGTTTTATTAAATATGACGTAGAATTTTATTTTTCTAATAGATAAGATTATTTGTATGGGGAAAGTCAACTTTCAGCATTCGAGACTGCTGAAGCTGGGAAATAATGACTGTCGGACTGCAAGTCGGATGTTATGGCAATAAACTAAAAATATCTGCTAAAGAACAAAATGAATTTACATCAAGTTCTATTGCCCTTATCAGGATCTTCTCCAGGGAATGCGAATGCCGGATAAAGGAATTTATATCCTTGAGCTTACTGTGTTTCTTAATTCTCTTTCAATTTTCTTCGAGCAATGTATTCAGTATTCACCTTTTCTTTTAGCGATCGGTGAAATCAAAAATTCAAACTTTATTCATAATGTTACACAGCGAAACAGATGCAATAACCTATAAAATGAAACTTATTCTTTGGATCCATATACATATAATGTGTTATGAACTTGAAATGTCATTTACCATTCTTATCATAAAGAAAATACACGACAAAGTCTAAAGAAAGTCATAGAAACAGAAACTAGATTGAACGCCTAATTTAGCGTCCCTAAGTATATGCAATTAGGTGTGGTAGCATCTAAATTAAGACGCCTGTCCACTGGATCTATTTGACCATTGGTCGAGAACAACGGATTTCAGGCAGATCTCCGATACTGCCAATGACACGTCGGGATTATAATAGCTATACATTTAACAAATTTCCTATATCAGTGTAACCTAATTACTCATAATATGGGGAAAACTCTGTCCGCAGCTTAATACCCATAGAGATGCCTGTCGGAGTAACAAACGACTCCAGGAGTATAAATCCATCAAGCAGCATCAATATAGATTCTACGTGATACATAACAAAGCTAATAGACTCAAACATGTTGTAATAACGACATAACTTTCTTACATTGGTGTAATAAGGAATCTGGATGGAAATAGATAAGATGTCTGGCACGGGCAATGTGCGTTTTAGGGTACATATAAAGAGGCAACAGGCACGGAGCATCAACATATCTAAACATCCCATACAAATACAACTATACATACATTAATCTAAAAATAAAATGTTCCATACCTCTACATATTGATAGATGTGTGCGTATACCTAAGCATGTGTCTGGTCTACTCATCAGCCTGTGGGAACCAGCTAATTCGCTTTTCGTACGCGACAAATATGTCACGCCCACAGGAAAGCGGCTACATGCAGGCTACGTACAAAAAGCGGAAGCACTTAAAACACTACCATTTGATACCACAGCTCGGAGCAAACAACACGTGCGTGTGGTTCAATGGTGACTTGCTACATACATATCATAAACTATTTTGATACCACAGTTTACATTGAACAGTAATTTTCTGTGGTCCAAAAGAAACCTGTATATAAAAATTTCGACACCTCAGATTCTGACCTCAGCTTTATTCTGCGTTCTAATAACTAAATAAATCCTACCTATGTGAACCATATATATCGGTACACGTCCGACTAGTCTGGCGTCGAAGTTCTTCCGATATACACTGATGGCCAAAGGTATCACTTTACATACCTAGAAGGATGGAAACATGTTATTTCAATCGTCCCGTCTTCAAAAAAACATTATTAATCATCGCGTGTAAAAATTGTACTAATATTTTCAACTCCTTTTGTAGTTATTTCCCTCGTCGTGTATGCAATTTTGTGTACTGTATTAACGAATTGTACCTGCTTTTCTAGTGAACATGTTGGGTGAATGCATGAATATTGGATAAAAACTTGCCAATAATAAGAGAAATACTTTGGCTGTACCTAACGTTTGGCCATGCGTGTATATCAAGTTCTTCACCAACAATACCAGTTCACGGTTTATTGGTTTCAGTCCCTGTTTTGGGTTTACCCAATTCTCGCAACTGAAACCGTTAATTTTCGGACTAAGAATATTCGACCCTTATATGCATGACGTAAGACGTTTCGAACCGAATGATAAGATTCACATATCAGTGAAGTGGATTTAAACGTGTGATAAGAATACAAAAAAACTAAAATACAGCCATTTTAGATCGTTTTATTTAATAATCAGCTTTAAGATATGAGCTATTATAATGCAGATATACACTGCAACTAACAAATGCCAGAAAAATGAGCATATTTTGTACACTTGTGAATATGATGATACTTATGAATGGTCTATAATCCTAAATATTGATCTAATAAAAACCCACAAAATAAGAACTTAATTTTAGGTAGTTCGCCCAAAGATGAAGAAAGTAACATGAACTAAAGTGTTTCTGGAAATAATTTTAGATTAATTACATTAGTTAAACCAAAACAACGTTTCACATTTATCCTACACCTAAAAGATTGTTAAAGCAATATCGGTTAAATGAAAGACTCTTATAGTTCGAAATAAATATGTACAATTTTCTCAACAATTCATTTAATCCCATAGTAACTGGAGCGAGATTATTAATTAAATTCAACTTATCGATATTTTCAAATTGGACTCCTTATCTGTACTCGTAGGAATTGAAATGGATACAGATGTTCTATGTTTTGTATTTTTTCATGCATTGGGTGTAGATTAGGTATTGTGATGGCTAATTGTACTAAGGTGCGACGTAATTAGATAAGTGTTTTAATCTGGACACTATTCTGGGTGAAATGAAAATCGCTATCAAATGTAACACCAAGATTACTTACAGTGTCTGATGGTGCGATGCTATGACTAAGGATCTTCATAGAGAAGAAATGAGTAAGTTTGCTGTGTTATCTGGATGTACCTATAATTATGAAATCTGTTTTGTTGGCATTGAGCCTAAGTTTATCGTTTGTCATCCAGCCAGAGATATCACTGAGAGTGAGACAGTCACCAAGTTGTTTAAGGGAAATATCAGTATCGGCTGTAGATAAAGATATGTATACTTGGGTGTCATCTGCATATGGTGGTCTAATTTGTTGCTGTGAATAAGTGAGCTTAGAGGTGTGGTATACAGAATAAAAAGTAGTGGTCCAAGAACAGTCTTGGGAAACACCGCAAAACAAAGCCTTTGAACAACATTTTCTAATTTTTATTGATCGAAACCTATTTATTAACAGTGAGAGGATCCAGGTATATCTTCAGATATATCTGTGTTTATTTTATTTTTAGACAAGCTTTAATTTTTAAATTAGTTGTTCCTATCTCGTAGAAGCGACAGGATGTTTCAGCAACTATGATAAAATTGAAGATAATATTGCAGTAAAAATTAAACCAGCTATTGGTAATAATAAATACAACACAACTATTATACCAAATACATGTATCCACCGCACAAACATTCAGAATACATCACTAAAATCCATGAGAAATCGGAATCAAAGCAAAGCCCTATGTGAGAACTGAAATATGAAAAATCGTGAAAGTTTTATTCGATAACAACTGTCTTCATCTGTATTTATATGATCATGATGATTGGTGTTTTAAGGCCATTTTTGTGCACATGGTAGGCTAAATGGCCCGAGCAACCTCCAAAAGTAATGAAGCGAAGTCAAAGATGAAACACCCTTCAGATATGCCCAAGCCAAGATTCAAGCACGGGTGGTATTGATCTGTGGCCCAACACGCTACCGCTGTACCACGGAGGCGCCCCATCTGTATTTATATACAACAAAAACACCATTTAAATCTATATACAACAAAATCGTGCCACCTCGTGCATATGTAACCTACTAAATATAACTCTACCAAAATATGTACGACAAATATTGTATACACCGCACTATATTGCAATCGACATTGAAATCGGTATTAGTTCAGTTATGTGATTGTATAGCATCCCTTGCAAACACTAACAGCTTTCTCGAGTGTCGTGATTATCCCTATCCAGTTGCCATGAATTGACTGTCAACATCCCCATCACCTACCCAGGAGTACCTTACTCCATACCGTCTAAACCTTGTTCACTAACTATACAAATAAGTACTCCCTCAGCCTCCTTCAACTTGTTAACTAACTATACAAACAAGTACTCCCTCAGCCTCCTTCAACTTGTTAACTAACTATACAAACAACTACTCCCTCAGCCTCCTTCAACTTGTTAACTAACTATACAAACAAGTACTCCCTCAGCCTCCTTCAACTTGTTAACTAACTATACAAACAAGTACTCCCTCAGCCTCCTTCAACTTGTTAACTAACTATACAAACAAGTACTCCCTCAGCCTCCTTCAACTTGTTAACTAACTATACAAACAAGTACTCCCTCAGCCTCCTTCAACTTGTTAACTAACTATACAAACAACTACTCCCTCAGCCTCCTTCAACTTGTTAACTAACTATACAAACAAGTACTCCCTCAGCCTCCTTCAACTTGTTAACTAACTATACAAACAAGTACTCCCTCAGCCTCCTTCAACTTGTTAACTAACTATACAAACAAGTACTCCCTCAGCCTCCTTCAACTTGTTAACTAACTATACAAACAAGTACTCCCTCAGCCTCCTTCAACGTGTAACTAACTATACAAACAACTACTCCCTCAGCCTCCTTCAACTTGTTAACTAACTATACAAACAAGTACTCCCTCAGCCTCCTTCAACTTGTTAACTAACTATACAAACAAGTACTCCCTCAGCCTCCTTCAACTTGTTAACTAACTATACAAACAAGTACTCCCTCAGCCTCCTTCAACTTGTTAACTAACTATACAAACAAGTACTCCCTCAGCCTCCTTCAACTTGTTAACTAACTATACAAACAAGTACTCCCTCAGCCTCCTTCAACTTGTTAACTAACTATACAAACAAGTACTCCCTCAGCCTCCTTCAACTTGTTAACTAACTATACAAACAAGTACTCCCTCAGCCTCCTTCAACTTGTTAACTAACTATACAAACAAGTACTCCCTCAGCCTCCTTCAACTTGTTAACTAACTATACAAACAAGTACTCCCTCAGCCTCCTTCAACTTGTTAACTAACTATACAAACAAGTACTCCCTCAGCCTCCTTCAACTTGTTAACTAACTATACAAACAAGTACTCCCTCAGCCTCCTTCAACTTGTTAACTAACTATACAAACAAGTACTCCCTCAGCCTCCTTCAACTTGTTAACTAACTATACAAACAAGTACTCCCTCAGCCTCCTTCAACTTGTTAACTAACTATACAAACAACTACTCCCTCAGCCTCCTTCAACTTGTTAACTAACTATACAAACAACTACTCCCTCAGCCTCCTTCTATAGAATACTCCCAGGTTTTAGTCTGTCGCCTCGATATGCGTATCTTCTCGGAAGGGTTTTGTGATGACGTCGTTGACGACGTTGTTGGTGACGTTGTTGATGACGACGTTGTTGGTGACGTTGTTGATGACGACGTTGTTGGTGACGTTGTTGATGACGACGTTGGTGACGTTGTTGATGACGACGTTGGTGACGTCGTTGGTGACGTTGTTGGTGACGTTGTTGGTGAGGTCGTTGGTGACGTTGTTGACGACGTTGTTGGTGACGTCGTTGACGACGTTGTTGGTGACGTTATTGATGACGTTGTTGGTGACGACGTTGGTGACGTTATTGACGACGTTGTTGACGACGTTGTTGGTGACGTTGTGGTTGACGTCGTTGATGACGTTGTTGGTGACGTTGTTGGTGACGTCGTTGGTGACGTTGTTGGTGACGTTGTTGATTACGATGCGGCACACCCCATGTTCTCGACCAATCATACATTCTGATTCTCGTAGTAGCTGAACAACCTTAAAACCCCAAACCCCCGAACCCGTAGATGCCCTACCTCCGAGATTGGATCCTGAAACGTGATTCAGATAGATGATGATTGATGTATTACGGCCAATTTTGTGCACAAGGTAGGCTAAATGGGCCGTGATTCAGATAGAGAACAGGGTCTAACAGTTAATTAAAAATATATTAATAAGCTATCTTATACTAGAACATCCCCTTTCAAGTACTCGAGAGAAAAACATTCTTAAAGTCATCAATTACGTATTCTTATTGTATAAACTAGTCCAAATACAATTTGTATCTTTATTGAACAAATCAACCCCTCGCCCCCCTCACCCAAACAAAAACAATGGCACCTTCAGCGTTAATAATATTAAGAAAGTGTAAATGATTTTTCCAAGTTTCAAACAATGTCATCAAACAAAATTCAAACTTTATTGTCATCAGCATTCGTCCTTGTATAGATTATAGAAATGATTGACAGACTATTTAACTGTGACAAATAATCGAATCCATCTTCTAAATAATGGCTATATCTCTCCGTTATATCTGTGTCATAATTTAGACGAGACATTTATTGTTGTTGGTTCACAACGTGTGAAGTTCTGGGCCCTTAATTCTTAACAACTTTGTGGTAACTTATTAGTAAAATTGGTCTATACTATACTCTAATAATTGTAATACCAAATAAATTCAGCTACTTCCGGCGAAGATGTTTGTTGCCAATTGAATAATGTTAAGAAATCCGCTCTTAGTCACTTCCCAATCTTAATAATGCAGAACTTGAAGTGGTGTACTGACAAGTAAATATATTTGTATGTGTGTAGTTATGAAAGACTGGTCTATGGAAGGCTGCGACCAAAACTCGGCCACTACGGAGAGCCGTTACAAGAGCACACGCAGTGTAACCGGTAACCGATGCGTCGCATTTCGTCCGGATCGGTGTATTAAATAATAATCAAGTTACTGAGTGCCTATAGTACTGGAGATTCCGCCAAATAGGTGGGGCCCATGAAGAAACATATCACCTCAGAACGATCACTTACGAACTCGGGGAATACATAAACCTTTTTTAAATTAGAAATAATACACGTCTGATCAGTGGTACTGTGACCCAACATAGATCCTGGATGCACGCTGATTGTATTATCATTGTGGAAAATATTAAACAACTTTTAATTGTTCGACATTATAATTATGACAGATTTTAATGTTTTTGGCGAAACCAAAATGTTGATTGACATGATTTTACCTCTTAATATGTCTGGTTTTTATTTAATGGACAGAGAACGCTGTTTTCTGTTTACAGGCTGACTATCACACATTTCGGAGTAAATACTTAGTCCATGGACTCTTAATAGCTTAATGTATTACAATCTAACAGAACTTGGAAAGGTACAATTAATTTAGCCATCCAATGTTTAAATCAATTAATTATTATCGATTGATTGAATTATTTCGTTTCACGCTGACTTAACGGGCTACAATATCGGCCCATGATCTTTAGTTGTTCGGATTGATCACGTGTATTCGGTGTTTGTAACAACACGTAACTGTTTATTCGTCCATGGCGGAGGTGTGACTACAGAAAGAACTACGCGACGATCATAATTCCTACATAGTTCCTAAGATTATCCAACCAGGTTATTTGCTACGCTAACAAGTCCCAGTCACTGTATGTTTAAGAACTTCGCGGACAATTTCATGTTGAGTTGTTGCACGTTCGAAGTCTAAATTATCACCTAAAATGGATATTTTCGCATACAGTGAGTAGCGTGGCGTCGGCCTGTTGTCAAGTAATAATTTATGGGTAACGTAGTCAGGGTCAGACTGTCGCTGGTACCAAGGCCGCCTGGGATCGGCCAGCACATGATGATTTATCATCTAGAGGTTTCAAATGATCCGGATCGCAATTAATCTGTTTGATGCACAGGAATCCAGAAAGCACAGGAATCCAGAAAAGTACGACTGCCTGATCATACACAGTGTGTTCCCTTTTTATTGAGTGGCTTTTTATACCCCCCCCCCTATAAAGGGAGCGGTACGAAAAGATGGAGCCGAATTATCCCGAGGGTGGTTACTGCTGGAGTGTATTACGTTCATCAGAGGATATTTAAAGTCCCCCTTTTTAAATTAAATCAGTTGAGACGGGAGCGCCATTTAACGTGACCATCCACCCATGTGGCTGTGAGCCGAGAAATTAATCACTGGAACCTTTTGACGGGAATGAACTTATGATCTTTGATGGTGATAGTGTGTCTCTCCACCAAAACTAGAAGCATTTTACAGCTGCACATATAGTAGCATAGTGTCTGGATCTATATCTATTGAGCTGAATTTTAAATCTTCTGTTTTTAAAGAATTTAATTTGCTATTTTTAATGTTATTAATCTGCTGATTACCTTCTATCGATAAAATAGTAATTTTAATCTAGCGATTACACCCAACTAAGAAAAATGGCCGGAAAGAAACAGATTGTCAGAAGACTGCAGATACCTAACAACCGACTGACGTTGGTATGGTATGGGCGTAGAAATAACTGGGACATCAAGTGACCTTGACATTGACCGATATATGTCGGCTGTTTGTGTAGAGAACGACACTCGAGTAAACACGAGCACGTTATGGAAAGCGCTCCCATCTTTGAGACGAAACTAAATACTTGAAACATTAAGAAAGTTCAGAACGGAATAGCTCAATCTTTCCAGTGTTCATAAAATGTCATTTTAAACAACATATCACCTCGTAGTTGTTTCTCCGACTATTATATTAACACAACAGTAAACATAAGTAAACATAGACTGATTATTCGAGTTTCATTTCTTAACATCTTTAAGATAAGATGGTGTTTTGACTACTCTGCCGCTTCTAATAGTCATCCTCAAATGATCAGATTGTACATTTTGTGGTTCACTTGTTTTATCCTTTACTGTTCGGCTTTGTTGTTCGGGGAGAATTCCCAGGCTGTCGCTTATTCGGCAGAGCCTCTATGTTGAAGTGGTTGGGAAATCTCCTCCCCCACCACTGACAGGGAAAGATGGAGCCGAAATACCCTGAAGGTGGTCACTGCCAGAATGGTTTACGTCCTCAGTGGGGTTTTAACGTCCCCCTTTATTTTAAATAATTCAGTGGAGACGGCAGCGCCATTTAACGGAAAAGTTTCGACCTCTTACGGGGTTCGAACCTGTGACCGTTGGCACCAAGAGCTGGGTGCTTAACCGCTAGGCCACCGGAGCTCACTTCCTTTATTGTCTCTTGGTACATCGTATTTGGTTCAGGTTTCTTTGCCTTACCAGGTTCAGTTTCCTTGGATTATCTTCAGATGGACTCAAACTCATTGCTTTCCTTCAGATGAGCACGGTTTCTTCTGTAGATGTTTCCATCTTCTGAGCTTATTTCGTACGATCGATCATCTAGTCTCTTTGTTACAATGGTATTCTTCCACACCTTATCACTCAGCATGTATGGTTTCGTGGGAACTGCATCTCCTTCATCGAGATAAGATAAATTCTTTCGCGTGTTTGTTATACTGGTCAGCTTGTTTTTCTTGTTTTTTCATCAATTTCTTTCTTTCTTCTTTAATATATTTAGCAGTGGGTTCTAAAAGTTTGCTGACAGTTGGTATTAGAGTTCTTGTCCCCAGATAGATGCATCGTTGTATTAGACTTGCATCCATCTCGGCAGACGGAATGTTTCTGTCGTTGAGGATTGCCAGATGAGGGTCTTGTTTGGCAACTTTACGTTTTCTTAGTAGGATTTTCGCTGTGTTCACCTCAGACTCAGCCAGACCATTAGCATTTGGGTGATGAGGTGACGATGTGTAATGCTCAATTTCCCAAGATCTTGTGAAATCACGGAATTCTGTCTATAATAACTGCATAACATTGTCTGGTGTGATCTTACTCGGTATTCCATAGCGTGAGAATTGTACTTTCAGTTTGCTAATCACGAAACTAAAGAAGTATTCTTATCTAACTTGTCTAATTCCCAGTAGTTACTGAAATAATCCACAGTTACTAGATACTCGACGCCCTCAAATTGAAAACTATCTACGCCTATCTTTCCCGTGGCCTTTCCGGCAGCTCGTTTGGGATCAGGGTCTCTTTCCTGTTTGCGATCTCATACATCCTGTATGCTTCGCACACTGATACATAACGCTTGATTTCGCTAATCGTACCAGGCCAGTAGAGTGCTTCTCTAGCCCTTCTTAAACACGCTTGCTCTTCTACGTGACCACCGTGAATATGTTCTCGCATGTCCTGTCTCGATCCTTTTGGAATGATTACTCTGTCTCCTTTAAAGATCAGTCCATTTTGTGCAGTCATTTCATCTGGAACGAGTACAGTTGGTACCTTTTTCCTTGACATCGTTCCTTTTTTCAGTTCCAATTAGTAGATATGCTCATAATAATAGGCAGACTTGCCCTCGGTAGCATATCGTTTCGTATCGTAGTGTGTCGTTTAGCATCTTCTGCCACTCGATACTCTAGATGCAATTCTGAGAGCGCAAAAACAGGTCTCGAAGGCGTTTTGGTGCCTTATTCAGAATCGCCTTGAGAGGTTTGTGATCACTCTTAACCAGCACACTTCGTCCATACGTGTATTGATGGAATTTGTCCAGATGCAAGATGATTGCCCGCATTTCTTTCTCTACTGTTGTATATCTTGTTTCAGTATCCGATAGCCTTCTGCGTTTGTATGCTAGTGGTTTCTCATCTTGCAACAGAGTAGCACCCAGACCTTTGTTGCTTGCATCACACTAGAAGACAAGCTTCTTCTGTGAGTCGTAATATGCTAGAATTGGTGCTTTGGTGCATGGTTCAATGTATGATCGATTTTTGACATTTTATTATACAGCCTCTTCCTCACCCCTTCTATATGTCTGATCCATCGACTTTTATTTAAATTTTAACTAAAATGAGATAGCAAGACTATGTACTGATTTTTTTTTATCTACGGGCAATATTTATTCCAGGAAATTTCCACGAAAGTTCCTGTTTTTTGTAAAAAATATTCAAGGACATTTCCAGGACCTGATAATGTATTTGTTATTTTCCAGGTGTGAGAACCTTGTTGGTGATAGGTGATTTGGTTTCTTCAAAAGCGTATTTTTGGAACTTAGCCCACTGGAACTTAACACCATTCATTGAAATATGGCGAATTGGTTCTATTTCTTAAGGGAGAGGTTCGTAAAGAATGTATACAGATAGTCCACTGGGTCTTGTAAGGATTGAACTTCGTCCTTGTTCATAGGAGCAGGCATATCCAGGATTGCAGTTATTTTCTCAGGGTCAGGTTTTAGTCCTCCGTCTGATGTAACTGGCCCGATAAATGTAATGCTTTCTTTTCGCACTTCCACGTTCTTCTTATTCAGCGCAATTCCTGACTTCCGGCATCTTTCCAACACAGCAGCTAACTTGACATCATGATCCTTTGTCGCAGTGTCTTTATCACCACCACATCCATATACCACAATATCATTAGATGACACCACATAGTCCATCAACAGCTTGATGCAAGCGTTTTGGGAAAATCTGATAACTTAAACATAATCCAAATGGAAGCCTTAACCAGTGGGATGTTCCATGATCAGTTATGAAAATGGTACGGTAACTTGACTCTTCCTCCGTGGGCACACGCCAGCATCTATTAGCTAAATCTAGCTTGGTAAACACTTTGGCATAAGACAGTTGAGTTGGCGTATCCTTAAAAGTAGGCAGTGTGTATTGTCCACGTTTGAGCACATCATTCAACGGTCGAGGATCTAGACAGTAGCGTAAATCACCCGATTCAGTGTCCCTATCTTTTCCTCAAACACGTCATCATATTGATCTTCATGTTTTGACTCTACATCAGGATTTTCTACAGCAGCGACACCTAATCTGTCATAGTTTACAGTTATCAGTCCCATACGTTCAAAAATCTTTTTCCCTAAGAGAGGCTCAGATTTACTTTCACTACATAGAAAATTATCCAGCATTTTTCTCCGGTTTTGGGGTTTTCGAATTTCAGTTTACAGATAGCAAGTGGTTTTAGTTCAGATATGTTCCACATAATCAGAGATATTATAGTAGGTTTTATTTCAGCGTCTTCGATGACCGATTTAAGAATGAGATTCATAGTAGGGAACCACAGTACATTCGAAGTTTCACAGTTTTTTCATTGATGATCGTTTCGGCATGAATGTCTTTGCCAGCTCTTCCGGATAAAGAGTTGTTCGGTGCGTTGGCATTTTCAGACAGATGTACCACATGTGAGTACTCGGAGATGTAATCAGAGTCAGAATCTTCAGTTTCTATTCCATGTACCGTTGTGTCTTCAGGACATCTCACTGTCAAGTGATTCTTCTTTTTGCAGGTTTTCCCCCAGGCAGGACAGCATTCTTTCTTGGTGACATGTTTTTGTGCACAGAATTTACTCATCAGAGGTTTATCTTCGTAGTGAGACTTTTTGTACTTCGGCCTTAGATGTTTTGATTCTTTCTTGTATGTCTTCGCTTTCACTTTATGCACATTTTTTTCCTCATTAGCAGTCAATATTTTTAGTCTTTGCTGAGTAACCTCAGCTGATCGGCAAATATCAACAGTGTCCTTCAAGGTCAGTTTTCTTTTTCGCAGAAGCACTTTTGTAGTACTAGTATCCTTTATGTCCAATGCAATCCTGTCTCTCAGCAGGGTTTCACGCAGGCAATCACGGAAGTTGCAAGTTTGTGATAGCTCCCTCAGAACAGATACATAATTGTCAGCGGATCCTCCTTCATTTTGCTCTCTTTTGTTGAACCTAAACCTTTCATGAGTTTCACCGATAATGTAGCTCTCAGATTTCTCTTTAATTACCTTCAGATTGTCTTTTTCCTCTTCAGTGAGATCGAAGTTGTTATAAATTGCAAGATCTTTTGAACCGACAGTGTTTAAGAACATAGCACATTGATAAGATGCATCTTTTTTGTCAAATGTAACTATGTTTTTCTTCAAAATTCTCATAGCGTTGCTTGAATGCCTTCCATTCATCCTGTGCTGTATCAGTTAACTTGGGCGAAGGAGATGGGTTGACATTGGGAAGTTGGTTGGCTGGCAGAACACGTACAGCGTTCCCCTCGTGTGGAGCCATATACTTACCAAGTAATATTCACCAGATACTAGTTAGAACACCGCTAGCGCAATATCATTGAACGTATAGCACATTTAGGAACAGTTTAGTAAAAGTCTGCCGAGTTTTTCCTTAGTTTTTAGACAGCTTATAACTGTTTTTATCGCCGTCGCCATGTCACAATTATTATAATGTAAGTGTATCATAAATAAATGGAAATAAAATGAAACCGGTGTTTTTATTCTACGCGATGCTTCCATTCTACTTATGTATACATCCATATGTATCAATTCACACATACAACAGAATAATACAATGACAACAAAGGCATTAAAAAGTTACACTAATTACAATTATGATTATTTAATTATTTCCAGTCCAATTATACTTTATTACAGTCAGTGTTCAAGACCATGTAACTAAAGAATGTAACTGACAATGTGAAATGATTAATTATTGTAGCAATAACATTTTATTGTATATATATTGTATAATTATATGTTGTATTTGAACAATAAATGCAATTACAAACATACCTCAGCATCGGTATCAGTCATATAAAGAAATGAACATATTCTTAATTATGTGCTTAAAATATTAGTTGTTTTAACTTTGCAAATATTTGCATCTAATTGGTTTCATAATTTAACACCCATAATACTAACTGACATTAACTTTATTTTGGTCTTACAAGATTTTTACTAGACCTGGTACCCTATGAATGTATTTCTTCTACTGTTATGAATTGTTTTTGGAGATTGATAGGTAACATGTTATTTTCGGCTTTATAGATTATAATCAAGGTTTTTAATTTTACAATATCTAAAAATTTCAAACACTTATATTGAACAAACAATGGCTGGGCATGATCTAAATAACTAGCTTTGACTACGGATTGCCTTCTTTTGTAATAGCATCAAAGTATGTAATTGAGACTTGTAAATATTTCCTCACATCTCACATGCGTAACTTAAACAGGGAAGTATTAATGAACACTATAAAATGTATAAGTGGTTGTTTTCAAGCATGTGTTCGACTTTATAAATAACAGAAATATTTTTCGAGACATTTTTACAAACAACATTAACATAACTAGACCATGACAATTTTTGATCTACCAATACTCCTAGGAATTTAGTAACTTGTACTCTACTGACTTCTAATTCATCAATCTTGAGTTTACAATCATCTTGGTGAGGCTTGATATGGAAACACGTGTAATTTGTTTTATTGACGTTCAGAGATAATTCGTTTACTTTAAACCATTGACTCATTTGCTTTAATTCATTGTTGAGCACTTTATCATTGTTGAGCACTGTTATGCTTTTGCCAGCATTGGTATCATCATCAAACAATATAAATTTTAATTTATTTCAAATATTTGCCACCTCGTTGATAGTAAAACTAAATAAAATAGGTCGCAAAAATAGAACCTTGTGGAATTTCACATAGGGTCTGAACAAATACCATCATCTGAACAAATACCATCACCTGAACAAATACCATCATCTGAACAAATACCATCATCTCATGACAACACTCTCGGTGATCGCCTACAGCAATGCTGATAGCGAACGCGTCTTCTCCATGTGGCGCAAGATTGACACTGATACTCGATCATAGCTTGGCAACGACACTCTGCACGCTCTTATTTCGTGCAAAATCAACATGGATGAGCCGTGCCATGCATTTCAGCCAGACAGCGATCTGCTGAAATTGGCAAAGTCGGCAACATAGAACTTTGTAAAAGACTTCCAGTGATAGTGATGTGTAGACCTTTGCTTGTGTGACCTTTAGCTAGATCTGTGTAATAACAGAATCTGAAATGAGGTATATGTAAAAATAACACAGTCTGTCTTTACAAGTGTTTAACATGTTTCCGTTACGTTATTTTTTCTAGATCTGCATTGACACACTTTATTATCATGTCTTTAGTCAGTCTATTAGTTCCGGTCAAGCCTGGGCAAAGCAAAAGAGTGTCTTATGCGTGAATACTTTTGACCAAATTACTTATTAGAATGCCTTCCAATCAGAGTTGTGTGCCTGTATTTTATAATGTTGGGGGGCCATCTTTCTCCCACGGAGATCCGAAGAGATACAGTGCATGGGTGAATGATATACGACGTTTTTAGCCGAAGCGCAAAGACCCCAGCAAGAGCAGTTTTGGCTGTTGTGTGCTGTGACACTGACGGTATGAGCATTTTGTTGCAACAGACTACCTTATAGAAACCGCACACGGTGAGTTTTTGGTTTTGTAACGCCATATCAATGCCCTGTAATCCAATTATGGTGTATTACTAGATAATAAAATCCTGCAATGAAGCAATATATCATTTTTCTAGCATCAAACCTGAACTATTTCAGGATGCATATATATTGTAGGCCTATTCCGTATTCATGGCTATTGCTATATCCCATATTGTATCTATTAGGATATTGTATCTGCTGAACTTATGACTTAGACAATGACATTTTGTTGATTTTAGCATATTGGAAAATATAAATAATTTGATTTCTCAGGATTATCATTTTTCAGGAATGAATGAAGCCTCTACAGAAACGCTTGGCGTCAGATGCCATTTCAACACAGTTTATTTGGAATTAAAAATCGTGAAATACAGACATGAATAGGGTACAGAGAGCAGCGAAAAGGTGTAGAATAACTCTAGAAAATTCTGTAACATAGGTGGTTAGAGATACAGAGGTGGGGGCCACTGAGGAGGTAATACCATTGAATATACCTTTGAAGAGCCTGAAGTTAAAACAGTGACTTTGAGTTCTCAGACATATCAGAGTGGTGTGACAAAGACGAGCGAAACTGGGAGTGATTCCATAAAAATACCCTTGTTTTCCCTCAGAATGTTTATAGGGGATAATGATGCCATCCACTATTATACAGACTTGGAGACATATGACACATTACTGTTTGTTCTGAGTACACTAGGACCTGAAGCGCATGTGCTGAATTATATGTATGGAACCATATCCCAGACAGAAGTTGTTGATCAGTTCTCATGAAACTAAGATGATATACAACACATTTTGAATTATCGAGGCTCTAACATATCCGAGTCGGATGTATACAACATTTTTGTACATGGAACCGCTTCATGTCATTGCAGTGGATAGAGGTATCTCTATGGCCTGACTGTGATGTGGTACATTTCTTTTCACCAGATGGTTTCAAAGCCAAATTCGCTACAAGAGTAATTGTTGACAGTACTGAATGCCTGATCAAGAAACCATCATCCAAAAAAATTATGTTTCCATTACCATACATACTCTTTCCCATTCACAAAAAAAAATGTATTCACATGAACAACTTTATCCAGCTTTTTATTCATACATATTTAATTGTAACAAACTATCCATCTCTTTTTTTTATTACATCTGTGCTCTAATATTCTACTTATCAAGTTAAACAGGATCATTCCTAGTTTTGGACCTGTTGGTATGCTAGACAGATAAGGTCTGATTTATTCAATACTGAGGATTATATAACATATTATTTGTTATGGAGTGATTAATAATGGAGAATTATTTTCAAACGTGTACACACTATCTTGATAACTCCTTCAGGGTAGGAGTCAAATAGTAAATGCATTTGACTATATAAGCAATGTTACAAGTTCTGATAGAGTTTTACTTTATATTTTAATCAACAGCAAGAGTGTGTCATAGGCTTAAAAATTATTTGCTAGAAAATGCAAGTCCCCGGATGCTGACTGCAATGCTCTAGGAGTAAATATCACAACAGATAAATTGTCATTTTAACTATCCAAACAACAGAACCAAAGAGAATAAGCCTGGGGTTCCGGAAGCACAAAATAGTTTGGGACCGGGTTTCTCTGTGCTGCCACCTAGTGAATGCCCCACAGAGTTCCCCATTTAACTAGATATACGGACTTGAATAAAACGACTTTTACGTATTTCATGGCATATAATAGGAGAGGAATAATACAGATTGTTTGCACACATCACAATAAACGTCCGTATTCGTAGGTTCAAAACTCGAAGCGCAGCCGCTTCAACGCTGCTTTTTCCCTTGCCGAAAGTCAGAGCTGTTTGGTCATGCCGACTACGGTTTTGTTGTTCGGAGAGAATCCCGAGGCTGTCGCTTAATCAGCACAGCCTCTATGTTGTGTCAGAGGGGAGCAGTACGGAAAGATAGAGCCCGAGGGTGGTCAGTTTTTAACGTCCCCCTTTATTTTAAATAATTCAGTGGAGACGGCAGCGCCATTTAACGTGGTCAGCCACCCACGAGACTACGCTACTGACTGCTCGGTCTAGTTTTATATTTAGGTCAATTATTATGGTCTAAAAAAATTAAGGAGCGTTTTCTTTTCTGTTTCCTTAGTAATTATTATAATATTCCGATTTACGTATGGAAGCTCGATTTTCTAAGACCTTTTAATTTACGTATAAAAGTCCAATTTTCTGAGACCCTCCAATTAACGTATAAAAGTCCAATTTTCTAAAACCCTCCGATTTACGTATAACTGTACTGTGGTTTGGGCATTTCTGAAACTTAATATGTATGTATAAGATACGGATTACTCATCTCAATATTTTCACCACACTCGTCCACATTGCTGATTTTAATATATGACATGTGAATAAAATCTGAAGCTATGTTTATATATCATGAATACATGATTTATTGCCTTTAGTTTGCGTACATTTAATTTAAACCACACCAACCTTTGATATTCGATTCAAACAAGTACATCCAATCAGTAATTGCCCCAGTTGGTTTTAAGAAAGTTACATAACTTACATGTTTGCTCGCATAACAACATTGTTTTATGTGGTAAATATAATAGTAGTACCGGTTTGGTCTTGTTCCGATTCGATTTTGACTGATTTCGTATTGTGCCGAAATGACCTGTATTCCTAGATTAAATAACTATGTGTAATTTTTAGGTTTTCTAGAATTGGGTGCGTCCTGTATTTTAGATATAGATTTCGTGGTATAGTATCAGTTTTTACTCTATAGCAAATTAGCGTACTGTAACTTGAAGTAAAAGAGAAAGGGGTTTTGATGTCTTTGTTGTCGGATTAGTAAGATCCTTCCATTTGATACTGCGCATGCGCTATTGCCATCTTAGCAACCGCTGAAGCTTTGTGGCGCTTTTGCTTGTTATAGAAAATTTAAAGTAGATCTATATCAGATTGTTGATTGACAGCAGATACGGGAGAAGTAAAGGTTTGGTCGCAAATTTATGTTTATGTTATAATAAATATCGAAATATAATAATGTCAGATTATATACGATCTAATTTTATTATTCACGGTTTATGTTTATACTTTATAGGAATATTTTTTACTATTTACTTCAATAATGACAATATCAAAATATTTCAATATATTATTTATTCATTAATTATAAAATAAACCACTATATTTAGCATTAACAAACTTACTATATAAGTTAATTACAATATACGAATTAGAGTAATGTTATCATTTAGTTACTATAGACGGGAGACCCTCATCATATTTTCCAATTTGGACATTATATTTTTATAATTATAGGGTCTAGATCTACCCTCTGGATATTTGGCCATCGTTGATAGCCTACTACTCTTATCTAAAATATAAATAATAATGTTTCCCTGCAACAGAACAATATGCAACAGCCAGTGATGTTTTAAGGTTATGGAGATTTTAAAATTTTAGCTTTGAGATGGTCCACCCTCCTGAACATTTCACCTTTGCCTAAAAATTAATATTACCAAATAAATAATAAATAAATGCATATAGTAAATTGTATTTTAATAGTTTGCTGTACCTACTCAATGTTAGTAATCAATGCTAGCGTATCTGAAATATGCCATAAGGATAATAGATCCCGTACATTTCAACAGTAATAGGGTACCTGCTTGGCATAACTAGTACCATAGTTGGCCACAGACCTATAGTGACTGGCTTCGAACAAACTCTTCCGTTTATAACATACACTCATGTATAATATGCATCCCTTGTTGACCAGAAAAATCTAGTTTTGGTGTATACCGTGCAGGAGAAACCGGGAAAATCTGCAGCTGGACTTGGTCACAATTTTCCCCATAATTACATACACCCTCCTCATATGACAGCCTGATACAGATTTTGTGCTAGCCTTATCATGGTGATATGTTTGATGCCCATTTTAAGTTCAAACTATTTATGTGTTTCTCGGTGAGGGGTGTGTTTTAATTAGTTTAAATTTACAAGATTTCTAGGCTTGAAGACCGATTTACTGTAGAATTAACTGAAATAATTTTGACTTGGAACTGACCTGTCACCATCTTGGATTAGGCTGCGTGGTAGCCTAATCCACTTCTGCACAGTGTTCAAGCAGGTTGCGCGCGAAAATAATAAAAAGAATGGCGGGTTTCAGCTGTAATCAGCCTTAGCAATAAAATATATGTTTATCAAAAAACATTTTTTTAAATATGTGGACACATTTAAGTGTATAAAGCACACCCCCAAAAAGTGTGCATTATACAGTGAAGACTACAGTATGTCAAAAGGGTGTTTCATCTTTCACTTCGTGTCATTACTTTTGTGTGTTGCTTAGTCCATTTAGCCTTCCATGTGTATAAAAGTGGCCATAAAATAATAAATTATATCTCTGGCAGAAATTGATTTTAATAAATAACACTGACATTTGGACTAATTTATGTCAACTTTTCCTGTGACCTTTAAGCAATATATAGTTTTGTAAATTATCTGGTTTAATTGTAAATAAATGTGTACATACTATCTCATTTACTTGAGGCCTATACAAATAACACACACACACACAACATATATATATATATATATATATATATATATATATATACAGTAAAACTCACATATAGCTAAGTCCAGGGGACCTACGAAAATACTTCGATATACACGTAGTTCATAATAACCAAAGTTATATAAGTAACAGTTAAATAATTAATGCGTTTGGTAGCCATTGTAGAGATAACCTCTATTTATACACCATTTCAATGTTTTAGCACATTGTTTGTTTCAAATAAATTGCAATTAACACATGTCAGATTTTATCTGAACTCCTCAACAATGCAATCATCACTCAGTACAAAGACAAATTAACAATGGGTGCTACTTTTTAAAAATCTGTTGGTGAAACTGATATTTTCCAACTGATATGGGTTTATAACAATTCAATGTACATGTACGCGTAGTTATATGCATAGTAAATTACAATGCTTATGATGCCATGGGGATTTGAAATTTGATATAAATGAAGTTGTTTACTATGGAAGTAAATGGGAGTTTGGCAGGACCAACAACATACTTCAATATAAACAGGTATTTCGTTCTAAGCAAGTTTGATATATCCGAGTTTTACTGTATGTATGTATGTATGTATGTATGTATATATATATTATGTGCTTAAACATTTACATGTGTGTGTGTGTGTGGGAGAGAGAGAGAAAATAATTAGATGATTCATTAGTTATGAGAGATGCATGCACATCACATGCAGCCGACAGCACTTACGTAATTATTTCATTGATTCTAATCAAATATGTCAACAATCTGTTTTTAAGACCAACAGCCATGACCATGGCAGCAAATACAGTGATATCAGCCAAGTACCCACCACTCATTGATCCAACAAGGACACCATTGGCATATGGAGACAGGGCACTTCAAAGGCTGGTAAATAACTTTTTTTTAAATGGCTTTACATTTTGCCAAATATCTTTGGGAAGTCAGAATTCAATTTGTTCGCTTTTATTTAGAGATGCGCATGAAACATATTAGCGGAACGTTTGTGTCGTCATTCTGGTGTCAATTGTGAAGTTTATAACTGGTGATATTACTGCATTCTACATTTTTATTTCACTAAGCAATGATATATAAATTCATCAAAAGTGATTCTTCTTTTTGCCTTCGATCCAGAATCGTGAGCTTAATACCAGTGATTTGTTGACCTGCCAGAGGGCGGTGATGTCGCTGTGTGACTACCTTCATGATCCCGAACATATGGCTGATGCAATACGAGAGGGTATGTTGTTGTGGCATTTCAAACCTCAGTCTGGTTTCATCTGGATTTTTGCTACACCAGCAGCATATCAAATTAGACAGTAACAAATCTAAATCGTTAACCCTCCTGTGTATTTACTGATCAGTATATTAGCCATTCAATAATTGATTATGGTAGATATAATGAAACAAAAGTTTAAGATGCTGAAAATTGAGCCATGATATATGTATATGCTTATCTATCAGCTGACTTGATTTATTAGTCAAATTGTACTTCTGATTATAACAAAGTAGCTTCAAATGCTTGTACAATTAAAATGGCCAACCATCATTTATCAAGGAAACAAAGTCATCTTTGAAAAAGCGAGTTAGTATTCAAATTATCATTATAAGTTCTCACCAACTTGTATATTTTAAAATGGTGTGGTACTAAAATCAGTTTTGTAGGAATGAGAACATTTGGTATACATATTTCAGCTGATGCTCACTGATATTCAAGAATCTTCAACCTAATTTATAATGGTCACTTGGTTATGCCGTATTTCAGCTGAAGCTAACCGTTTTCTAAGATTCATCTTAATTAAATTTGTTTAATCACATTGACAACACCAACTTTGAGAATCGGCTTTTGCTGAAGTTGAACAATGGCTTTATTGTTCGGTGAACTGAAGGTGGGAGCACGGCAACACGTCTGTGGATGCAGTGAACTTAGGGGGCAGCACGTGTCTGTGGAAGAAGTGAATTTTGTTCGCTCTTGTGCATGGTGTATTTCATGTGTTACAATATATTTCATTTTCTACTTTTACTTCAGTAATGTTAGAAAGTAGTTTTACTTTTTACTCAAGTAGAATTTTGTAGGTTTACTTTTACTCCTACTTAAGTAGTTTTGAAGAGGCTTACTTTTACTTCTACTCAAGTACAAAATAAAAGTAGTTCAGTCGCCCCTGGGACTGTTGTACCTATACTCTTAAGTACTCATCCGCTCAGAATGGTAACATCTCATTTCTTTCAATGTTTTATGTCAGGTATTCCTCAAAGCCTCAAGAAACTTTTGTCAAACAAGGACATCACAGTACGCCAAAAGAGCACTGAGTGTCTCTACGTTGTGGCCGGTTAGTATGGAATTACCTAACAATTTTCTTGTGGGAGCTGTATCCGTATACTGGTAATTGATAATTGCCATCATGTATAACAAATATTAAAATCTCTACTCATGATATGGATTCCATTGTGTGAAGGCTTTCTAGATTGATCTCTTCTTATAGCTGACTGATCTATACCTCCTCTGTATTCATCAGAGTATTCGACTGTATCCATGTCAAAATGTCGATCAGTTATATCCATATCATTCTATCTATACTGGCATCACAAGAAATATTCAGACACATTATACAGACTACTTACAGCAAACAAAAAAAACCTCCCATATCAGTCACCTCCAGATTTCAGTCCTTTTCTTTTGGGACCATTATTTTCCGCCTTGAAACCATTAAGAACATTTATATTCATTTATCACTTCTCAATTATTTTCCTTGACTGTATATTAAAAACCAATAATGTTATGCATTGGCGGATCCAGAGATCAATCGGTCAGTCACTGAATATTATCTATTGACTATCACAGAAATGCTATACTCTGTTTAACTCGGTGCAAAATGGCTAAAACTTAAAATTGACAGTATCTTAATATGTCCAGATGATTATTGACAGTCTACTCTGGCTACTCTAATTCATTGCTTTCTTAAACCATTTTTATTGTGTGGACTATTTGAACTTAATCAAAAGTAAAGCAAGTCCACTATGTTTTATTATCTCTCCCAGTTAACACGCGTTATTGATGGTTATATATTATTACTATACGAAATAATCTATGTTCACACCAAAGACTTACATAGAAATGGCTTCCAACAAGAGTTGGTTTAATCTAGCCAAGAATGTGTTACTGATTAAATGTAAAGATAGTGAAAGAAACAACTTGTCACACAAACACATATGATATATATATATATATATATATATATATATATATACACGCATGCATGCACACACGCATACATACACACACAATCATAAGGTGACCATTGAATTGGCAAAATGCCTTTAAAAATAAAAACAGATCCGAGCAAACAACGATCATGTTGTTTTAAAATAAATAATTCCATCGCAGTATCTCTATAAAAGTTAATTTATATGCATTTTATGTATTTTCATATAAAAGGAAATAACATTTCTTTGAAAGTGCATTTTATATTTATCTATATATCTGTGTGTGTGTGTGTGTGTAATCCCTGGTCCACCAATGTCCTAAAGTTATTTCCTCTTTTACTACATTACGTTTAGAGGTGACTATAAAATATGGCAGCGTATAAATATAAAATTTATTGATAATAAATACACATAATTTCTTTTCCTATTTTTTAATATTTCATAAAAGGTTCACCTCTTTCAATCAACCAACTGAGGTCGGTCCGTCAATTGATCTACTTGCTGATGGCTTACTGCATTTGAATTTGTTTATGCAATTGTATCGTGGCCCAGTTGATTAAAAACACACATTCTCTAATAATTCATCTTTACCGTATGCGGTAGCTTTAACTTGTCGAACTGATGCGTTTTTCTTATCCGAGCAGTGAACCAGAGAATAATTTAAACTTCGTTCACAGGTCACGCAATAGGCAGAGAATCCATTCTGAATGAGAACATCATCGTACCGTTGTCAAACCTGTTTGACGACAAGGAAGACATTGCGAGAAAGAATGCTCACAAGGCAATTGAAATGGTGTCGGAGACCCCACGAGGTGAATGGTGGATTAATGAGTGTCTCGTATTGAGCTTTCATATCTTAATTTATTATCCATCGCCAACGAAAGTATCAGATCCTGTAAGGAATAACCCAGATTTTAACTTAATGAAATAAATAAATAAATATCTCCTTATCCGCTCATCTTTATTGCTGTCTTTGTGTCAGTTTTCTTCTTCAGTTATATATTATTATATTCAGTCAATTTTAATTTTTACACACTGATTCAACAATGCCTTTCAAAATAATTTTTCATTATATGTGTATTCACGGTGCATTATTATAACTGGAAATGTTTACTAAGTTTTCAAAATCATATTTAAGCCAGACTTTATTTGCATTTTAACATACATTTATCAGACATTATCATGTTGTATTACTGCAGGTGCTGAAGGAATTGTCAATGCAAAACTTGTTCCAAAGTTAGTGGACAAGCTGCGCACAGAACATGAAGAAATCAAGGTTATCACTGTTGTTGATCAGCTTTCTAAAACACTCAGAAAGTGTTTCTCATGTCCTTGAAGGAAATTGCGCATATGTTTTATGTAATATACCATATATATATATATATATATATATATATACTCGGGCATAAGACACACCTATTAGTATTTCTAGGAACATTAAGCCCCCTGAAGTCGAACTGCATATAAGATGCACTAAAATCAGCAAGGTGTCAAGATAAAATATTTAAGTGATCATTCAAGTGGTCTTTCTTTGTCCTCATTTATCATTCCATTCAGTTACACACGCTCACATATTTCAATAGTAATGACACATCTCGATGATCACATTGCTAATTAGTGCATTGGATTAAATAATCATGGCAGTTATCACGATTGAGAAAGACAACAATGAAAACACATTTAATCAATTTGTTTATTGTTCACATTTGTATTATTGAGGTTGAAAACAATATTATTGTATTTCCCCCTAAATTATGTCAAATATACCTTCCCTTTTAGTATCACCATGTATAATCACACTCGATTTTGGTGTAAATTTCGTAGTATAAAAATGGTGAATTATATATGAGTATATACAGTATGTATATTTTGTGTACAGAAGTTGATACTGGACACACTGCATTTCTGTATGCGTGTTGACACAGAGGCAGCACTTGCCAACAAAGCGATGGAAGTCTTCACTGAATTATTGTCACATAACTCAGAAGTGATCAAGGCAAAGACAGCGAGAGATGTAATGGATCTCAGGTAACGAGTTTCTGTAATCACGACTGTGATGAACTGATCGCTTAATATTCCGACTGATCTTATCTTGTGATTAAGAATAAAATTTGGCCCCTCCCCCTTGGGGGTGTACTGAACCATATTTATGTCGAGGATGCTCAGCCCCGTGTAAAAATATGGACCCGGCCGGATCTACCTAACTTCCAGAAAATGGGCCAATAAGATCGAAATTGCATCAACATCGATATTAATATAATTAATTCTCCCGTTCCCTTCTATTAAATAAGGGAATATTTGGACAGTATTAACATTTATTAAACCGACCATGTGCCACTGCACACCTTTATGAAAACAATCACTATAATCTGAACTTAATGAGATCAATTTGTGGCCTCGGATCAGAGGGTCAGTAATATCGAGGACGGTTGAAATAATATAGGCAATAAAATTGAGCCAGCCTCAAAAGTAAGGCCAAAACAGCCAAGCATATCCGCGGTGGATGATATAGCAGGGTTCGCACAGGTGCTTGAAAACCTGGAATTTTAAAATTTGGATTCCAGGCCTGGAATTTTTGTAGAGGTCCTTGAACGTCCTGGAATTTTGACATATAGATCTACATTTCTAATCGTAAGCATACAGGAAGTCAGTTGTTAGACTTCTTCCGAAATATGGGTGTATCTTTGTGCGTTAAAAGTTCGTGAATTCATTGAAAGGGTCCCTGAATTTGACATTGGAAGTTCCTGGAATCTGAGATGTCAAAATGTGTATGAACCCTGTATAGGGAGAACCCCCCCCTCCCCCCCCTGCATACTCCTATAAATAATAATAATATAAATAATATCCTAAAGGCTATCATGATGATTATAGCTCTTAATATTATGCACGACTTTTCTCATCACTGACTTTTAATGTTCCCATATATATGTTTTCTCAGTTCTTCATTTATCAAAGTGAAAGCAATTAATATGAAAAGAAAAGATACGAGTTTATAAATCTAAATAAAAAAGAACCCAACATTTGCTGTCGTATTTTTAAAATATGATGACGATCAATATCAGGAGATTGACTTTGCTCCGTATTAATTTAGTGCCAGAATTGAAATTATGATACTTCACATTTTGGAGGATTGCGGCATTGAAAATGGTGGCATGAATGTTACCATGATGAAAAATGATAACTGTGTACTATAGTTAGGCATAGATTTAATATATATCAAATTCTTCGAATCCAATATGTGTCTATAGAGTATATTTTCATATGTTATAATCACTGATGGATATTGCATTTCATAAATGTTCCTCAAATGCGGTATGTATAATGCAGCATATAGTAAATATCTCATAATTTTGCATGTAAATTGCAATAATTAGTTTCAGGTTCAGTTCAATTTTTAGTAGATCTGGTGGTAAATAGTAATAGCCCACATATTTGTATTCTTTATGCAAGGAGGTATGTCTGAGCAATTTGTTCTTGATTTCTTTTTTATCTGGTGTGTGATGTGGTTTTCACAGTGCCATTTTAATTATTTCTACTTTTCCATTTCTGTAAAAAAACAAAAATTCCTATAAATGACTTTGTCTTACATCAAGGTAAGAATAGCATAGTTTCAAACAATTTCTCATCAGTTTAGGTGGTACAATTTGTTTAATGTTTTGTTTATCTTATAGGATATAGTTTCAAACACCAATGACACAAATTTCTTTTGATCATCATTTTCAGTAACTATATAAGTTTTTAAATGTTCAGACAAGTTGATGTTATAAATATAAAACTTCCCATTTTTCAGGTTCAATTTATTTGTAATTTTCTATTTGAGAAATTATGGTGCAATTTTAAAAATCTAAACTGCAAGTAATGGCTAATTTATAGTGATTGAATCAAATACAAATTGTATGTGATTTGTACTGTTCCAACTAATGTTTATGCTAACAACTTAATATGATTATTCAACCACTTACACTTTGCTTCCATTGTATGTCTTATACTATAGCGTTCCTCAGGATGGTAAGGACAAGGCTGTTGAAGTGAAATGCGTTGCTGTCCTTGTCAAACTTCTAGGAGATCCCAGTGCTGATGTGCGTGCAAATGCTGCAGGTGCCATCATGATGTAAGTCGGTGTGTGTTGTCTGTCCCGTCCACTTTTTGTCACCTGACAACACTGGGAATCAGTAGTAGTCATTGATGTGCAGCACAAAATTGTGTGTATTATATTTTTGTTTTCAATGAATTATGATTGGATACCATTTTATTTAACATCTTCAAGCTGCTGTTAGGAAGCTGCTTAAGTATATAATAACCCCAAACGTTTATATATATATATATATATATATATATATATATAGTGAGAATCTGTTAATCTGACAAGGTTTGTCACATGATATGTCAGATAAACATGAATGTCGGAATGTCGAGCACATGACATACCTGTATTCCGTGTCACACATTTTTAGATTGTAAAGACATATGCCGTTCTATGTAACAAAAATAATACGCAACATCCTTTGAAAGAACAATGACTTAATTATAATCTTGTGGTGTATTTAGTTATTTTCAACAATTATGACAATGAAAGATCAGGGGAAAACATCCAACATAAAAGTCTGTTTAGCGGAATTAGTTGACAGAGGTTTAATGTGTTCAATAACCATGTGAAATGATATAGAAGCCATTGATCATTTTGATGTGCTCATTGGAAAGATAATACATTTTGGTTTGTAATTAGCCATGAATGATTATGATTGGCTATGAGATAGCCACAGGCAATGGAAGCATTGTGTGTCAGTGTGAGGTCGAGGACGATTGTAATTGGTTACCATACAGCAATTATCGCATGTAGGCTGGTTAATTAACCATTATTGACAACATGTCGCTGTGTCTTGCATGACTGAACTAGTGGAAATATTTGGCAAGATCTTCACATTGTCAGATTATCAAGGTCATTTTACATTGAAATGTCATATTCTGTTGGCAAAATAAAGTGTCAGAGTCGGAACATGGAACGCATGTTTGACGGATTAAAGAGTCATTTATAATGGAGCTAAATCTGTCACAGAAAATAATGTATTGGAAGGTGGATTTGGTAAATAAACGATGTCCGGATTAACGGATTCTCAATATATATATATATATATATATATATATATATATATATAGTTTGCCTGTTTTAATCAAGTGCCATTTGTTGTCTGTTTTATAATTCTAGGTGGACTGTGAAATTGTTTAACAGTATATGTTCCACTTATTTATTTGTCTCATTTCTTCAAATGACAGGATTGCAATCACAACAAAGGGCAAATACACAGCTTTAGAGGTGAATGCCATACCACCACTAGTGGAACTGGTTGATGACCCAAACAGCGAAGTGAGGATCAATGCCTTAAAGGTTAGGAAGTCAAGTTCCAATCTGTTAACTATTTCCATTTGTGGTAAGATTTTATTTCTTATCTGTCTGACAATCTATAACATTTGGATTGTGTGGTCACAACAACAAAATGTTATCATGTAGACATTAGACTCGTATTGTAGGTCATTTCTTGCCAGAGATTAGTATCGCACTTCTGCAGTAGAAAATTGTTTACTTAGCACTATCTTAACATCGTTATGATTATAAAATATTCAGAGATTAGTATCGCGGATAAACTTCTGCAGTAGAAAATTGATTGTTTACTTAGCACTATCTTAACATAGTTATGAATATAAAATATTCATCCTGGAATTGACATAACCAGATAACCATAACATTTGTTCTCTTATTTCAATTTGTGATTGATGACGTTAGCAATATAATGACGAGGCTCATGATGATGGTTTTGTTACTGGTGGTAGATAAGGATACATTAACGAGTACATTGGCTGAGAAATGTCTTAAATTTATTATTAATTGATGGAAACTATATACTTTGACAGTCATCTGGTGCTAAACTATATTTCCAGTATGAATATTCAAGATGCAATCAATTAATTACTCTTTCATGAATTCTTTATGATAAGTTTAGGATAAGTTTTATTGCAGTAAAAGTTTCACGAATATTTTTGTCAATATCTAGTGAATGCATAAGTATTTATGACTGTTTAACAACCACAAAAGATAACATTGACAAATAAAAAGTTTTAGCTATTGAATAATTTTTTTTTGAAAATAGACTTTTAAATAGCACATTTAATATGTACTGTATTCCAGTCATTTCAGTAATAATAATGATAATAATGTGGATTAAATTGATAAAGTTCTAAATTCAGTAAACTATCTCCTGGCAGTTCACATGATCAGTTATGGATGAATGCTCGGATATAGCGAAAATTGACTGAGAAAGAATAATTAAGCAAATACCTTAATAACAATCATATTTCATTGAGCCATAAATCAAATTGAAGTGGTGACTTGCCATATAGCTTGGATATATTTTTTTGAATTATTGTTTCTGAAATAAGATGGATCCATACACATTTTTCTAACTTTTCACCTAGATATTAATTATTGTCGTATCTGGAATGATCATATATTGACTATATCATACATGAGATGTATACTTACTCTTATTGTTAATTGGCAAAAATATATATATATACTTGTTTATGATTTTCAAATGTCTGGCATGTAACTTAAAATGGACACACACACACACACACCATTTTTTTTATCCTGACTTAGTTCTATGATCAACAAAACAATAATATTATAAAAACATGCAGATCAATTCTTTTGCCAATCAGTGACTTTCGTATAAGATTTAAAATATGGAAATAATATTAGTTATTGTTTTTATTATTGGATGAAATGCTCATTTGTTTCAGGCGTTGACTTGTCTGTCAGAAGCCCCTGAAGGAAGAAAGGAGTTATTAACACATATAGAAAAGGTAAGAGTCGCCAGAGATTAGTGAATATAATTGGCGAGATAATTTGTTAATCTAACATTTTCCAAAATTTAAGATTGATGCGCTATGTTTAATATTTTCTTAATGTAAGATCTTGCTCATAGAACAGTATTCTGTAATAAAAATTAGTACGATTATAACTATTGAGAAACAGAACTAATGTCATCCTTTTGTTTATTTATAAATATAGTTGCATTAGTTGCATGTTTAAATAATTATATTTAGGAAGAAAGTTCTGACATTAGCGGTGATGTATGTAGATTTATTTTCTATTTAATCCATACATGAAACAACTCAAACAAATCCAATTACTAAATAATAATAATAACAAAAATAACAATATACACTATTGATGATTTATTTCATGTCGTAATCACAAAGTGAGATAAGACACTTATTGGTAAATTTGAGCTACACAGAACTGTGTGTTGTTGACACAGGATAACATTTTCAAGTGTGTGGGTGTACATAATATATATATATATATATATATATACACACAGTCAGAATCCGTTAATACAACAAGGTTTGTCACATGATAACATGTCGGATAAACACCAATGTCGGAATATCGAGTCCGTGACATAGCGGTAGTCTGTGTCACACATTTTTAGATCGTAAAGACATGCCATTGTATGTAACAAAATTAATACGCATCATCCATTGGAACCACAATGATACTTATAATCTCTTGGCGTATTTATTTATTTTCAACAATTATGACAAAAAATGACGATAATAAAAATCCAACATAAAGATCTGTGAATCTGATAGCAAGTAACTTTTACCTCCGTATTTAAACTAATACACAATAACCCCGAGCTCAATGGCATTATATATATATATATATATAAGGCACTGAAGTCGTTGATAATTTTGATGTTTGTTACTTACAGACATCGTAAAGAAATACTCGTGTCACTTTGTCCATCCGATTAACTCATGATCTGCTTATTGGAAAGATCACACATTTGTGTTTGTAATTAGCCATGAATGATTATGATTGGCTATTAGATAGCCACAGGCAATGGAAGCATCGTGTGTCGGTGTGTCTGGTCAAGGACGGTTGTAAGTTACGATACAGCAATTATTGTGGGTGGGTTAGTTGGCCATTACTGACAGCATTGCGGTGTGTTTTACATGACTGAACTAACGGAAATATTTGGAAACATTATCGTGTTGTCGGATTATCGAGGTCATTTTACAATGAAAAGACATTCTGTTGGCAAAATGAAGTGTTGGAGTCAGAACGTGATATTTCTGGATTAAAGAGTCATTAATAATGGAACTAAATCCGTCACAGACAATAATGTGTCGGAAGGTGGATTTGTCAGATAAACGATATCTGGATTAATGGATTCTGACTGTATATATATATATATATATATATATATATATTTTGAGTATTAAAATTTCTTTTGATTCCCACCAATACATTACACATTTGATTAATATCATGCTCTATAATGCATTGCATTTTATTAGTAAGTATTATTATAATTTAATACTTAATTAGATCTCTTCATGTCCGCATTACCAAAATAAATTTCATAATTGGAAGAGACTAAACATTGTCAAGAATCATAAGCTGACCATCCCATCATTACAACTGCTACCTACCAGCCTTTCTGATGGTTCATTTCATGACAATTGCAAAATGTTTGTTATTAATTTCATACTAGTCGAGGAATATACCCGAGACTTTATTTATATAAATTTTATGTGAGTATTACTAATTACTGTATTGTTTCAATCAATCTTTCTCTTGACTGCTAAGAAATTTTGTTAGCCATATTGCATATCAGAAAAAGTAGGCTGGTCATCTGAAATGTGCAAAACATAATAGTAACCCCAATTCCAAATATTAATATCATAAACTAGAAGTATTGATTAAATCTGTGTTTATGTATGCTTCATTTTTACAGATCAAATCCAGATGTAGTGACAGTGTTCCAGCAGTGGTAAAGGCTGCCACTATTGCTGTGAAAATCATTACTTGGAAGCCATAAATGCCTCGTTTGTTTTTGAATAAATGTATTATAGACATTCATGTTGGAACTTTATTTTGGTGTAGTACCATCGTGTAGCCAGATCTGTAAATATGCACACAACTTTCCGAACTAATATACCTAAATCTGTGTACATGCATATGGGTGTAGCTGGGTGATTAACTGGTTGGGTGAGTGAGTGAGTGAGTGAGTGAGTGAGTGAGTGAGTGAGTGAGTGGCATGAGTGAGACCGTTTGAAAAGTATAATTCGAATCACATTACACGACCAATCGGTCCCAGAAAGACTTAGTGAGAAGCTGTGGGTAATAAAAAAATATTAAACAATAACAATATGTTGAATATTGTAAAAGCACTAAAAGATATATCGTACTGTCTGTATATCTGATACTTGTTAAAATAGTGCTACAACAAACAACAAGAAAACATTAATGATACAGATTATTAACAAAATAATAAATAAGTACCCTAAAACAACACTTAAAAAGCATGAATATAATGAAGCAAATTGATAAATGTATATATATATATATATATATATAACTGGTATTGTGGTAGATCATGAATACTGATAACAACAATAAAAAAATAGATGTGGAATAATATGTGTTCTTCGTTATCTCCTTATCACTGTGTATACTACATGTGTGTGTATGTATTTACTGACACGTACATGCCACCAAATGATCAATTTCGTTTAATGTCTAACGGACAGGTAAGTAGCGTTTTCAACCATATCGGTCAAGGTATTACCAAAGCAATCGGGTTCCACGGTCTGGCTCTTCTTGTCGGCTTCGTTTACAGAACTGAACAAATGAGACCTATCCACTGGCGTTCCGATCTGATCGTCTTCCACGCCTGCACCACCTGCCACTTCATGCGATGCCTCTTCGGACGTGTCTGTCGTGAGACTGCTGCTGCCATGCTCTTGTCCCGGATCTTCTCTTTCGGATGGCCCTGGAGTTGGTCTGTTGTGGCACCTCCACCGCTGGCCGGACCTTCTTGTTCTGTCAATCCCGTCGCACCGGTCCTCTTTGCCTCAGGATCTGCAGTTTGCTGCGTTGATGCCAAGCCATTCATGGGTATTTCATCATATATCCTGTTTGGTGTCGCCGATTCTGGCAGTGCTGTGTAATCATTCTGATTTCTTTCGGTGGGCCTGCTTAATTGGCTTCGTAAGTGGTTCAGTGGCTCAATGCTCTTTGGTTGCTCTGCTGCAGCACATTGTTTCCTCCTAAAAAAAATCAACAGCCATCAAATTTTCATATCCATTCTTTTGCTTTGTTTATGGTCCAATTCCAGTAATGCTGTTCTGATGATTTACATTTTCCTTAAGGTCGTAAAATAGTGGCTAGACAATAACATGTTGATTATCATGAGTGAAAAACGTACAGGAAGCTAGTGGAACACAAAATTGGTGTTAACGTTCCCCTTAACGTGAGTGTGCAGCATTCACTGTAGATGGTTTGTCAGAGATAGAGAGAGATACTACATAACAATGCATTGCCATAGTCCAGTCAAGAAATTATAAGGACTTCTTCATATTTAGAGTATGTATGATCCAAAATAAGCCCTAGATTACTTAGAGACGTGGAAGAATTTATATAACTGGATCCTACCTTAATGCATAGATTCTCGGTTTTCTTCAGATGTTATTTGGATGATTTTCATTGCTGAATTTAATCCTATTGCTCCAAATACTTATGTTTGTGATACAAACTTCAGTCAAGGATGGAATATCATCCCATTTACCAAATGGCTTTAAAGTTGATTATCGTAGGCATAACCGTGATATTTAATGTTAAGTTAATTAATAATTTTATGAACTGGTCTAGCATACATAGAGTAATTAATTTTTCATCAAATGAGGACCTACATCTGATGATATTTTACCCATGACTCAGAAACATGCTGATTTCTGTCGGTGAGACATGACTTTACCCGGGTTACGGCCCTTTTAAGGCGACGGAAATTCTAAGCATTTCAGTAATGTTGATTATATCAAATGGTGTAGATAAGCCAAGCATAATTAATCCAGTCATGGATCCTTCATCAGGAGCCTCAGTGTCGCTGTAATTTCGTGAGAGCAGTTTCTGTTGAATGACTTACAATAAACTTACTGATAATTGTCATCGAGTTCTTGTGCTCTAATAAGTAGTCTTCTATAGGCCTTGCTACTACCTTCTTTCAATATATATATATATATATATATATATAGAGAGAGAGAGAGAGAGAGAGAGAGAGAGAGAGAGTGAGAATATGATCTGTACTTACGCAAAGAAGACTGCCAATGCAATCACCAGAGCAAGAAGAACTACCCCACCTATAGTTGTGACAACTGGAATCCAGTTAATACCTGCTACAATGGACACAGTAAAAAATCATGAATAAACACACACACACACACACATATATATATATATATATATAGACTCTATATGACACATCTGTTGAACATGATTCACTTATACAATACACTGCTTCACACACACACAAACACACACACTTATTATGGGTATACATGTTAGATTTTCAAATAAATATTATTCATTGTCGTTTAACATTTCTATCTAAGTATGAAATGCCACACAACAAGGTTTTCTATTTTGTGCCACATCTTTGAGTGGATTGTGTCAAACAGTGTGCTTTCTTTAAGTTATATGTTATTACAATCTATTAATAAAGTGGGCTATCATTCTAAGGATAGCTTGGCACAATATGAGAAATACCAAATCAAGCGATGATAATTTTGTTGTGGACGGAAGAGCATCGGATATTCTCGGAAAGTGTTCCAAGCACCACTAATTGCCATACTAACTGAAATGTTCTGTATTATGTAGCATGTACAAAATGTGTAGTTGGCCTGTACATGAAGACAGTGGATATATTTTGTTTTCTGGGCCTTATATCTATAGCATTCCTGCCTCCATTTCACATATCCAAAGAAATATTCTACACGTAAACTTCTAATGAAGGTTACAGGCTTAAGGCATAGCACAATCTCACAGCCAGTTACCTTTGCACAGATGTATATTGTTAAGCCATTTGTTCGTAATCATGTTTTCATTATGTGTTATTTTTTTATCACACTTTAAAAATATATGGGCTATCAATTGAGTTCGATTAAATTCAGTACTGCATGATTACTCTCCTATCAAGCTGTACTGACTACTACCTTGGTATCAATTTCTACATTAGGGTTATATATATCAGACATATTAGCCAAGGTAGATTTGGGTCATGGACCCATCATCAGAAAACTGTCATAAATATATATTCGCTATATTTTGCTTAAAATCATTATATATATATATATATATATATATATCGGATGCTATAATTAAATATTATAGAGATCAAAATAATATTCTATGTTGATGGGGAGGGGGTGCCTTTTCAGTTTTCTTCCGTACATCGGATCGGATGGCCAGTTGAGCGGATAACGTATCGGGTTGTATAGTTATTGGTGGGGAGGGGGAGAACGCTAAGACTGATAGATGTTGTTGTCGCAATTTGAGGTAGCGACCTCTGGCTGTTGCCTATGGAGTGTGGCCAACTGGTGTTGATTTTTGTTGTGTTGTTGTGACTTTAATGTTGCTGGTGGAGTCTATACAGGGGTCTTTTGGGAAAAAAGTGTTGATGGACAGGTGAAGATTCAAGTGTATGTCCGGAAACGTAGTCGTCCGAGTTGGATGTCGACCATAAAAGTTAAGCCATTGTCAATGCATGCATGGTCAGCCACAGATATATACCAACATCAGCCCAAGAGAGCAGTAAGTGGCTTTCCAAATTCTATCATACATTTTCCAACCCTTATTTTAGCTAACCACTAACTCTATTAATAAACTTACCTGACGTTTCAGTTGGCAATGGAGGTGGTATAGTAGCATTTGTGGCATCAGAACAATCTACTTTCATCTCTGATGAACCTAGTTTCACAAGGAAACAATTACAATAATCATCATCCATCTGTTTGACATCTGGTACAACTTTTTTTTTAAATGAAAATATATTCAACACTTAGCTGATGTTGATAGTGTGTACACGACATCGCACTATCTGGAGATTTCAACCTGAAGTAGAATACTTACTGACAAGCTGGAGTGAAAATTCTCCATTCGGTGTATTCGATAGATCTAAGTATCTTATAAATGTCACCAGAGAGTAGCTGTCTTCTAAATTGAATTCCTTCAGTAAATTTGGTTTTTTTAAGAGAGCCTTCTCATTGTATGAGTCGAAGATTATTACTTTGTTGGGGTTTTGAAAGATCAGCCGTTCGTGGTTGGAATCGCTCCGTATTGATCCGTTGTAAAAAGTAATCCCTAGCATTGAGCTTCCAGAAACCCTACACTGGCAGCTTACTGGTTCTGGATAGGATTTAGCGAATATGAAGCCGGACTTATCGGTGAATGAACTTTCCACACACAATGTGGCATTGGCTGCACCTGCCGAAACTGTCGGGAGAGAAGAAGTCAAATTAGACAAGTGTGAGATCAAAATATAAACGTAACAATTGATGATTATAATGATGACAACAATATTATTAATTCATTATGCAAATGTGCTTAACAAACAACACCATACGCGATACGGTTATTGAAAGGTTATATAATAATATATACTAGGCATATATCTTTCTCGTCAAACACATCAAAATATTCTGACACGAGAAATGATCGTGAATGTACTATCACTTCCTGATCCTTGGTGCAAGATCTGGTGAAGCATCCAGATATTTCATCTCACTCGTCCCGCTATATGTCTCATATCCGAGTATCTCTGTACTTATATACCTGCCTAATGTCTGTCACGCAGGTTCTGTGTCTGCGTGTACGTTCTCATTAAGGCAAGACGCCATTGATTATAATTAAACGATGGACAACGCTATAAATAATAACAATAACGGCCGAAATGGCAGTTATTTTAAGTGGCTTAGATTAAGAATTAAAGTCCTATATAGCTACGCTCTCACCCACTATGCCATAGAGGTACACATACAAGAGCGACCTGTATCACGAACTACCAGTCTAGCTCTGGCTGTACCCAATAGGCGATAGACAGGGCTCTCTGTACGCTAAATTACAACAAAGAACAAGACGTACCAGTATTCCATGTCACCAAAATACACATCAGGAGCAATTGAAGTCTCCTCTCATCGACGGTGAAACTCGAGACGATCATCCTTCATGAAATGACAGTTGCAGCTATTCAACGTGGATAACGCCTTCTGCTTCCGCAAAGCTGAAATCCTAGCAGGAACTATAACTAGGCAGAGTAAAATATCCACCTAATGCGCCATTTTATTCGCCCAAAGTCGACAATATCCATGAGTCATTCGACCCAATCACCAGGAAGTATATGTCCTAAACAAACGCGGCCACTTTTGTAAACTTTTGCGAGCCGATCCTTTAGCCAGGTTTTGTTAGCGACCTTACGCTCTGAAAACTACCATATATGCCAGCCGAGTCACGCATCGTCAGTCAGTCAATCTCCAGGGATATTAAATTGTTACCGTTTACGGCTACTTTTGTGCACGTGACTTACTAAATGGGCCAACGACCTTCAAAAGTAATCGAAGGTGAAGCGTAAGGCGAAACACCCTTCTAGCTGACATATCCCAGCTAGGGTTGTGGAATCCAGGTGATGTAGATCGACCATCCGCGCTGCCAGTTAGACCATACGCAGCCAGACGCTCACCAAGAGGAGATAGGCTGTGCTGATTAAGAGACAGCCTGGGGATTCTCCCCGAACAACAAAACCAAACCAAGAGGAGATATGGGCCAATAAAGTACAAGGTTACAAAAGGACAGCACGTATCGGGATTGTTAACGTCCCACTTGTATTCCGTGATATGATAACTCTTACAAACTTTGTCATTCGGATGTCTTGTCGGCGGCTGGGTGGATGGTTTGGGCATCGACTGAAAACACCGAATGTTTATAATTATGTATATCCATGTTATTTTAATCTGCTCACCACCATGGGTATCCTTTACCGTTCGTTTATATATATATATATATATATATATATATATATATACCCAGTGAGCTCCGGTGGCCTAGCGGTTAAGCACCCGGCACTTGGTGCCAACGGTCGCAGGTTCGAACCCCGTAAGAGGTCGAAACTTTTCCAGGGATTAATTTCTCGGCTCACTACATCGTGGGTGGCTGACCACGTTAAATGGCGCTGCCGTCTCCACTGAATTATTTAAAATAAAGGGGGACGTTAAAAAACCCCTGAGGACGTAAAACACTCTGGCAGTGACCACCCTCAGGGTATTTCGGCTCCATCTTTCCGTACTGCTCCCCTGTGAGTGGTGGGGGAGGAGATTTCTCAACCGCTCCAACATAGAGGCTGTGCTGATTAAGCGACAGCCTGGGGATTCTCCTCAAACAACAAAACCATGTATACCCGTCCTCTTGGGATCATTGCGCAGCGATATGGGGTTAATTATCACTTATATGCTGATGACACACAACTGCATATATCACTGGATCCTGAAAATGAGTTAAATTTCTCCTCTTCCTTGAAGAATTTAGAACATTGTATTGCCGATATTCGGCTATGGATGACTCAAAATCTTCTAAAACTAAATGATAATAAAACAAATATTTTATATTTGGCATCACCACATTGTGTTAAATCCCTAAAGACACCAGCATTACAGATGGGTGCATCTTCGATTATCCCTAATGGGTCAGTAAAAAATCTAGGGGTTATTTTTGACCAATGTATTAACATATATGAACATGTCACATCAGTATGCCGAGCTGCCTACTACCATCTTAAGAACTTCCACTGTTTAAAAGCATTCTTGACACAAGAATCACTTGTAACTGTAGTTCATGCCTTTGTTACATCTCGTATAGACTATTGTAACTCCCTGTTATATGGCATATCTGATTATAACATTAATCGCCTTCAGCGAATTCAGAATAGTGCAGCTCGCATTGTAACAAATACTAGAAAATATGATCATATCACCCCAATTCTTCAAAAACTACATTGGCTACCTGTTAGACAGCGTATCCATTTTAAGATTCTGTTAATAACTTATAAATCTATTAATGATATGGCGCCAGAATACCTGTGTGAACTGGTTTCCATTAGAAAGTCATCCAGTGTCTCGGCTCAAGTCATATGGTGATTGTGCGTTTAGTGTTGCAGCCCCCACTTTGTGGAATAAGTTGCCGGCAAATATTAGAAATGCGTCGATTCTTGGAAATGTTAAGTCTCTTCTAAAAACACACCTATTTAAGGTCGCTTTCACAGATAAATAATTATTATCTTTTAAATCATTACAGGGTTTTTACAGACATTATTTGGGGTATTATTAAATTACATATTATTTGTACAGCGCCTTTGAATGGCTCCTGCTAGTAAGGGTGCTTTATTAAATATACATTATATATATATATATATATATATATATATATATATATATATATATATAATTATTATTATTATTATCATTCTAGATCATATGCAAGATATACTCTGTTAAGTTTAACAGTTTTACTTTTACCCATATTTTTATTTCACTGTATATGGAATGTTATATTCTGAAATAAATTAATAGTTTTATCGTTTATAACTATACCACTAAAAGACCAAACTAAGCCTCGATCGTCTGCTTGAGTTGAATATCGCGCGATGGTGCCATATTTTGGGTGCGACTTCATTGCATTTGGAGCCAGGCAAAGTCTGCATAACTCAAGTGTTCATTAATCAAACAATGATGACAGCAATTGTACTTACTTTAGTTATCTTCTTCGTCCCCAGTGGGACATAAGGTTACTACAACAATGTCATTGTTGTAGTAGGTGTAACGGGGTTAGTTTCTTACGGGGTAGGGTTGTTAATTAGCCTCACGTTCATCCCACAACCCGAAGGACCATGCAAGCGCTGGGTTTCGTCTGGCCCCTCCTCTGAGACTTGCCCGGATTGGTTAAGTCTGCCAGTGGCTTCGAACTCCGCCGGTATAGGTTTCACAGTCCTGTGGGATGCGCAACACCCCCCCCCCCCGCCACCACCAAGTGGGCGAATGGGGGGAAGGGAAAGGAAAATAAACAACCATAGCCTGGATCGTGGTCTGAATGGCCAAGTCAGAACAAATATAAAAATATACAAATTGTTTAGTTCAGATAAGGCATGCAGGTTGTATGTATAAACCCGTGTTAACAGAAACCAATCCATTCTACTATTATATAGGCTTGTTCTCAGTCTTCAAGAATCCTCGATCAATGACGGAACAGCTAGCATGCCGACCAATCAGGAGCGAACTTAACCCAGTTGCGAAATTCCCAAATGACGTCAGTATTTGCAAAACTTGAATGAAAAGTTCACTTTCAGATATTATATGAACAAAATGTGTAATACTTATAAACGTACGTATAACCCCAAACCGGACAAGAATAATCGCAAAGTATAAATGATGTTTTACAGCCACTTTTGTGCAGGAGGTAGCTATAGCTAGTTTAAATAGGATGAGGGACCTCCAAAGGTAACATGAGGCAGAAAAACATGAAGTGAAAGATGAAACATCCCATGATGAAATATCCCAAATTAGTGGATGGTAGTCGTCACGGCTCCCTGGTATGCTAGATTGTGCGGCGGGAGTAAGAAGTCACGTGCTCTGACGTCAATAAGCACATGCAAGGATCAAGTCGCCGTCTCGATCCATATCGAATAATTAATACTGAAATATTCAAGATACGTTTTCCTTCTGAAATTACATGCTTGGGTGATGTCTGTTTGCACTGTTATAATCGACCCATATACAAACATGTTGTACATGGTGACGTCAGACTTCGGGAGCACCCTACAGCTGTCTGCGGTGTCTGGCTTCAAAATGGCGGCGTTCACAGACCAGTTTTAGGCCAATCTCCACAACTTTCAAACTGGATTTATTGATCGTGATCGATCGTGTTTATATGTAGACCTCATTTGTGTGCATATATGTTTATTAGTCCTGTCGATTTCTAATAACGGTGCACCTTTTCTTTAATTTCAATATATCATTATTACTGCACACTATATTTAGTCCGATTTTAGTGTATAATTGTGATGTTTATAAGAAAAGGAGATCAGAGAGTAAAACAACAATATGTTGCCCAGTTGGGTCGGCTTAATTGGTTTGATCGTAACCTTAATTGCACTCATGAAGTTTAACCCGGCGCACCATTCTCGAACATTATAGGTTTTTCCTTTTCCCGTCACATATTAATGATCAGCAGTGTATATAACACAATCATGGCGAACCGAACTGTTTACGGATGACTTCTCCTTCTTCTTAAAGAGTATCACCGCTGACAGAGACCATGCAGGCAGTACAGAAGATCTTATAGCCGCTGCGTCATCACCGGAAAACCTTACTGTTAGAAAGTCTGACCGGTGGGATTTGATTCTTGAAAATTGCACAGCCAGCCATCCAGCTGACGATTTGGCCGGAAACAAAGATGGCATATGAAATATCATATCGACGTCATCCGAAATGAAACGATAGCCAGAGTTACGGCGATATCTCGAAGATGAGAAAAGTCGCCAATAACTCAACGATCCGAATTGGTCAAGGTACAGTTTTGCGTCAACAGCAGAACTAATTTACTTAATTTGGATCGCCTATTTCATTTAACTAATGCCAAGCTTTGAGATGCGTCAAAGGCGAACTATACCAGTTTTATATGGATTGTTTAATGGTTTGATCATAACATTGATTGCGGCACAATTGCACACTATCGTGACCAGGTCCTTTGCGGAACGTAATCTCTCAAGATTGGGATTCCTGCTTCGAGAAACTTTTGGGATAAGAGGCTGGGAATTTGTCCACTGTGATTTTCATGCTGGGATTTTGTCCTGTTACCATGAGAAACGCGTAACTTCAGACATAGAAGTGCAAAATATCCGGCTACTGAGTTATTTTTATTGCCAGAGTAAATTAATTCTAGTCCCTCATCTGCCATCATCGTATGGATCATGCATATATTATCAATTGTGAACGCTGCATCACCGAAACAATAGTTTAAAAGATTATTGTTATCCTGCCAACTGCTAGAAGTTGCCTCACTTCGCTTTAAATATGTCACGATTTTAATATGGTACAGTACTGGGAAAATGGCGCGTGCTGCATCCGTTAAGACGATTGGACGATGTATGTAAATTAAGATACCATGCATATTTAAAACCCCAAGAATTATTATGTGGAGCGTACTTATGTATGTGGTTCCACCAGCTTAGCCATACCATCAACAAGTAAAGGCCACAGGATGGAATACACAGGAACTTTCAACGAGAAGAATATCAAGGTTGAAAACCTAAATTAATAAAATTATAAATCAAAACGTGATAGCTGATGGTAAATATGTTATACTGATAAACATACCCAAGCGAGAACAGTGAAGAGTAACGGGTTACGACACTGTAGGTCAGGGAATGAATACTTAAAATTGAAGTCGTATACGAACAGTACACCGCGGGCGCTGTTATATAATTTGCCTGGATCTAATAGATGGAAAAGAGTCAATATAGCGATTAAACGCTCGATTGTGCCGCAATAAATGTTATGATCGAACCATTAAACAATCCACGTCAAACTGGTATAGTTCACCTTTGACACAATTCTTAAATTCCGCGAATTCGCACCAAAAAATTATTTCCGCGTTTTGTATTGTATGGTATTTGTCATTTTGCCCATTGATCTAATCTTAGATAAAGAAAAGATCGAGTATATAAAACACTTTAAGGAAATTTATTCCCCTAGCAATATGAAAACAAAAACCATTGGGTATATGCTGTTATTTAAACTTACCTAATAACTAGACCTATAGACAACCCAAATAATTTGCAAGAAAGAATGTATGGTTTCAGTATGGGTATATCCACCGGTAGGGGAATTCCCTCGAAGAGTGTTAGCAAATAGTTGTACTGAAACTTTTATTTTTCTCTTTTTATTCCGTAATTTATTGCTCTTACGGCGTTTTGCATTCATAGGAAAATATATTAACATATCATAATAGTCTCTCGCTGAACATTTACTAAAATCAAATTCATCCGAAATCTCGCGATAATATTCGTGACATACCTGGCACATCCGGGAATTTATGCGCAGAAAGGGATGCGCAGACTCTTAAGTGTCGTCGATTTCTATCGCTACTGGGTTGCCAAGAAATATTTTGTGTAAGTAGACTGAAGTAATTGTTCGTCCTCAAATTGATATGCATGGAATAGCTTCATGTTGATATATCACTGGACAATCGTGGTGCATACGAGAAATTAAAATAATGCCACGGAATCGGCCTTAAAAGTGCCAACAATTGACGTGGTGTGACCTTCGTTTTACTATGCTACAAGCTTAATATTTCCAAAAATCTGTCATTTACAACGCATATCCAAGGCGACGGAACTAGAACGGCCGCTATTATTAGTAAGTAAAGTCTAAGAATTAGAAATACGGCCAATTCTATCGGATTAGGTGAGACAAACGCCATACGAAACGTGAACATGTGTTTACATTTGGCTGTCTACTTTGACAGTTGCCAGTTGGTTTGTGTTTTGTTTATTTCCGATTCAGTCATCGTCAGTGTGGAATCCAGTTGTTGGCTTCGGTCAGTGTTTATCACAGAACGTGTACACATTTTCTGAATCCTTCTTGTCTGAATGTGATCCAGTTTTTTGTTTTGACCAGATCTATTACATAAGCAGATGCTGAGATGACTATGTAGTTTCCCCATTTAATTTAATGTGATCTAGTTTTTTGTTTTGACCAGAAGTCCAGATCTATTACATAAGCAGATGCTGAGCCTGAGATGACTATGTTATGTAGTTTCCCAATTTAATTAAGTGATATTTCTTTAAACTTATATGCCAATATATTACTTGGTTGGCCAGGACTTGTGATTGCTGCACTGTAATTTTTGAATAAAATCTGATTTTTATACTTTTGACATAGTTACTAAAGTAAGCTGACTGCAAACAACAACAACCCCCTTGGCCTTTCTTTTATCGCCTTGCTATTCAAAAAAAGCAATAGATTAGATAGCTTATTAACAGCTAAAATCTCTAAATAAGTTTATGTTTAATGTTAATTAGTGTTCATGCATTAATCTCCTTTGTAACTGAAAATTATATCTGCAACTGTAATGTGCTAAATTATTTTTCTTTTTTTGGCTACTGTACCATAAACAAATTTTTTTAATAATCAATCATCAAATGGTAATTTTGTTCTAGAAAATAATATTTCATTGGTTGTGGGAACTGTGCTTAAGGATTCGCTAATTGGTCATATGTCTCTGGTTCGACTATATCACCAAAGCTAAGCTAAACACCCACTCCTAGAAAATGGACTGACACATTTTGCTCATCCTATGTTGTGGAAGCTACTCGTTACATTGACACAACAACTAGGTTTTTATAACAAGCTTATTTTTGAATATTGATCATAATTAGTTTCCTATCCAAATATTTATTTAGTTTTTTAGTCCCCAGTCTTCCCTTATACTAGTTTCACCTGTAGCATCAAGAACTATTTTCTGAATCAAGTGGCTATTTATAATCATTATTTCTTATAAGCTTTAATAGAAGTCCAAGCTTGTCCATGGTTGGTTAATTTATACATGAAATTATGGACCTGTATCTATCAGCAGCATAGTCAAGCTGAAAATATGACCAGGTACAAAAGTTTGAATTAGATAATGTATGAACAGTCTAGTATTATAAGTGAATGACTTATTTAGTCAGTACGCCAAAGGGTATCTCTTTAGGGAAAGATATCACAATAACAGGAATCAGTTGGTTTCAGAGTATGTTTGTTATACCTGTGCTGGTGGTGAAGTAGCCATCAGCAGATTTGCATTTTGGTGTGTCGCTGCTTGTTGAATAATTTTTGATCATGTGGCAGATTTATTTATTCCAACCATAGTGTGACATGTGTGTTCCTGTATTAAATGTTTTCTCTTTTTCAGGTTACTTTTACATTAGGTCTCTCCTACAAGATATTGAAAAAACATTCACCATGTCAGTTGGCGAAGATCAAACTGAGGTATGTATTGTGTTATAACTTGTGAGATAATGACAATATAGATATACATGTGAACACTGAAAAAAAAAATTGCTAGCTGTTACATATTTTTAGTGAGCTCCGGTGGCCTAGCGGTTAAGCACCCGGCACTTGGTGCCAATGGTCGCAGGTTCGAACCCCGCAAGAGGTCGAAACTTTTCCAGGGATTAATTTCTCGGCTCACTACATCGTGGGTGGCTGACCACGTTAAATGGCGCTGCCGTCTCCACTGAATTATTTAAAATAAAGGGGGACGTTAAAAACCCCCTGAGGACGTAAAACACTCTGGCAGTGACCACCCTCAGGGTATTTCGGCTCCATCTTTCCGTACTGCTCCCCTGTGAGTGGTGGGGGGAGGAGATTCTCAACCACTCCAACATAGAGGCTGTGCTGATTAAGCGACAGCCTGGGGATTCTCCCCGAACAACAAAACCAAACCTACATATTTTTGGTGACATGGGGACTGTTTTTGAATAGAAATAAGCCCTTAAAAAGCCCTTGCTCTCTCTCACATAAAGACCCATGCACTTTTTCAGTTAAACATTTCAAAATTTTACACTATATCAGGGGTGAGAATTTTCCAGTTTTTGCGTGATTTCCGGTTTCTTGGAGAGCTGAAGGTAACATTTTTACTATACCCAATATTCTATTCTGGGGCATTTTCTTTCCAGGTTTTCAGCATTTCCCCCCTCCCCCCCCAAAAGTTACACTCATGTCTGCTATATGACCGCTTTCATTTAATTGTTTCTTTCGTTCCAATATGACCAGCATCTTATTATTTACATGGTGTTTCAAAAGCATATGATGTAATGTTGCCGTTCTCTATAAATTTGTTTTGTGTGTTGCAGTGCCCTCTGTGTATGGAGCCGCTGGAAATGGATGATATCAACTTCTTCCCATGCACTTGCGGATATCAGGTGATTATGTGTTTTGCGTTATCCAAATAATGGGAGGAGTTAGCAGATAATATGCAGCTAGTGTCAAGTGAGGACATGTCTGCTTCACAAGTGGAGGATATGGCATTAAAGTTGGATGACTTGCTTGGAATTTGCAGTATATCCTCTGGGATTACTTCATCGTTATCAGGCTTTAATATATGTGGAGTCTCCGATCCAGATAAGTCTGTTGATCCAGGTGGAACTGTGGAGTCTTGTGTTTAGTATTTGTGTTTATTTTATGTATAAAGTACTCACGAACCAGGCCACTTAATGGTTGCTCATCTCATTTAGAAAGATGGATGTACATCATTCTGGCTTGGTGTATGGAGTGCTGAGTCAGAATGCAAGAGAACATTAGTTTCAATCTTCTACTGTCATGTTGCTCTTTTTTGTGCCTTTGATGTGGATTGAGAACCTCTTTGAACATGAGCACTCACCATGGAATATATATATATATATATATCCTGATTTGGTAGTGAAGCCAGATGATTAGATGCTGGTGCAAGATTACATATGACCGTGAGCAGAGAAACGAAGTTGGAAATGTCCTTTGCATTATTAATGTGACATTTGTTTTTAACCCAACTGCTGCATAATCTGCCTGATTTGAGTGTAAATATCGGCTTAACATTGTCACAATCCGTAACTGTATCAGACATGGGGTCAATTCAGTTCCAGAATAGGAATTGCTTATTTAAAAATAAATGGAATTGGATTAAATAAATTTGGAATTGAAGTTTGCTGCAAAAACATTTAATTCACAAATTAATTTACCATTTAATTTTTTAATTCAGAATTATTTCTTCCATGTCAATCCTACTTGGAATATAAACTACTCGCAGTAGGTATTCCAAGTAGGTACCTGGAGCACCTACTCATGGTAAAAGTAGTAGGTAAAAAAGGGATTGATAAATTTGTTTTGGAATCGACCAAATGGAATTGATTGGAATCGACCCCATGTCTGCATATAATTAGATGCATTTTATTTGTTCCTGGAGTCGACAGCTCGTTGACGATAACTGTTCCATTTTTCATTTATTTGGTTTCATCATGGCCTATTGTTTCCTGTAATATCAAAGACGTTGGCTTTCAGCTGTTAATTGCAAAACGTCCGTGTACACGTTCAATGTAATAATGCAGTTAGAATGTTTTACAAGATATTTACTAGCAACAGCTGTTATACACCCATCAAAATATCTTGCAGGTATTGGAAAATTATTGGAAAAACTCGGATGCTATGCCTATCCAAAGTAGTTTCTGAGAATGTAGTTTAGAAATGACAAAAGTCTGAATTTAGTGCAGCACATATTTTCACATCACAGCCAAAGAAATATGCCATTATACTGTGAGCTAGCAATTGAGATCAGCCCCATCAAAATTACTGTCCTTTTGCCACACATCTGTGTTTATTGTCTGTGTGGATTGAAAGGCTTGTTAATGACACCATACCTGGTCACCTGTATTAGTGTATATAGAACTGGTTGGCTGGAGATCGTTATATTTTAAGGCCATACCTAAGTGCAGGATGCTCCTATGAGCACAGTGGTTAGAGGGATGCACTACAAACCTCTAGGCTGTTAGTTCAGATCTGGGTTCTTTCTGCATTTGTTGGTTGCTTCCATTGGCCGTATGTCTCAGGTGTGACAAGTGCTAAGCCTAAACAACTCAACAACAACATACCTATTTGCTGACATAGCTATACAGTGTTTGGTTGACTGCAGATTAACCATTTTCAGGCCATGCTTAATCAACTTACGTGTACATGTGTGATAGATATTTTACTTTGGCCTGTTTGATATCTTAAATATACCATTTATTTGCTAATCAATACACACAGCAATGAGTATAGTCATGATTCAGTTTGTTCGTAGCTTGTGTATCTTTGGGGATGTGATTTTTACTGGATTTCCCTTCATTTCAAATCAAATGAGACATCCTGATGTGTGTGCTTCATCTTTAGGGAGAGGAATCTTGGCAGCTGTCTAACCAGGTGTAGATATTCATTGATGCACAATGCTTGTCACACTCGTGTCATGTTAATCATGGTGTCTTTATAATTATTTAAAAGCAAGTAAGTGCTGTATTTCATATTGACAATGGTAATGTGTGATAGAATAGAATAGCCAAGTTCTGATGTCATCATCACTGCATGTACCAGTCTATCCCCTTGAATACCCTTATTTAGTGTTATCCATGTTTTTTATGATGGTTGTATAGCTGAAACAGTACTGTTTAAAAAGCTAAATGCCAAGCTGGAACAAACTGCATCAGTTGGTTATGTTCCCAAGCATCAACCCCAGACTGAAATTATGTATCAGGGATGAGAGTTTTCTGTGGTTTGAAAAGAATTCTCTTGCAAAAGTCGTGTTTTATCCCCCAACTCTAGGTAGTCTCGGATTGTCCCAATAATACACAGCATCCAATTTTTACCCCAACACCCTCAAGTGCATTTGACCCGGGAGTCGGTAGACCCTGTGACTTCCTTTCCTGCTTTTCAGGGTGTTTTTTTCTTCATGAAAGGCCATTCTCTGCCTGTATGTGTGCCGTGTAAAACATTTCTCATCATCAACTTTAGCAACCAGGTCATAATGAGATGGGTAATTTCACAATGAATTGCCTTCAAAAGCATGCAATGGCCTATCTGGTGAAACGAGAGCCATGTGCCTTCTTCCCTCTGTGAACCAGTCCATTGCTGAAAACTGTTCACATATTGTACAGAGTCAATTTGGAATTACACCATGTGTTGGACTTGGCAACAAAAAAAAAGTTGCTTCATATAACTGTTGCTCCACTTTCTGGATATTGGTAGGCAGTAACATTTTTGCGTGGGTGGATTTGCCATCCTTTATTTTTATTGTTCTTTTGTCTTTCCAGATATGTCGGTTCTGTTGGCACAGAATTAGAACAGATGAAAATGGTTTATGCCCAGCGTGTAGAAAGGTAGGTGAATCATCGTTAAAAGTACAGTCTCGCTGCCAGACACATTAATTCACGTGGTTGACTCGTGCCAGTCTTTAAATCCGTAGTCACACTACCAACGATGGCTTCCAGACCATAGTTGGTAAAGGAGGATTCTTTGTAGTGGTATTTAGAATGATACGATGGCCCCCTAGGTTTAATTATTCACATAATAGGCAATGTTGTTTTTGATGGAATGTTTTTGTTTTGCCTGTACCTATAATGTGACAATGGCCAGTTAATGTGGGAAGGTTAGTGCAGGGAATTCATTTTGATTTAATATCTGCCAGGGCACTTCTATTAGAGTACCGATCTGTCGAGAATCCAGATCCAGAGGTCACATGTTTCATTGGTTTATAAAAGGAATTTTTTGTGTGTTGTTGTTTTCACTGAAGGCCCCTTTTACCTAGTCCTCAGCTGTTAGGGGTTAAGTTGATAGAACGTTGTGTTTGAGCTCTCCAGTAGTAGAGTGGTTAGTACACACCATTCCAACCCTACAGTTCTCGGATCGAATCAGTATTCCTGTGTTTGTGGGATATATTCCGAGGAAGTTGCTCTTCTGACAAATATATATCACAGGTGTACTAGTGCCTTGTGGCTAAACAAGCCACTCATGATCCTATAGACTGGCTGACAGGAAGGTGATTGATAAATATAGACCACTGTGAGACCATATTTCTTATACAGTTCGTATCATGACAGCCATTCCAATGAGTAATTAATTTGCTACGTGTTCCTCTGCCCAGGCAACCGTGACCAAGCTTCGGTATTTCAAGGGTCATTACGTGGGCTGGTCTCTATTGTATGAAGATAATGTTCGGAACTTGTCTACGTTCTACTGTTAATCTCCTTCTATTCTATTGCTGGAGAGATCTTGTTAGTATTTGGTTGTTGGCGTTTGGCACGGCTATGGCTTCATTAGACGATCTTTTGTTAGGTAGGCAGAGAAAAGATGCCGAAGACGAAGTTGATGATGACGAAACGGCTTAGAAACATGGATCATTGTGGCTTGCTAGCTAGAGGAGTGAATGAGAACAGAAGAGTGGTCTGGATGGAATCCGTGGTCAATCTGTTGATGTTTATTGTGATCACTAGTTTTGTACTGGTCCATAATCTGTTTGGATGAGCTGTATTATTATGGCCTGTGCAGTATTTCTGTGGCCTTACTGGAGGCATGGTCAGCCACAGTCCTCTAGCACCTGGGTTTAACCTGGTTTGGGCTAAACCCCCATTTTGGGTAAACTAATTTTCATGGATGATTTTGCACTATTTGGTTGAATGCACACAAATAACAATGCACACAAGTATATCGATAATTGTACATAAAAGTATTAAAACATACAGAGCCATACCAAAAGTTCAAATGTTCACCAATCTAAATCTGCACCACCACAAAGTTCTCGACAGCAAGAGAGAAGCTTGGGTGCTTTCTCTAGATCCAACCTGTTACATAGTTTGGTCCAGATGGCTCCCAAGTTGGAGAAAATACTCTCAGCTGAGGCTGAACTAGACGCAGGATGGAGCAACGTAATAGCTAATTTATTACAATAATAACATCTTACAATTTCATCTGTATCCAAGTCAAATATGTATAAAACCCAGTTTAGCCAGCCACAGTTTAACCCTGGTTAAACTAGTAAAATCCAGGTTTAATCCACTGGGCTGGGCTGAACCTATTTAAGTTAACCTGGGTTAAACCCTGGTTCAATTCCGGGCCTGACTGTGTTTAAATAGTGTTTCATCTTTCAATTCCTGTCATTATCTTCCGATATTACTGGGCCCATTTAGTCCAATATATACAGAAACGTGCCCAAAAAGGTAGAAACCTTTACTGTGTTATCATTGGATTGTGTTGTTTGGTGTGTATAAGTCACTTCCAATGGAAACATTGATCCTGAAGTTCCATATCGGTGTCAGATGACCTCGTTGTACATCCAAATCTAGGCGTTGATGACTGATAGAGTTCTGTTTCTTCAATTCATAAGCTGGGTTTCTAGCAGATGCAAGAGGATTTATTCTGAAGGACGGGGAGTGACCATCGTGAAGGACAGTGGGTAGATCATTGTACTTGTAAACCGTTGAGTTGTTATCCATCGGCCATATAATTATGTCCAAGGTGTGACTAATACATTCATTATATTAACAAATAATCAGGAACTGAAGTATAAATTTGTCTCGTTGCGTTTGGATGATAGTTGTCAAGTTCACCGCCCTTTAGTCTGGCCCTATATATTTTTTCTCCGGTAGAATAACCTCAGGATGGGGTCAACATAGATTAAAGTCATCCACATAATATTCCTTTCTTAAGTCATTTAAACTAAATTTGGTGTCATTGAGATTTACTCATCCTGTCATGTTTTACTTGGTAATTGTCAGTATTGAGGTTGTATTTGTGTGATGGTAATACTCCCTCTGGCTCTCTCATGTTGTCAAAGTCTGTGCATATCTATGCTGGAAGTGGCCACGATGAAAAGAACAGATTAGCCATGATAGTCATCTTATGTCTGTTGTTGACCACGTAGAAATTTACAAATACATTTTGAAACTCAAACGCCATCTTGGCTCATCAGCTTTGTGCGTGGTTCAGCAAATTTGAAAAGCTCGCTGGACGCGTGACCCAGCTGTAGCTTCCTGCGAATTTCTGCTCATGAGATAAAGTCGAATGCTGGGCAGTTTTCTAACTGGCATCAGTGGAATATCCCTTTTCGCTGATACTCACACATGCTACTTATCCTTAGGAGTGATGTCGTGTGAAAAACTGTTTTGGTGCAATGATCATCAACATATTCCTGTATTACAGTATTCCTCAATAGTATATTTTCTGTTTAAATCTTTTGATCAGATTCTTAGCCACCTTTAGCATGGGTAAGTGAGTTCATCATTGCTTCACTGCTCTGTGGAACTTTCCTATAGTACTAGTAGTAGTAGGCTGTTTCATCCATGATTAAGCTGAACTTCATTTACTGAGCTTTTATGATGAAATATTATAACTCTATAACGCATGTTGCCATATGTGAAGTCATTTAAAATCAATAGGACTAGGAGTATATGTTAGCAAAAGAAAGTCTGTGCTGGAAGAGAAATATGGGCAAGAATTATAATTTATCTGGGAAAATATATATTGTTCAAAATGTCTGAAAAGATATATATATATATATAATGTTGGCAAAAATCATGGTTTATGTAGGAAAATGTAAATCACATTTACATACTCAATTCAAGAAGTGATTATTCAGATTATCATTTCATTCACAATTATGTCAATAGCTGAGGCAGTGTTTGTTATGACTACCCAGTTATTATGTATTCGTTCAGTGATTTAAACCTTGATGTCCTGGCTATTATGGTCTGATTTGAAATTCACATCTCTGCTAGGTGTACCAGGTAGACCCTACTGGTCAGATTTTGTTGGTCAGGTGATATGTGATCGGGCTATCTGAAGGGTGGCTTGACTGTGAAATATGATGCGATCAACTCGAAAAAGATTTGCCTGCGTCACTGCATTGTCGTGGATATGCCGGAGTAATTTCGGTGCCACGTGTTCTGAAAATATACGAGTCAGAAGCTGCTCGGTTCTCATTAATCCAGTTGTCGTGGATGAACAGCACTGGTACTTACGGTCTGCACGTGATGTTGCTTGTGCCATAGTGATTTGTTTTGTCTTTAAAATATAAAAAATAATAAACTTCTAACGGTTTGTCATATTTTACATGTCAGATAGATATTTCTGACGCTTTGTAACAGTTTCAGACATTTTAGAAGTCTTAAATTAAAGGCATTTCTGTTAGGATAGTAAGACCTTGGTTTAAGCCATTGATTTTACTAACATGTCACAGATCTTCCAGTTCTGGCTTGTTCTGCTCCAGGAAAGATAAGTAGCTGCAATACGGAAGTGATGACACGCTTTAGGGATTAAGCTGATCTGTCAATCCATCGTTTGGTTGAATGGATTTGGGCGGGTGACAACCACGAGAGATCTATCTTGAATTACTGTTTTTCGTAGATCTGGAATTGGAGTTATTAATTTTAATAAGATGGAATTTCTAAATTTTGAATTGTTATTAACATCAAGGAATTATCATTGTTTGTTTACTTTATGGTTTAAAAAGAAGTATTTGTAATCAGGGGAAAGAATGTTTACTAACATCGGATTACCTCATATTACCCATTTGACAAATTAAGAATAGAAAAACAGAAAAATTAATTGAATTGATTTGACATGTTTATATTTGGCTCTCCGCGTTCTGCTACACTGTCTGTGGTAAGAGGTGACGCTGAATGGCCTCGTGCCGACGTGTTGGTAATCCTTACTCAGTTACTGACTCGCTCACTTACTCACTGGTATTGACCGCCCCCCAAGTCTGAGCTCACCATTCGGTGATATATACAGCCTAGGCCAGTGATTCATACATTTCTCGACAGTACCACCAGATGTCCAGCATCTGTTGTCATCACCCTATACACGTCACATAAGTGGGAGTCAGTCAGCAATTATCAGTATAATCGTTCCGGAGTGACAGTGATCAGTTTCCGGAAGACGATGTTTTTGCCATAATAAATTGATGACTATCACAGTGAAAGTATTTAGTCACCTGGCACATAATTGTTTTACGCATCTATTGTCAGATCTGATTAAAAACCTATTTTACCTCTTAAATGGCAACAATACACCACTTCTTTTCTGTGTTTATTCGTCAATAATTATAAATATGTTTTATATTATATACAATGTATATGTTTTGTCCTTGGACATTTCGGCCATCTGTATTTTCAAGATTGGACGTTTTGGCTAATGTATTAAATAAAACATTAATTGAATGTCTGACTGGTTTATTGACAATTATTGGTATCTCTTAATTAAGAATGGTCATTTAAAACATGTTAGGTTGACCAACTCGAAGGTTGTTGGATAAACCAACAAGTAATTCGGGGATGAGTTTTCTTCTTGAAAGTCCGTCATCACAGAAGTTAGGAAGTCTTTTATTTTAGTTCTTTGTATATAGATTTCTTGTTGGGTTTTTCTTCGATCTAAGAACACGTTCATCTTGAATGAGTACTCCAGTGACACGAGCACGCTCTGCTTGTATGGTTTCTATCATTGTCCATACGGAGGGATGATCCTGATCAACAAGGGTGTGAAATCTGTTGTTCCAACCAACCCTCATACCTGATATTTGTTTGCGTCCTAAGTTACTTGAAATAAGCTAATATTAAACATTGTGTCTCGGTATGTTTCGCCATTCTTTGATATTGTGATTGATAAATTGCGGTTCATTCACCTATCATTGTTTACCTGAATAAGCTACTTTAATATCATCATATCTGTCCATTCTTAGTTAACAAATATCAATAACTCTCAATAAACTAGTCAAGCCATCCAGTCAATCTTTTTAATTTTATTCATTTACGTCACCCTACATTGAAAACATAGTTGGCTAAAATAACCTATATTGTGTGCGCGCGCGCGCGCACAAACAGACACTGAGTCAGATAATTTACAAATCTTCAAAACGCTCTCTGGACGGTGCATCAGGGGACGGATTTTGAATCAAGAAAGGCGACTACGTTGGCAAGATCAACGACTACAGTTGTACACACTTCTCCAACATGTATATATGTGTATTATATTTAACCAGCAGGATTACATTATGATAAAATGGCCCGAGAACGGTGATTGTCTGATTCTTGTTACATTATGTGTTGGTAGGTGATAGCTCTAATTATCACTTAACCTGTACTTTCTTAGTAAACATGGCTTGCTAACGGATATTTATATAAATACACAACTATAGAGGAGGTAACAAATTTATACGTGTGTATAATTATCTAGAATTATTATCCTAGTGGACTACACTTGAATATACTTGTAGTGTGTATGTGTGTGTGTCTGTCTGTCTGTGTGTTATAGATGTTTGACTAAAATCAGATTACATCATGCGGATGATTCAGCTGTGGAGTGAATACCAGATAGTGTTTTTTTCATTATATATATATATATATATATATATATATATAGTGTGTTTGTGTGTTTGTGTGTTAGTTAACCACTTACAATCTGACTGCAGTAGCCGCCTACGATCTGTACTGGGGCAGTAGGGCACCTGTTAATTGGTTAAATAGACACATCAAGGAATTTATTCTTTTCCACAGAAGCAAAACCGAGAAATCCGCTCACCTATTACCAACTGATTAACGACTGTTCTTCATTAGGAAAAATCTCTCTCTCTCTCTCTCTGTCTATTTGTTTCACACTAACACAAGTCCGTGGTATCTTTGTTTTACTTTCCCCGGCAACAATGGTAGGAATCTTAATTTGGACCACAATATTTTTGCTGTATGAGTTTTATTGTAATTTTTGTTGTAGATTTTCAGACATGTTCCCAGTTTTTTAGGACATCGTTCGCGTTAGAACCCATTTTCATTAAAAAACGACCGCTTGTTTAATCGATGAGCCCACTGGTGTAGTTGATTAAATACTGACGCTGTGAAATGAATATTCATAATGAGTTGGGACTGTGAATTTTTGTTGTTATATCCTTGACTCGGTGCCCGTCGATTGCTAACTAGCGTGTTTATTATAGGCCAGAGTTGCCCTGCCAGGGAAGCCGACATTAATCAGGGCATGTAACCCTTTTTTGTTTTAAATTCCACCCCCCCCACTTTTCTGTCGGACTGACTCGGTTAACAAACTGCTGCCACATAAACGACGCAATACATATGCCAAGCTGGTGGATTGGTTTTTGTGTTTGGCTGTCGTAATCTCTGTGTAGATGTTTTGACGAGTCTGTAGAGCCCCGTGTAGACAATGGATATGTTATCATCTATAGCTCACCGAGAGTCGTTTTAATGTTAAGGAATGCCATATCGGCCGCTACAGAAGGTGAACTGGCTGCGTGGGCATCCCATGGCATAACTGGTAGTGCGGTCGGCCACATACCTGTTCCGCTTGGGCTCGAACTTTGGCTGCGGTTTTTCTGACGGGTGTTTCACGATGGTCGCACGACCCAATCTGGTCAGCACACTTTGGTACCGGAATAGCAATGATCCTATATACGGCCCATCATCTAGATCTTACCCACACTCGCGCGCGCGCCATCTGACGAAGGCCAGAGGAACTACGGGTGTACCGGTAGATTAAACGCTTGTCTGGTATGTTAAGCTGGGATGACGGCGGTTCACCGATGAGTGGTATTCAGAACATCAGTAGGATTGGTTGAATGTTAAGTTTTGATCACAAGCAAGAGTAATGCTATAATTCCTGAGTTATTATCCTGACAACTGAGACAAATGAAGAAATAAACACACACTGGTTGCCTGCTAAGAAATTGTATCCCAAACCAGCTTTTTACTAAATAAATTGATATGTGTACAGATTGGTGAATGGAGCAGATCTACCAAATTATCCCACTAATACCATGTTAAGCTCATCTCTTATCCCACAAGTCAGTCACTAAACCGATGTAACGCATTTCCGTGAGATTGGTCCATAGGACAGTATAATTAGCAGTGTGTGTGATACCTGTGGCCACGTGGTGATGGCATTGATGCTTTGTCCGGAAATGAACGGAAAACCCCAGATTCTCACCTACGCCTGCTGCTGGAGATCAAGAAGGTTTGACCAACATTACCTGGCACGTGTTTCTTGCCAACAGCAACAAGAAGCCGGTGTCTGGGAGAGAGAGATCATCGCGCTCACCAATCATGGTTACCCTGGACTCCAAAAAGAAGTAACAAGTGAAAAACCGGTTATCCATCCACGATACAGCACTGACTCCTGGCTAATGATATATATATATATATATATATATATATATCCAGTTAGCTGACTTCTTACCGTGTGTCTTTCCGGAGCAGAAATGCTGCCACGGTGCGATGATTACAAGCCGCCTGCATGTGCCCGACCGACCTCGGGACAGCGGGGCCAAATCTATATGCAGGATCACCCCCACAGTTTGGGTTACTCGATACCTAGCAACTCTGAGTCTTACTTTCTCTCTCTCCCTCTCCAACCACTCATATGTCGGATTTGAGATTGCTGAGAGGATAAACGGTGGCTCGGTGCGGTGTTCACCGTTCTACAATAGCTTCTCGGGCTGGCCAACTGTTTTGGTGGTGGTGGTGGTAGTGGAACCGTCCAGAGGCACGTGGCAATCGGTGGGCCAGCTTCTAGAGCGGCATCTTCCCCGCCACAGTAGCCATGGCTACTGGCTGCCGTCCTTAAATATGTGCTGCCGCCGGCATATATAGCGCTCACTTCCGAGTTAACGGCATCTTAGCATCGCCATATACCAGCTGTCGGCAGTCAGTGATCCAGTCAGGTAGTGGTCCAGAGTCTATCTCTCTCTCTCTCTCTGCTGATCTTCTCACATTTCCTTGGCACTGAAACAAGGGCCGACGTATCCGTGTGTCCGCGCGCTGGCCTGCCTACCTGTCTGCTTGCCGGTGTCGGTCGGTGTGACACGTGGGTATTTCTCCACACCCGTCGACTCGACGTCCCCGTCATCGACAAGCGCCATTTCGTAGTGGATTTCGCTGGTAAGGCAGATGACACCCGCTTGTCCGCCATTTACTCGTACCACGTGCTGCTGCTCGGGGCTGGTGTCCGCGTGACCTCTTCTCTCCGGGTCGACGCAAATGATGTCCAGGATATTGGTCGCTTAGTCGTCGTAGGAATCTCGCGTTACCAGCGCCACCTGGAGTCGTGCGGATCGTCCGGTATCTGGCCAGCCAACGGCTTTAGGATTATACGGGGCGGGCGGTGAAGTGTCGATTCGTTTCCCCCGGTCTTGTTGCCCGTCGGTCGGCTGGACAAGGCCTTGGCCCCGGCGCGTCTGTTCCTATTGATCGTGTGATGTTCCGGGCGTCTGTTGCCGACTCGTCGTCGTCAGCGATATACCACGGGCAGGCCGCCGGCTAAATGTTCTCGGTACATAACGGGTATTTCCCCAGCGAGCGCCTTATTCGGAACAGGAATAGGATGGTGTCTGGGCCGGCGTGCGTGTTCGGACCGCCGGCCACTCCCACTCGATTGAAGGTATGTGGTTAGTGTGGGGCTGGGCTATCTGATGCCAAACACCGGCGACTCGTGTGGTGTGTGTGTGTGAAAGGGCACTGGCACAGAAAATTACCAATTGTGAATACATCTTCTGGATGATTAATCAGGGTACTAATTTAGAGAGACAATCTCACCAATGTAACATGTGTGTGTGTGTGTGTGTGTGTGTGTGTGATACCATGGCATGCTATATGAGCCATGTATTCAGCCCACATATGTTTACAGACTAGATAAAGTAGATGGTCCATTAGGCTGTTGTTATCTGTGATGTGTGACTCATTTCTCCAATCTGAAATGTATAAGCAGCAAATTCTTGTTTTGGATTAGGTCAGTATGTTAACCGGATCAGATGTCTAATTTTAATTGATGAATCTGTTAATGATGTTCTAGTCGACCTGCGGAAATATTTTGTGAGTTGATAAAAAGGCACTGACACAGAGAACCACAAGTCATCATTAGAAAATTTCATAATGCGCCGGCGAACTGGGATGTGCATTGCAAGTTTATAGTTTAATACATTTTGTGTTACGTGTGTGTGTGTGTGTGTGTGTGTGTGTGATATACATATAACAAAGGTTTGGGCACAGTCTTTCACGATGTTGCTAAATCTGATAGAATTGTGTTTGAACGATTGCTGCCCGAATAGAAATTAATACATATGATAAAATGTATCTATAATTCCATTACCTTTAATGAAAGTAGCAATAGCAAAAGCCGATATTTAACTCTGGCCAAATTAGACGACAAGGAACTTTTGGTTATTAAAAAACGAAAACAATTTTTCTAGTGCTCAACAATTGTGTGCTGCCAGGTTTGATGATATTTAGCCACGACCCGATCCCAATCTGATGTCATGGTACATAGACACAGATGTAGCCATCACAATGTCTGACGGCGTTCAGCAGGCTTAACCCTTTTGTCAGTGGTGTGATAGCACAGAGCTGAAGTAGACCAACTATATATATATATATTAGTCTATACTGACGTGATTTGTCTTCAAACGGAAATGCTTTAAGCGCTTATTCACACCAGCCCGTCTGGGCGTCGTGATGATGGTTAATGTAGATTTACTGAGAAATTCCGGAGTCACTGTGGTCGTGCCATTTTTGTGTTCTAGACTGATGGAGTTAGACAGGCGCGCAAACATGGGGACAGCCATCGTTCACCCATACAACCGACTCGTACAAGGCTCACACACACACACATACACACACGCAGAGAGAGAGTCACAACATATTAAAAACCATCTGCAATATTAATTGTGTTCTTGGCAGCATTTCTGTCTGGGTTCGTATTGATACATCTGTTCCACATGGTATTAATGGATACAGAGTGATGCGGTAAACTCCCCCAGAACTCCGTCAGTAACATCTGTGACATACAGTAGTAAAACTCCGTTCTCTGAACATGCCGTATATTGGCTACGATAGTGAGAGACATCTTATGGCAATGTCGTACTGTCTCTTGTCTGCAACCAGAATAGGTTAATAGTAACCATGACAGTAACAGTGTTTTAGCCATTCTCTGCATATGTTTTAATGCCATCCCAGGTTATTTGATGGGAAGTGAAGACAACCATTAACATAAACCGAAATGAACTAAAAATAATTCAGTTCAGTTTGTTAAAGATTTATTGAGTCTTTTCAATTCGTTTAACCCCCCCCCCCCTGTAACAAAAAACAAATAGATTTATAATAACCCATTGGAAAACCATTAAAAATAGTTTTGCCTCTGTACCATATCAGTTTACATTCAACCAGTAATATCAAACGAATTTTGGTTTGGTTCACCCATTTTTATTTTTAGGCAATAGTTTGGCATTAATAGCTTTTGTATCTTTATTGTGAAATATATACCATGGAAAAATGTTCGGTCTTGGAATTCACTCCCCTCCCACTGTTTGCAGTATATAGTTCAAGCGATATATATTGCCAATGATGTTTATCTACTTGGTTCATATGCTTAGTACCGTTGAGTGGTATCTTTCTAGTGCAACCACCTGGATTAGAAGAGGTCATATATTTTAAAGACCCTTAAAAGTGAAATCCTATTTAAAAAAAGATTTCTAGTCTGTAGACTTCATGCTAATTTTAAAGCTCTGGGCTGTATACGTTTGCTCTTTTGCTGTGACGCTCGTTCACAACGTTAAAGTCAAACAGTGAGCACAAAAAAGACCGGTATGTTGGTGGAATCAAATCAAGAAACTCTTGTTTTCTATGCCAGAACTAGCCATGAGCCATATGTGCCCCGGTGAAACAATGGAAGGGAATAGTCACACGAGGTCATCCCAGATGTGGTGTCTTTAAATGGGCATCCTGAAACCGTGTTCGAATCTCGGCATAGGCATATCTGAAGGTTGTTTCATCTTTAATAATATAATATACCAAATTTATATAGCGCCCTATATAACCTGTAAGAAGGTTACTCTAGGCGCCTTGACTTCGTCTCATTACCTTTGGAGGTCGGTCGGTCGGCCCAGTTAGCCTACCGCGTGCACAGAAGTGGCTGTAAAACATCAATCGGAATAAATAAATAAAAAACTGATCCGTGGCTGCTTCCAGGAGAAGGATCTAAAGTTGACCGAGATTCACTGATTTCCAGTTTGTTGATTTCTTCATCCCTATGACATTTCTTCCACTCGGAGGATGCCCGGTATTTATTATTTTATTAGGTTGTATTTGATTTATATTGAAATTGTTTAAAGCCAACATCCGTACATAATGTAAACATTTGATTAAAGCACCAGACCTAAAGCTGTGTTTGTTTGTTTGTTTGTATGTAAACGTCCGATGTTGAGAATGCTCATCTCTTTCATTGGCTGGATGTCGTGAATCGTTGCCGCTCGTACCAGAGATCTGCCTCTTACTGTTGAGTGTTTATAGTCTGAACCAGAACACTTATAGAGAGTGGGTTTGGCGATCCTCCTCCACCGACACTCCCCAACTGGAGCCTCCAGTATCAGAACTCGAGCCTCTGGAGAGGCACTGATCATTGAACATTTTCAAAACTTGTTTTTAATCATTATTGTCTCACCTGGAAATCGTTGTTTCCTGACTTACGGCCGTCTCCCTGCTAACGTTTGGGGATTTTGCCTTTTTTTCTGGATTAATTGTAAATATTTAAGCTCAAAACTTCGTTGATCGGCTCGTGTTCGCTAGGTTTGACCCGTTTGTTGCTCGATAGTTCGGTGTTGTGTGACCTGGTGGCCTGTTTGTCCAGTGTGAGTGAGTCAGTCGGTGAGTGGGTGTGCGGGCGATCAAGCAAAACAGCGATGTTTAACAATGCAGTGGCACCAAAGGTCATTTTATATCCGGACTCATTCTCCTCACAACTTATCACATACAGCCTCGCAAGTGGTTTGTGTTGTCATTAAATTTTTGATGTGGACCCGTAGTCTCGTAGACTAGGCCCGCTCGTGGTGCTGTTTTGACCGTGGAACCTCTCTAGTTCATTCGGGGCCTATTTCGAGTGCGGACAGGGACGAATGCCTCCTCGAGCCTTCGTCGGGTTTTCACTTGTCGAGCACTTAGAGCTAAGGCCTGGTCTCTTTGATAAAGTGCATTCTGCGGACTTTAGACCAGAAGCACAAATTGTCGGTTGCCGACAATGACATGTCGATCTGTCACTCGTCAGGGGGAACAATGCCCCACCAGGTGGGGAGTGTCGCGTGTCTGACGGACTCTTCAAGTTAATTGGCTCGCATCGATTTTGTGTTTCGACGAGGCTCGGCTTACTGTGACCCGGCATCTAATTCACATCACTATAGGACGTCAGCTACGATTCAGGTTTATTGTTTAAATAGGATTAATATACAATTTACGGTATAATGCATATCATCTCTACTAGATGCTTCGTCTAATCCCATCTACTCGTTTGGACAGGTGTTTGTATCGACTTATTTTGACAGGTGTCATCGGAAGTATTTATCTTGTGATAATGGACTTTTTAAATTCTAAAGTGTGGTGGGCGGCGGGGGGGGGGGCTTTCTTTTCATTGTTTTACTGCTTGAATACAGCACATTTGTGTCAGAATTGCAGAGATTGCTAATGGCACCTACTGCTAACAGACTTTTATATGCCAACATAATCTGGTCAATAGTTCTATGTCTGTTTCTAAGGCCTCTTATTAGCCGAAGAGTAATTTTTTTTATTATTAGGTGTAAGTGGACTACTTTGTTTTAAATAGCTTACAACAACAAGAAATGACTGGTATTCATGCCTAAGTGTTTGATGATTATTATTTTTTACATGGCCCATTGTTTATTGATACATTACAAATGACGGAACCATTTCAAGCAAGATATGCTCAATTACAACGATCGTATTCGCGATTTTGCCTGGATCCGGTCGGATTGGGGTACACCGTACACATAGTTTAGTCCTGCTGCACCATCCGCTAACGTTATCACTGAGGTACGCTATTGTTAGCTGCTGATCACGAATCTAATCCAGACAAGTACTCATTTACGGCTGGAATCAACCAGCTAAAGGCAGACGGATGATTAATAGCTGGATGGTGAATTTTAGCCGGACCCCTCCACCCAACTCCACTTTCTAGCCCACTCTGTTTTCGACTGAGCCACTAGGAATTATAAAACAGCTTTAAATGCGACCAACCACATCTGTTACTGAGGCAGCTACATATCTCCTGTTTTGCTGATATTCTGCGAGATGTGTGACACCAACTAATTTTAGTAATAATAATAATAATACATAGTTCATATCAGTTCAGCACCAAAAATAAGTAGAGGCGTTTTATTGCTGACACGGAAGTTGTGTGGTGTGTTTCATCACCAGGCAGCAGCACTGAAGACAAACTGGGTACTTCTATAATTTTATCTTCTTTTCTTTTATGGTCTGGGGGGGGGATGTAGTTAGAGCATTTCTTCCACTCATCACTAGATAATGGTGTCTTCAGTTCCTGTATGTTCCTTAAGTGGATATACTAATTGTAAAGTTGTGCCAGGTTGGAGAGCGCAGTATATATATATATATATATATATATATATATATATAATTTAATTCTAGACAAACAAGCACATGCACACACAGTGTGATGTTTGCACCAAGGATTTTAAAAATCTTGATCATGTCATCAGTGGACTGACTGTAGATTATAAAAGTTTTTTATTTGTACAGAGATATCTAATATTTCATCAGTGATTCATACACACATGTACGTATATCACTATATGTGAATACATACATGAATAACTGATAGCATGTGGGATATATATATATATATATATATATATATATATATATATATATATATATATATATACATTATTAACTAATTCCATATTGTATTTGTATCACTATATTATCTAGTATTAAAGTTGATGATGTCTACTATTTAAACTAGACAGGTTTATATGATAACTGTTTGTTCCCCTATAGTTATGATGATGTCTTAGGTTAGGATATATCGTTTCACCTTTCTAATAACCATCACGTTATATAGCTGTCTGCTGTAGAGGATGTTCTGTCTTTTTTTACTTCTCCAGACAATAACTTTGTCTGTGAACGGTTAATATGGGTATTAATAGCTTTCTCTCTCGCTCTATGTGTGTGTGTGTGTGTGTGTGTGTGTGTGTGTGTGTGAGAGAGAGATAAATTGTAGCTATTGTGGTACTTCCTTGTTGAATCTGTCTGAAGTTGTGATCTTTCACTTTCTTAGCCAGTACCTTTTCACACACACACACACACACACACACACACACACACACACACACACACACACACACACACACACACACACACACACACACACACACACACACACACACACACACACACACACAACACACAACCTTTCTATACAATACTTTCATATGACATTTCAGTATGCAATTTGTCTTAAGCTGACCAGGATTCAATGCATGCTGAATTATATTAGCTATTGTAATTTCCTATCAGATCCAATCATGTATCAATCAATATTAAGCAATTTTTCTGGGTAGTGGGTGGTATTGGTGTGGATACGGGTGTCATTTTACCAGTCTTTAGGCGGATAGTGACAGAGTGTAGACGGCATGTTTATAGATGGGCTAGTATTGATGTGGCTGATACATCCCCTCCATCGTGTGTTCATTTGGATAACGCCTTCCCATTGGCAGTACTCTCTCGGAAGGATAACAGACACATTTAGATGGCATGTGTCTGGATACTGGAGCATCTCCACGGCTGAGATGGTTAGCATTGTTAGGCACAGGCTTCTACTAAGTTCTAGTATTTTGTGTTCAAAATCTCAGCTGGCCTGTATCTGATGGATATTTCATCTTTCATTTCATCTGATTAGCTTTTGAAATGACTGAACTGGTTTATCCTGTCGCCTGTAAACAAAAGAGGCTCTGAAACAACGAGGCTTCATCTGGATATTGGCATTAATCGTTTCAGTGTCATGCTGATTGGGTCCTGTAGTCTGTATATTCATCACTGTACTTGTTTGGCTTCAGCATTATGCCAGGTTTGTGCTGTGTACATATGATGTGACAATTATCATTGTCTGGAGTAATACTAATAGCAAACTAGATCAACCAACCAGCTGTTATTGGAAGTTCTCATTTGGGCCTTGTCATTGGTGGTATTGTTTGGTGTGTGTGTGTTAGCAGTGTCAAATAAGGCACTGGCACAGAATATCAAATCATTAATTCAAACTCTGGATGATTAATTAGGCAACTGGAACCAGATAGGTGATTTTTCATGCTGGGATGTGTATGTTGTTTTACCAGTCAGCTGAGTGTGTGCACCTTTTGTAAGTCTGGATATTCTCATCAAGACAGTTTTTCATTTGTCAATCAAACATTTCACCGTAAATAAATTTGAAGCCAACCGCTTCCTGCTTTTGGGCAAAACCTTTCAATTTCAAGCCTTTTGTTTGACTGTTTGAGGTTATTGAAGGTGAAAGTGGAAGTGGACATCAAATAGAAATTTTATTTCCTTGTTAGCTCAGTTTTCTAAATATCAGAGTCTAAATATGGATTTTTCAAATAATAATTGCAGCCTTTTGGCCTCAACTGGATGTCTACCTTTGCCGCATTGTGTGGAGCTGGTTTGTCTTATACTTATAGGGCATACAGAATCATTGAATAATTAACCAGACTGGCATCAGCGTGTGTCTTTCTGTATGTGTGCGTGTGACTGGACCAAGAATGAAATGCATTTCAGGGTTATCAATACAGGCTTTTACTGGGTGTTGTTTCTCACACTGTTTAGCCACTCCTTGACCCACCGGTGTTAAGTTTTGTTTGTCTATCGAATCCGTTGGTCTGAAAGTGATTACAAAACAACTATTGTGGCGGTGGAAGAGTGGCTGGAGTGTATTTGTATTCAGCGTAGTGCCTCTGTCACAGGTGTTGTTGGTTTGACTTTAATGGTAATGACCAACCACAGAGATATTGATTCATTTATATTTCTTTCCCTGCAGGCTTACCCAGAAGATCCAGCAGAATTCAAGCCACTGACAGAAGATGAGTAAGTAGAATGTGTGTATTTATGATATATATATATATATATATATATATATATATATATATATATATATATATATAATTATAATAGCCCAGGTTCAGAGCATCAAAACCCAAACATCCATAGAAACTTGTACGTAAATATATCTACACATAAATGCAACTTGACATACATAAATCTAATCGTACATAAACATGTATCTTCATAAATCTATCCATACATGAACCTATATATAAATCAGCTCTAAACATTGATAATAATCAGCTTGATAATGATCAGCTTGTGGCACCAAAACTATCCACTATTTCTATGTAACAAATGTGCCACACCCACAGGAAAGTATAATTGTGTAACAGTATGTAAAATAGTCCCCTTGTCTCTGTGTGTGTGTGTGTGTGTGTCCATGCGCATTCTGCCACATAGTAATTTTTGGCAGTACTGATATACTACAAACTAAACATGTTTATTCCCAGTGTTCTTTGCCGTAAACAATTTTGTTGTTGTTGTAAATAGTTATGACCTATGCTTGAAAATATTAACATTTTTGGTAGAAAACTGAATGCAGTAAGTTGCCATTCAGGTGGCTGGTATCTACGGCAAGGAAAGGTAAAAATATCCCATAACTGATGTAAAATGCTAGAGTTCTCCTTACCTTAATGGACAGATACTGTGGCTGTTGTTGTGATGGCGCACAAGCCACATGGCCTTTCAACTCCCAAGTGAGAAGTTCATGAAGATGATCTTTTAGATTTAATGGAAAAGGTGCTCAGTTCTATCCATATTATTTGCACACAAGAGCAATATAAGCACCATATCTTGATTAAATAGGAACCTATTTTCAACAGATAAGTGTGTTAGTTCGGTGTTCATGAAGATATCACATTTGTTCCTGGGATATAAATGTTACAAAGGGAAATTCTGCTATTATTTTCTTCCTTTTGAAAACACAAATAAAGACAGTTACCGAATAATGCCAGAATGATCTTCTTCGTGACAGTGTATCAAAAATGTTATCCATGAGGAAGTCCATCAAAAACGGTGTATCAAAAATGTTATCCGTGAGAGCATTTGTCATGTGATTTTCTCTTCTCCTCACAGGCTGCAGAGAATTAAGAAAGAAAGAAGACAGAAAGAAGCTCAGAGGAAACAGAAGGCAGCTGAAAACAGAAAGCATCTGGCTAATGTTAGGTATGTGTGTTGATTGTATATAAACTGGTCCTCTAGTTCCCCGGGGTGGCTAGTTAACATTGATCAGTTGGCTCAGTGCGAGCATCATCTGCTGGAGCACACACAAGCATCCAGGCAGTGCAGATCAGAGTACATTCAGATCGTGGGCGATGGTACCTTCCGTGCCACCGATGGCGGTGCACTGTGCTCTACTGGTATCAGGTCCCATTCCAGGCTGCATTTGACAGCAGGAAATTTCGGCCTTCATTAAAAGACTTTGGCCATATCATCACATTTCCCTGGGAAGTAGCCTCTCAGTGACATGTCCAATAAGAGACCGTCGCTAAAGAAGGACACTCACTCTCTCATGCTTGAGATTTTTTCAAGAAAACCATCTCATCGTATTTTCAGCTGCTTAGAAATGCAGGGATCCGATTCTCGACTCTCGTTCGGGTAGAAATTTAAGAGAGATATCCAAGACTCGTTGTTGAAATCTCGGTTTAAATTTTCTCTTCTCCCATTAAATGTAGGGATGAAGACAATGTCAGCTGCTCAGGTTACAAAAAATATATACTGAATTGATCGGACTCTAGTCATAGGAGGACATGTACACACAAAGTCTGCTCGATCAGTCAATCCCATCACTTAAGTCGCATTCCATTTGCTGCCTCCCAGGCTATCCATGTCTGCCTGCCTTCCCAGTTGGTGATCCATTTCTATCCAACTTGGATCAGCTATCTGTTTGTCGGCTTCTGCTGGAGCACGCCAGCATCCAGCGGGGCAGATTGGTAATATTATCTATCTACCTGGATGAACGATGTAACAGAGGCATATACATATCCTACACTTAATTTGCCGATAATATAAAAAGCGACTGTTTCCCGGTCTAGTTTTTGGTGGCGGCAACCTTAAAATCTTCACCTACCGACAAGAGAGAACTTGGTGATTGGTAAATCTAGACTACTGGATATTTTAATGATGTAGGTTGTGCACAATAAGTTGACGGCAGTGAGGGTGATGGGATAGGAATGTGTGTGGGGGAGGTGGCAAGATGCCAGGCTTAATTATGAATAATAAATATAGGATCTGAACAATTTATTACAAAACTAAATTAAGAGCAGCAACTTGTCATGCTGGGACAGGTCGAATGCCTGCGTGTGTGCGTGCAGGTATATATGTATATGTATATGTGTGTGTGTGTGGAGGGGTGTTTGTATATATATATATATCTGTGTGTGTGTGTGTATGTGTGTGTGGCTTATAATATACTTACCTGGAGAGATTTCAGCAGTAGAAAAGTAATTATTAACACAAATGGCTGTGTTAATTACAGTATTATTTCCTTAATATGTTATTGGTCATGTGTATTATATTTTTATACTACAAACAAACAGCTCTCATCCATCTTACACGTATATGGTTTTGTATTGTTCCTGATATGAACCATTATATTACCATGCTTACAACATTGAAGAATTAGAAACGGATGTTACCTGTATATTACTGAGCCAATCAAGTCATTATGATATACTAACTGGTTGTTCTCTGAATCAATTAGACTTAGACGCTCATTCTAACACACACACACACACGTGCACACCCACGCCAAGGCTACTGACTGTTCGTGACTTTATTGTTTTGTAATACGGTGACTGGTGAGCCCTTCTCTGGTTGAAGTCCCCTGATAAATTGTCCAGTTTGAATTCACAATTCAAGATTCTCTATGCCGGTGCATTATTCCACACTGCTAAAACGTACTTACTGTTGGTGATTTTCCTTTCGGAGGTTTGTGACTCGGTAGCTGATGAGACATCATTACATGTGCCAGTCTAAACAGTCTCGATTTATTCCTGTGCCTCATGCCATGCTGCTAAGTCACACACGTATACATGCAATGCATGGATGTATACGTGCACACACATACGGATGTATGTAGCATTTGAGTATTCTAACTCCACTCTGAAGTCTGATCCTTCACAAGTTTTATTAGTTTGGTCAGATTTTATAACCATAATCTCTCTCCCTATATTTCTGAGTTTGTGTGGGTTTGTGTGATTTTACTGTAATTCACTTCATTATTTGCCTGGAAATCTTTCAAATCTTGTGTTTTCAATTTGTCAGTTAGCAGTCGTACACCGACCTGGTCCGTGTTGGGAAGAACAATTTTCAACTTACTCGCATCCATTATTCATAAGCCGCGAGATGTACGTTCTCCATAAAACATTTAGTGCATTTGTTTTGGGGATAAAAACACAATTAAACAAACAGCTGAACTTAACAGCTTAACTCGGTGGTATTGGTTAATGAATATAAACTTCTTACTGGTGGAGGTGGCTGCTGACGTCAGAATTAATATCATCAAGAATTTCTGTATAGTCAATGTAAATATTCATCAGGTCCTCCTCCCCCCCTCTGTCTGTGTCTGTTTTATTCATATGGTTCCTGTTATAATATATATATTCTTGCCAGTAATATTCCATTATGTAAGTCTGTTAGTAGTTTGGTTTGTTATGGAGTAGCAGTGGCATTATTGGGCAATCATTATATTTTTGTTTAGTATATTTTTAATATGTAAATATATGTGTGTCTGTGTGTGTGTGTGGGGGGGGGGGGTTCTGTGTGGATTATATGACCGTTGATGTGTTTACATAATTTTTTTCTGAATGTAGCCTGAGAGTTGTTGAGTGTTTTAGTTCCATAATTTCCTGATTATTTTCGGGATTGATTACGTTTCAAGTTTCGCTTCTTTACACTTACCATATTCTCTTGGTGTCTGCGTGTCATTGACGAAGATTGGTGTTTTACGGCCATTTTTGTGCACACGGTAGGCCAAATGGGCCCAGCGACCTTCAAAGGTAATGAAGCGAAGTCAGAGGTGAAACACCCTTCAGATATGCCCACGTCGAGATTCGAACACAGGTGGTGCTGATCTGTGGTCCAAAACGCTACTGCTAGACTATGGAGGCGGCCCCCTCAGCGTGTCATGGAAGGCGGCTCATTTTCAGATCAAGACTCAATTCTAAATGTTACCTGTGTTTTTGAGGTGTTTACCTACGGTAGTTAGAAAGATGTTCCTAAATAAAGCATCTCCCTCCATTTTTTTAGCACAGACTTCATCTGTGAGGCCTTTTACGATGGCACAGTGGTTAAGGCATTGTGCTGCAAACCTCCAGGTTATCAGTTCGAATCTGGCTCATGCCTGTGTTTATGGGATTTATTTCCATGGAGAGATGCTCCTTTGTCATGTCTCAAGTTTGACCAGCACCGAAGCTAAACAACTCAACTCAGTTGAACCTCGAGTTTTTTTTTTCTTTCTGAGGCTTGTATAGTGCACTGGTTACGCTACATTACACTACACTACCTGTATCCGGGGGTGAGGACCTTTGAGTAACTCCTTCATCTGAGACCAATGCAGCAGAGCCCAAATAGACCAATTGATGACTCACTGACCCTTCAATGGTTCTCGCCTCCTTCAGCTTAGCTGCCAATAAGGTGACTGTACATAGATGCTTACTATCCTGAAACTGTCATCTGTCTATCCATTAGTTTGTGATGCGTAGTTCACCGCAGGTTATCTCATATGACCAACTGTCTCAAAAGGTAAGATTTTAGAATCTCATGATTGAACCACCAGCCATTGATACAGTTGATCAGAAACCAGGTTCTCGGGGTAAACACTGTTGTACTTGTGGGCAATAGTGAGGTACATCAGGTGATGAAATTAAAAGAAAACAATTTAAATGTAAAATGATATGATCTAAATAACTAAATTAATTCTGTAATACACAACACCTAATAAAAACCAGGTCACTCGGTGTAGCATAGTAATTAAAGTGCTGAGCTGCAGAGCTGGGTTGTGGGTTCAAATCTAGCTGATACCAGTGTTTGTTGGATGTTTCCCTAGTGAGCCACCCCTCGGCCATGTGTGCCAAGTATGACTGTCATCAAGGAGGGATGAGAACTTTCCGCTTTTTCCAGAGCTGAAAGTAGCGTTTTTGTAAAATGGGGAGTTGGTCAAACTGGTGGTTTGAAGAAGATTTCTCACGCAGAAGACATATTTTATCCCCACTCTAGTCTCAGATTGTCCTAAAATTGGACAAAACCCTTTGGGGGGGTTGAGCCTGCAGTACCCCTGGTGCTGGTGTCTCATTTTGCCCTGCGATTTCCTCTCCTGCTTTCAGATTTTTCTCCCAAAGGCCACTCTCATGTCTGACCAAAGTTAAACCAACCAACCAACTTAATATTTGCCAGTTTTGCTCGGATTGCTTAATCTGACAGCTGAACTGTATAAGAAATCTTTTGGTCGCAGTTTCCACCATTATTATTGTTTGGGTAGATTTGATACAGCATTCTCTTGATTTCCACTTCAATCATATGGGTTCAGGATTTAGGACTGACCTGCTGTGCCCTACCGTGCGTCCTATATCAGGATGATAGATGGAGGCAACAGCTGATGATGTTTTTAATTTTATCTCGTCACTCCAGCATACCGATCAACCTAAAATTATTTTGGTGAGAAACGTGTGGTCCTTCTTGACGACTAAGAAATTAATCACTTTCCAGACGATTATCTGTCGTGGATCGAACAAAATGCAAAGAAGTTTCCCCTCTCCTCTAGTTTGATGTCTTTTACCACAATAATTTGGTCATATTTTAAACCACTGTTGTACACTCGTTAAAAGAAAAACCCAGTTATGCTAAACGTTTTTCTGGGCAGCTGTGATAATTATAATCACCTTGAAAGGTGAGATTTTCATCAGCTGATACATGGAATGCAAAGTTACAAGGGCAATATAAGCCTGTTAAAATCATTAGTTTACCACTGTGTGACTGATTGAATCTCTAAGCCAGGGTGAATACCATGCTAAAGAAAAGGTTAATCCCAATCGTCGGTGATGAAGCTACCTGTCTGATGAAGAGGGAATCCTCGGAGCAGGTGACTGCTAACACAGAATGCAGTGATGTGTTCACCACAACACCACCGATCTACTATCGCTTCTGTACAATGTATATTTAACACTAACACGGCTTCTGTATGCTGTATATTGACCATTTTAATTGCACGTATGCAATTCGGCATCACATAAGACACCCTTACGAATAATGGATTCTGTCCATGCTGAGTTGAGTTAATAGTGTACTGGTGTCATCAATATATGCGTATTTTGCTATGGTTTGCTCAGTTATTTGTGTAACACCACCACTCTCAGCTTGCCAATGCTGATTATGCGTGCATATTCTGTTCTATAATTAATTAGCCATGTGGTGCTAACTCAAAGTAATCCATGTAAACACAAACTTATGGCCTTGTTTCTACCCACAGAAACGGATTAGTTGTGTATAACTTGTATGTTATAATTGATTGAGTGACTGATAACAACAATAATTGAACAACAGAATCATTGAACTGTACTGGCCACCAAAAGAATTGCTTTGAAAATAACATAAACAATAAAATGTGTATGTTTTAATTATACACTAGGTGTCATATATAATTTAATATTGATGAGCATCCACATATACATACACTGCTCAATATGATAACACTTAATGGAAAGACGTATCACGTTGTCTTTCAGTTTTTGCCATTTTCAGGGGATTACTGTGTATAAATTATAATCTTGTTTTCTGTAGTCCTTTATTGGATATGTTGGAACATTTAATCGTGGTGGTTCAGTTATCTTGTTATTACAGACTCTAACCTTAATGGTTTTTGATGATTATTTGATTTCTAAAGGTGATGTCACACGTGAAAGAATTTCCCCGTAATTACCATTACCCCATAAACACGATCAACTTATATTAAATGAGAAGCCAGCGATAGCACGTTAGTGTTAATAAACGTTGAAGTCTACTCTAGACATCAAATTTGATGAAAGAATGGATGCTCATATTATAATATGCTCATATTGGTGTATGAGACTAATATTGTAGTTATGGTCGTTTCAAACGAAATTGTTTCGAACCCGTGTGTAAGCCGAGTGGCAAACCATAATTTTCCTTAGAAACAATTCCCCACGCCCAAACTCCCCCGCCTCATTTCTTCTCACTCCATCCGTCTTGAATTATTAACAAGATTATGTCAAATTCTCTATCAAGTAAAAGGTAAATAGTAAAATAAAATTGGTGTAAACTCTCCAGATGTCTTGTTTCCTAAGAGACAACTAAAACCATAATAATGTTGGTGCTTCATCTGGCCATTCTCATTTGATTGCTCTGCCACCTTAATGGTATGTAGTCTTTATAAGTGTATAACACATTATTTTTCACCAGTGATGGTGGGGCGCCTCCGTGGCCTAATGGTAGCGTGTTGGAGCACAGATCACTACCACCCGTGTTCGAATCTCGGCGTGGGCACATCTGAAGGGTGTTTCATCTTTGACTTCGCTTCATTACCTTCGGAGGTCGCCCGGCCCATTTAGCCTACCATGTGCACAAAGGTGGCCGTAAAACACCGGTCTTCATCATCATCATCATCATCATCATCATCATCTTCTTCACCAGTGATGTGGTATGCTCAGTGTTCTCATGGGGGATGGGCATGGAACTGTGTGATATCTGGGCAGTGATTTTTCATCCTTTCATTTCATAGACCAACATACTTACAAACCAAGTAGCGATGACACCAGTGATAGTATTGATTATAACTGGATATTGGCACCACATGATAGACACAATACCAATCGATTTTTTAGCCTGAAGGATCTGTTGTGATCAGCCGACCATGGCCGTGGCATACTGCAGGTGGTTGGTTATGTACTGAGAGAGGTAGTAATTGTCACACATTCACCTCTCCAGTCCATGTAGTTCGCTGTTCACTGGTGTGCATCTGGCCACTGTGCAAAGCAGATCAACCAAGCATGACAGTGAGTGACGCAGGTCAGGAACCATTTTACATTTCTAGAGAGGTCAGGCCCAAGATGAACTGGGTTGAGCTTAATAAAATTGCCGCAACAGAAATGTTTATGACCAGAAAGATGATTGCATGCACAGTTTGATGCAACCATCCATTGTATTGTGAGCTGAGGTTTGAGATGTGACTGTCCAGAGTGTACAAAGGTGGCCGTAAAACATCAATCATCACCAGAGTGTATAAAGATGTATTGACTCAGTCCATTTTGTATTAAACATTACTGCAGGTGAGGATAAACTGGTCTCGTTTTTAGACATGTGTTACTTGTTGTATAAACAATATATACGCATTTGTTCGTTAACACCGAAAAGTCGATTCCACCAATTCAAAATGTCAGCAAGTCATAGGGTTCACAGCTGAATGTAGCTAATTACAAGCTGGCACAAATTATAGTGTAGTTTATACTGTTAAATAAAGGTATTAAAAGTTCATGTCAGCAACATTGTAGTGTACTTCACAGGCTCCAAGCACACTGGACTTCAGACCTGAAGGCTGTTAGATAAAATCCCAGTGTTATCCAAGGCCAGAATTTTTTCTATTCACTTGTCCCCGGGCAAGTAGATTGGAAATACACTTGTCCAACAAATGTTTTCACTTGCTCAACAAATTTTCACCTGATCCAAAATTAGAAATTATTTTTAAATCTGCTATATTTTACCTGCCTACATATAAACATGCATTTGCAAAAAAAATTCGACAAATAGAGAAGTGTATGATAAGAAATGCTTATTCAGTGAAGCCCATTGCTGCTTTGCTTTAAATAGGTGATGTGCTTTTACTTAAGCTGAGATTCCATATATGCATTATGTGAATAAGAATGCGACAAAAATTGGAAAACATGTAAACGTATAAGCGTGATTCCATATATATGACTGCGTGTGCAATTTCCGAATGCGACAAAACGGATCGCTCCGTGTAGCGATTGGTGAGAATCAGATGGCTGAATCCATATTTTTATGACCCGGGTCATACAATTCTGGATTCAAGTGTCCAGACAGGCTTTCTCAAGAAAAATAGGTCAGAAAGTGAGATTGGTGTCCGTGACACGTGGATAGCGCAATGTTACATACTCTACTGCAATGTTGCATATGCATGCCGCATATATGGAATCTCGGTTTTAAGCCAAGATTCCGTACGCGCTATGCACTACGTGAATTGGACAAAACAATGGAAAACATGTAAAAGTATGAGCGTGATTTATGTGTGACCACATATGCAACAAAACATACTGTTGAATCCAGATTTGTATTACCGGTCTCAAAAAGGCACTTGCCCAAAGCGACAAGTGATCGCCGATTTGCACTAGCCCAGCTAGAAAATATACTTGTCCCAGGCATCCAGGCAACTGATTTTTCAGGCCCTGGTATTACCTGTTTTCTGTGGGATGTTTCATCATTTGGTAAAAGGCTTCACATGAGTGTCTAATTTTCCCCGGCAGTAACGTCTCTTTTCTTGACTGTAGCCCCATAAGAACTATTGCACTAGATGAGACTAAAACTGAGGCTAAATAAAGCACTCATCTGGAGCTATTACTATATTAGATTGAGAAGTACTTTCTTTACACATTTGTCATTGTATCTGGAACATCTGATCCATGTATCATGTTGGGCAGTCTAAATATTCATTTTGATAATGATCTGGAGAGAGATGCATGTCAGTTCTTGAATTTATATATATATATATATATATATATGGGGGAAGTTGAAAAATACCCCTTTTGTTCTTGTTAAAGTTTATAAATATGTTTGAATCATGCATGCTGGCACATTTATTACTGTGCACATTTCCATGTAGAATGCTGTGTATTTACATTTAATAAATGAATGCCAGGTGAATATAATGGTGAAATGTTTTGCTTACAGGGTGGTACAGAAGAATTTGGTGTTCGTGGTTGGGCTGTCGCAGAGACTCGCAGATCCCGAGGTGCTCAAGAAACATGAATACTTTGGAAAATTCGGTAAAATCCATAAGGTGGTTATCAACCAGAGTACATCGTATGCTGGGGCGCAGGTGAGCGTGAGTATGCTGCAGGCGTGAGGAAAACTGGACCCTTTCTTCACCCTTTCTACCTTTTCTTTGATTGCATTTTGTAGTTGCAAAGAGTGATCCAGACTGCTGAAAATAAGCACTTCAAAGCTGTGGAATCTGGATCTCTCTTTCAGTAGGTTCTCATTTAATCGCCTGAGTAAGTCTTTTTAATTAAGCAGCATGAATGATTCATCATGGTGATTATTCAGTCAGTGAAAACCCACTATGGTTATATACTTCAGGACCATTTTGTTATTATTATTGTTCTTATACCATTTGCAGTTTGAAGACTGGAGTGACGAGTAATATCAATCAAACTTACATAGGAACTGAACCGTAGATTGTATTTTTGTGTGATAAAGAATTAATAGTCGGCGTCATGGAAGAAATAAAAACTATTTTTAGTTATTCCCATTGAAGGCAAACTATAACATTTTTTAAATTCTATCCGCACTAACCGTGTATATGGAAGTCCCACGGTCCAAATAAGTTAAAACTCTCTTGTAAATAAAGCCCGCATCAAAGTATAATATGTTGCATATTTTGGAATAATTCTGGAGAATAGGACTATGTCAAAATAATTTATCATTCATTGTATAGGGTATCGCATATGTTCATCTATAAGTCTTAAGATCACCTCAAAATGAATCATTAAAGAGAAATGCATACTCTGTTTGACACATTATTCATGTTCATATAGAAAATGAAGAAACAATATTACTAAATAACAATATTTTGTACTGGTTCTCTTGCACCAAATTATTATTATTATTAACAAAGTTATTTAGATGATGTGACCAATAATCATGTGAGCCTGTATCATGTGTATATCCCAGTGGGGAAATGGAGATGCCTCGTTTTATATTGTACCGTTCAATTTAGAACTTAATCATAATTAATGAGTGTTTTTTCCCTTTTGATTTACTCACATATATTTCCAAGATTACGACGTTATCCTGAAAACAGTTTTTTTTTAGACTGCCCAGTTCATTACTAAATGCATATCAGCTTTGTTTTTAAAGGTGAAATATGTCTTCAATAAATTATCTTGAAGTGGATTTAGAAGCTGTGTAGGCTGTTATCCAGATTTCAACAAATATAATATCACTGAAAACAAAAATACCATTTCATAGCTATATTTATTGCAGACCATCTTTTCTTAATAAAAACTCAGACAAGAACTTGAGTCGTGGTCTCAAGCATTGATGATTGATGTTTTATGGCCACTTTTGTGCACATGCTAGGCTAAATGGGCAGAGCGACCTCCAATGGCAATGAAGCGAATTCAAAGATGAAACACCCTTCAGATATGCCCACGCCATGATTTGAACTCAGATGGTAGTGATCTGTGATCCAATGCACTACCAATTAGAGCACTGAGGTTCCCTTAAACTGAGCAGTATCTTTAGCTGTGATAAAATATGCCAACATGCCTTTCCTATTTTTGGTGTTTTTTTTTCCAGTGACGGCGAACTATTGTTCAAAAATTGGTTTTCTATGATTTAGACTTCCTGCAATAATTGCCAGTAATCTTGTCTTCTCTTGTGATATAAACAAACTAGATGAGAAATACACATTAACATCATCTGTTCGGACTAGTTAATGGATTTTCTCTGTGATAAGCCACATATCCTAGCCTAGGATTCCTAGGAGTTGTACACCATGGAAGTAAGGTTTTGTGCCACCTGGTGAGTAAAATCCTTAACTGGCAACTCCGCATAATATTTGTTTTGACATAAATATATACCAAAGTTCTTGTCTATCACCTTTAATTCTGGTATTCATGCTAAGTGCTAAATTTCAGTTCAGTTATTTAGTAATTTGGTCTAACAGACATGGCTGATGATCATGTGACAACAAAATGTTGGAGAAGTTGGAATTAAAACTGTTCTGTGTTTTCACTGATTGTTGACTGACTTTGGTGGATCTTTTTACCAATTAATTTGCATGTAATAATTATCTCTCATTAGTAAGCCATTACGTTATCTAATGTTTATGTGGATCTTTTGATAATCAAATAAGAACTGGTTTCATGTATGAACTTATCCGTTGGACATGGAGAGAGTTGTTTTTCAGGTGATCCCTGCGGTGCATGTCCCAGTTAACGTTCACTGGCCAACCTCAGATAGGCTATATACGTTTTGCTATTTTGCTTTGATCCGAACATTTCAAATGTTTACATTGGTTACATCATAAATTGCACATTGATCACACACAGTCTGAGTGATGCATGGTTTGTGTTCGAATCTTGTTCTGCCTAGTTGCACTGTAATCATTGGCTAGGAGGCTTGATTTAATTTGATGAGAATGAAAATCATTTCTTGTTATCAAATGAATTTTGATTCATTCCAATATATTTTGCCTGCCTGTGTGTGTGAGTGTGTGTCTGTATTTGTGTGTCTGTGTGTGTGTGTGTCCATATTCCTACACACAAGAATACCAATATTGATTTGTTTAATCCACACGAATTTACCAAACAAAATTATTTAACTGCTGTTTTAGCATTATACTCAGTTAACTTTATCATCATAGCTTTTGTATTTACTGATTTAATAAGAAACAGCAGCTTTAGCCTTTTTCTTAAGATTAGTTAGCCATTTGTTTGTTTTAATATTACCATTAAGAACCCTATTTTCTCCCCACAACTCTATCATTTATATTTCATCAACCGTCGTACGTGTCATGTGTCTTCTATCTATTAATTGAAATTTTTTGATTCTCTGGCTTTGTATTGTCTTTGGTGATTATAATCCGTGTTCCGTGTTTGATTTGTTCTCGTTTCTCTCACCATCTTTAGGGTCCGAGTGCGAGTGCCTATGTGACATACCACAGGCCGGAAGACGCCCTGAAGGCGATACAGGCCGTAAATAACATACACGTCGACGGCAGAACGTTAAAAGCCTCGTTAGGTACTACAAAGTACTGTAGTCACTTTCTACGTGGTGCACAATGTCCTAAACCAGTAAGTGTTACACCACTTTTGTTCCTATGCCTAGGTAGCCACTTCCTCTCGGTGTCAGTCGTTTATGCGGATTCGGTGACGTCGTCATCGTATAGCCAGATCTCTGCGTACAATAATCCTCAGGATGCTGTCACGTGAAATGTTTTATCATGTGTTTAAAAAAAGATTGGCCAAAATGAGATAGGCCTGTCAAGGTATTTTGACACTGCTTAGATAGTGTACTGTCCAGCTTATAATATTTATTGTCAAGAAACTCCATTCCGTATGGCATTGTATTACAATTAATGTAGGTAGAAAACGTCATTATTGTTTTCAATCATACCGTATTTGTTCGTGTGTGGATAATAACACATATGTTATTACCAGGTCGATGGAAATCATCGACTGAATCCGTCCTAATGTACTGAAGACATCCTTTTATCATTAAGGACGAAACTGACTCATACCTGTGTTTGTGGAATTTATTTTCATTGGGAGTCGATTTTCAGCCATATGTCCCAGATATGACCAGTGTTACGGCTAAATAACTAAACTTGGCTCTGTTAGCAATTAAAATAAAGTGCATTTCTTGATTAACTGGGTAGACTAAAGTACTAGTTTTACTATAACTGTATTCTTGGACATCTCTCTCTCTCTCTCTCTCTCTCTCTCTCTCTCTGTGTGTGTGTGTGTGAACAATATTTGATCAACATTTGCCATACTCCGGCCATGGAATCGGTGAAATAAATTACTCGTTCCTGTACTTAGAATAAGGATATATTTATTGAGACCTTACATTGTAAGTTCTGTTTTTATAATACATCAAAACAGTGGTTACGTTTTGAATGACCGGTATTTAAAGCACAGGACCAATTAAAACAAATAGAACAAGTTTGGCTATTTTTGGCTGAAATATGTACAAACTGACCTTTGAAGACAGTGACAATTGGGTTATATAGTTTATATAATAGTGCTCCGAAGAAAGATACAGCAATTGTCCAAATTTAGTATATTAGTGCTGACATTCATTGAGTCCAAACCTTTATATTTGGCAAGGCCTTTATTGTTTTTTACATATTGAAAAACAATTCTCATAGCCTCAAACTTTCTACAAGTTTGATTATACTAATTTTAATTTATTGGTAACAGTTTATCGGTGTTCACTTATTTCTTTTCGTAACACTGGTTTCTGTAAGGTATATGAACTACTGTAATCTTCCGTGTATAATGCACACCCCTTGTTGATCAGAAAACTGTCAGAAAAACCTAGTTTTGGTGTATAATGTGCAGGAGAAACCAGGAAAATCTGCAGCTGGACTTTGCGCACTATTTTTCCCGTAATTACGTATACCCTCTGTGTATGATGGCCTGATACAGATTTTGCTCCTGAGGTCTGCAAAAAGAACAAAAGTTGTTTGTCACAAACTTTGATTTCCATTCGTAATTGCTTTAATGTTATAATTAATAAACAAACTTGTCTCAGTTGGGAGCAGTGATTTCTATTGTTTCGCTAATCAGTAAAATGTGACACATGTGTAATTCAAGATGTTTCATGTTTCGTGAGTTTTTACAGTACTTTATTATGTTCACACCTTGTATAATGATCCTTTTGATCATTTGGTAATTAAAGGTGATAAAAGATAATTAGAAATTAAGTGATTTATTATAATAACCGTGAATAGAGTTCAATTAAGTTTACAGCAATGCAGATATTCTTTTATCAGCGCTAGCCTTATCATGGCAATATTTTTGATGGTGATTTAAGTAGATCTGCGCAAAGTTTGAACTATTTATGTGTTTCTCAGTGGTGGGGGAGGACGTGTAATAATTACTTTAAATTTCTATGCTTGAAGGCCGATTTACTGTAGAAATTTTTCATGTGGAACTGACCTGTCACCATCTTGGATTAGGCCACATGGTAGCCTAATCCCCAGTACACATGGTGTTCAGGCAGGGTGGGGGGCGAAAATAATAATAAAAACAATAAAAGTCAATTTTATTTGCTGGCGGCGGGTTTCAGTTCTGATCGGCAGCTTTTGTAAAACAAGTATTAAAAAAGTAATGGCCTTAGCAATATGTCTGTCAAATAGTTTTTTCTGTAAAAAAAGTGGATGCATTTAGTTACCGGTATGATGCACACTCCACTCCCCAAAACGATGGAAAACAGTGAAAAAAAGGTGCACATCATACACAGTAGATTATGGTATATATCTTCATTTATATATATATATATCTTGATTGAAAATAACCTTATTTTATACCATTTGTGAGATAATTTCTTCAGTAATTATGATAATAATAATAATAATAATAATAATGAAAATCACAACACTACAGAAATACCACTGTATATTTATATAATAATAATAGGGACATTGATTTTCCGTTTCAAAAGCAGGCAAATTCCATTTCAAAGTAATATAATAATAATACAATATAATACAATTCTGTTTCAAAATAAAACAAATTCTATTTCAAATATAGTACTTTCCATTTCAGAAATATCACAAAAAAATTGAAATACCAACTGACAGACATTCTTCTATTTATAGAATACTTGGCATGTTTTATGATAAAATACAGAAGACGAACCTGATATGGGTAGTGAGTTTTCCAAAGAGTAACAGTTAGGTTTAGCGTTGGACTTTAGGATTAGAATTAGGGTTAGGGTTATCCAACCTCTTTCAGGATCAAAGAGAGATAGACTGAGTGGTATTTTACAAAACCTAGTAGAGTGATTGGTTTTAGAAGTCCCTCCTGACAACTATTTAAAACAGTTTAAGGGATCGGAAATAAAATAAAAGTAGACAACGGTATAAAAGAAGTGATCACAGCAAAATTAAGATTACAAATTTAGATAACTATCAGAATGCTCACTGATTAAGTCGTTTAATAACTTTGATAATTAACTCAAACTCAGTGTATGCCACTATAACTATAATGACGAATACATTTTGATAAATGTCAGTGTTGTCAACAACTATGGAGTGGACTTAATTTGATATTTAAAGGAATGGTTCCTCTTCATTTCAAAATTTCAGGACTAATATGAATATGCTCCCACAGTTTATAAATGATATCAAAATATGAACACGATCAACCACTTTAAAAAAAATCTTGTTCAGACAGATGGTTTAGTGACTATTAATGGTCTGTGGGCACCACCATTTTGAAGCCAGATACAGATCAGATGATCCTGAAATTGGATGTCACTTATCCCAAGCTGTTTGTATTACCCAGTTATAACAATGTACACAGGAGTCAGCCAAACGTGTAATTTAGGAACAAAAGCATATTTATTAATATTACATTATAGTTTGTCCAAACAGTCTGGTGTATGACAAAATTCATTAAGACGAGTGTTTTGTACTCTTGTAACCAGATGCATCTACTCAGCTGTCAGATTGATGTACATGAACTAATGACAGTGTCAGTTAACAGTCATGAGGATGGCTAAGACAGAGCATCTGTCACCTGACTTGATCAGGATCAAGACTTTTTTCCTTCCCGCCATGCCATCTGGCTATCATGGAAGCCGTAATGGCTGCCCTCCAATAATTAGGATTATTTCCTTATATCTGTGATACCAGGTATAGTTTGTGATTATTATTGTGTTAATTGTGATTACTTTTGTAAGCAATACACATTTAAATCATATTATCTGAGGGTAAACTATTCCTTTAACTCACTGAGCACCATCTACAGACAATGGAGACATTATGTTGGTTTATAGTAATATATTGTGGTACATCAGCTCTGTGACACCTCTTACACAATTATGTAAGACAAGCCAGTTGGTCACAATAACAACATAATGTAATGCTGGCTTCAGTATTGTTCTCAACACTGAAATATAATTTAAAAAATTACGGTTTTATTTGAAAGATTTATGTCAAATGGTATATTGTTATTGGTACGTTATGTTTGAAAGGAAACAAATAAAAGGTTTGTGCACTTTGATGGATGCTTACTGAACATTTTCTTTGCCAAAAGAATGTTTTGTACAAAATTATGCTGAAGGTGTAATCCAGTCGTTGTGCATGCTTTTGAATTTTTTCTTCTCCCAAATCTATGTTGGGTGTTTAGATACAGTACCTCGTCACACACTTCTCCTAGTCTCCATCTCTCCTGCTCTCTCTCCCTCCCTCGGTGTGTGTGTGTGTGTGTGTGGTATGTGTGATGATATTGCAATATATATATATATATATATATTTTATTCCCATTCCAGGATTGTATGTATTTACATGAGCTGGGTGAAGAGGCAGCCAGTTTTACAAAAGAAGAGATGCAACAGGGGTATGTCTCTCTCTCTCTCTGTGTGTGTGTGTGTGTGTGTGTGTGTGTGGACATCCAAAACACATGCTTCCCTGACAAGACAAAAACAGCTACACGCTACATGGTTTATATTTCTACAAATTGTTTCCATGGTGCTCATGTTTAATTTACTTACTCTTGTTATCCTCAGTAAGCATCAAGAATATGAACTAAAGTTATACGAACAATATATGAACAGTCAAAATTTGACTACCACGAGTGTTACGCCTCCAGTGCCAACAAAACCACAGTCAAGGTAAGCAATGGGTTGTAAATAATAATAATAATGTAATTTTCATTTTTTATTTTGAAAATATATATATATATGCCCCCTAATGAGACCAGCCCTGAAACTGAACAAAATACTTGCTAACTCACTCACTCATTGTGTAAGCTGAATTAACAAGCATAGAGATGTGATGGCTAGAAATCATCTACTGTACAGCAATACCCACAAGAATTACCCAAACATATAAATAAATAAAGAAGCCTTTCTTTAGTAAGTCCTAATCTATCACTCCGGTAGACATCCACTAAGCATAATTTATTCATAAGAAGCGTTTATTTGAGGTTGTATACCGTATTGTTGTTGTCGACGTGTCAGTTTTCTCTCCATCTCCGTTCCAGTAGTAAGAAGACCAGTTCGCCAGTATTGATTCAAAATTCTCCGGGAGAAACTCCTCCACCACAGACAACAAAAGAGGCTTGGCCCTCGTTACAAACACAGCCAACTTCTGTAAATAAGATAGATACACTGACAAATGGCAATGAAGGTTGGTATTAGTTGGGTTGTATTTATATTGTTACTACACAGTGTCTGTCTGTAGTGTTGTATGTGTAGTGTTGTATGTGTGTGCGTGAGAGAGAGTAGTGATGTATGTGTGTGTGTAGTGTTGTGTGTGTGTGTGTGTGTGTGTGTGTGTTAAAAAACACTCATTCAGATCATTTAAAAATGATGACTATATTATCTGGGAGATTCATCATTGTCGTTAGTGTCTTTTCAGTCTTGGATTGTTTTTCACTGACTGTCACTTGACATTTTAACTCTGTCTCACAAACCAAGTATGTTCTAGGATACTGGATGGCCTCATGTGTGTAGTGATTTATTGTTAAGCCCTATACACTCAAGTACTAACTCACGCTGACTGACTGACTGACTGACTGACTGACTAGGCAAAACATCTAAACAGATGACTATAAACCCACACCTCTATTTGTGTTCGGACTGATCTCGTATTAAAAATCACAAAACAGTAGATATTTTGCATTGTTCGTGTTTCATATGAATTAATCTATTAATTAATGTTGCATTATACAAGTGTGATCATTTAGTAATCATTCAGAATGGGCTGTGTATTTTTCTGGCTGATTTAAATGCATAATGGATACACGGATATCGTGCTAGGGCAGTTAGTAGTTATTTTGCATAAAATCACATTAATTAACACAGCAGCCAGTTGAAATTTAGCTAAAGAATGGTGTGATGAAAATTTCCTTTCCAAAATCATTCTTTCAAAAACAAATCCTCGAAAACTGATAATTTTGAATTTCATTTGAAAACCTATGATGTATTTACTTCCTAGATATAAACTATCTTAGTTGATGTCCTGTGCCTCAGTATTGTTATCCGACTTAGCTTACATTAACATTCATAGCTTGTTTCTTCAGTGACTTAATTTATTGTCAACGTCAACACGTTCTGTCATTTATTTTCCATTCGACTGATCGCTTTGTATATTTACAGTATCGCCACACAGCAGTTTTTCAAACAGTAGTAATGGGTCACATTCCCTGGACTTCAGTTCCAAAACAGAAACACAGAATGCTCAGAACAGGGCCCCGGGCTTTCATAGGAATAATGGCCAATATACAGATACAGTGAATAGGTAAGTGTATTTGTGTGTGTGAGTGTGTGTATGTGTGTGTGTGTGTGACTTTCCGGTAATAAGTAGTTTGCTATTTACTTGCAGCAAACATAATGCTCCTAGTCCAGACTTGTCACCAGGTAGCAGCACGAGTAGCTGTAGCAGTGATGGAATCAGTGTAAATAGTCCACAGCAGTTTACGAACAGGGTCGGTACACATCCGCTGTCGGGGTCGCCTCACTCGCACACATCAAACTCGTCAGGCATAGCCACCACCTCACACATGGCATTCACAGCCCAGCCGGGTGGACAGGTTGCTCCCCCACCTGGTCTGGTTACAGCTGCACTGATCAGTAGCCGCAAACTGCCGTTCCAGAGTGCCACAGATTCTATGTCATTGTTTAGTAGCGCAAATGGTTTTCCAGCAAATAGAAATCCGAAACCAGTACATAATAGTTTACAGTCTCCAGGTATGTGGGTCGTGTATGTGTGTCGCAGTGTTAGTTCTTTATAATGTCTAGTTTTATAGTGAAGAAAAATGTGTTCAGTGAAGAGCTATAGTCTTGATGGATAAATAAATTTTATTATTTGTAGTCAACATTTTATGATCAAATTTATGTGGGTCTCTCAAGTGATCAGCGGTTAGGGTAATGGATTTCTGCTAAGAATATCATTACCATTAAGAGGCAATTGGTGGGCACAAATTATTTTTAATTACCAGTGATTATTAAGATGTTGATGAATTCTTGGAACATATAAATAAAAATTTGCCAAATTGTATAACTGACCCACTTGCTGTATGTTGTTTGTTACCTTTTGCTGTGATTTGTTCGTTTACTATCTCTGTTTATTCCGTCTTTACCTGATAGAAGATTCCCTACCAGTAGCAGGAGATATTCCTGATACCATACCAGTATCTACCAGTACAGATTGGCAGGCTGCATTTGGCTTCACATCAACACAGACAGACGCACACGATGATGATCTAGGTAAGGGCTTCATTCGCCAAGTGTAGTCCCATTCTTTTCACGGGGAGAGCAGATCTGGATGGTCAATTCTGTTTTGGAGAATGGACATTTTAGTATCGGGGGTTCGTGATAACCCTTTCTGGAATACGAAATGGCATTCTAAACTGATGCCATTTGTGATTAAACAAATTGGCCGGCCATTAAAATTATGTCTCGGTTATAAATTGTTCTTGTTAGTCTTGACTAACCCGATGAATTTCAAATTATTCCTTCAAAATGACATCGGTTGTTGAAGAACTAAGCTACAGGAAGCTCTAGGTGTGGAATTGGATTTGGGGTTTTTCCAGAAATTGGTGAGATTTCTTTGGTCACTAAATGACTTCATGACCGATTCCTATTTTACTGTATAATATCTTACAGTTGTGGTGTGTATCTTGTCATGTATGGATAGATCATAGTAGATTGTCATTCTTTCTCTCTCTCTCTCTCTCTCTCTCTCTCTCTCTCTCTCTATATATATATATATATATATATATATAATAAAAAATTATTGATAAAGAAAAATTGTTGTAATATCAGTCCTAAATATAGATATGACTTGCTAAAAGGGGATATCTAATTAAAGGTTGTACCACATATAGAATGATAAATAAATAGCAGATTTGATAGATCATTGATTGGCTAGTAATATGCAAATGAAGGTAATGCATGTTTGCGTCATATGTTCATTTCTATGTTTATCAAGGCTTTGACCCTTGGAACGAATCGGCGAAGGGCTTGGCCGAGATCATAGAGAAAGAGAGCACCTGCAATGAGCGACATAACGCACAGCAGAGATTACAGTACAGTCCTCTCGTCAGCTCGAAATCATCACAGTCACCATTGTCACCTCATCAGCAGATTCACCCGCTACATCACACTACCAGCATGATACAGCAAATGGCCAACATTCATCATACAGCACAACATTTTGATAACCGAACTAAACAGTTACCTCCAGGTTTTATGCCCAATCACATCGGTGGTGCACCTGCGAATCAAAGTACGTCTGGTCTCGTCTGTTTTTCTTCTGATCATACAGCTGAATGTTAGTGTGTGGTTTATTGTTTTCTGTATGTGCATAGGTGTGTTGTTAGTTTAATTAATAGAATCAGTTCAGATATCGCTACCATCACAGTAAGGCATTGCTCCTTTTTTTCTGATTATAACATGCATTCTGTCAGTACTAAGTCAGGTTAGAACCCCAGATTACAGTATCCCACAATTTGTATTTTTTACTGATATTAACACATAATCGGTCTAAACAACTTCAGTCATATTTATGTGGATATAATAGGAGGATGATAAAATTAAAAACTAAAAATTTATATTAATAATGTACAAAATAGTTCAGCTTCTGCTTTATCTGTCAGTTAATTACCATAGAACAGAGGTAATAATTACTGATATATTTCTCTTGCAATCTGTTTTCACCTAAGAACAGTAAATATTAATCAAGTGGCCTGTAGCTCTATTATAGGTGGGTGGGTGGTTGAGCAAGGGAATAGGTTAATAAGACATCAACACGTAATGATTATTTAGTGTCCCTGTGTGTGTGTGTGCCCGTGCACGTGCGATGTGGTACAGTGCTAGGTTCCATAGTGGGTACAGCCTTATTTAGATTAAATACTAATATTTATGGGATTGTGAAGAAAGTTAATATGGCAGGGTACCGGTATAGAAAAAAATATAAATCAATCATTTTTTGACATTCATGAAATGTGAGAAGAGAACTTCGTGTATGAATAATGTTTGGGTTTATTGCATTTCCATGGGAGTGTTTAACTGTTCTTGTTTCCCTATTAGTCGCAGTTGGTTGGTTGCGTGAATGTGTGAGCAAGTGAGAATAAATGTGAATCAGCCAGAAATGTTTGTGATACATTACAAATTCAGTAGCTTCTGTTTCTTCTTCCCATTTTCAGTGATGCCACAAGGCAGCAAAGTAATGAATTTAATGCATTTCTCTTCTGTGCCTCCACACGACATGGTCAGTCGTAATGACTTACATCCTGCACCAAAACGTGATACGGTCTCACCACAGGTTAGTTGGTATCTTCGGGTAAGGCTGACGAGCAGCCTCTATATTTGGCAACTTTCCTTTCACTGATCAGAATTTCACGGGGTTTGTTTGAAAAGTTTGTTCTAAAAATTTAAAAACTGTGGATGTGGAAATAAGAATAAATAAAAGGTGTATGGGTGAGGGAAAAGCTTAGTTTCATAGCATTGTATTGTATAATAATAGTTTCTTTGCCATTCTATTCTTTTTTAAGTAGCCCTATTTGTACAAAGTAATATGTTTGTTTTCCAATCAACTTTGGTTTTATTTAGTCTACTCTTTTGGTTGAATAGAATTATGAAGCATAATTTCTTATGGTAAAATGAACGGGAAACATCAGTAAATCAGTATGATTGGTGTGGTGTCTCCATCCTATGATTGCTAATAATTTCATCTTGGTCTAAGCCATGCTTAGTAATTTAGTGCCTTGCTGTGAACAATAATCCTGTAGTATATATATATATATATATATATATATACATATACACATCACCTCAGTAAATTTGCTTTGCCAACTGCACTAATTCTGCATTCAGATGAAACCGACAAATTATGAACTTTCGCTTAGTCTGCATCACATTCAGGGTTCGCACGGATCGTCATTCAGCCTAAAATCACTCAGTTTTGAAATTACGAGTCGATGTGCTGTCAGTTGGATTTGGGGGTCAACAAAATACCCGTTGTTATTTTTGCCAATTTATGGCAAAGAATTGCTTCAAAATTATTTTTTCTTTTTTCCTCAAATTCACCCTCGCAGTGAATGAATAAGTATCACCTTTTCATAGGAGTATCAAATTTGACAGGTATACATTTTTTTAATAATTTGTTTAGTTCATGCCAACACATGAAAGATGGCGTTGTTATTGTGTGCTAATGAGCATCAGATATCCGAGAAACTAGTTTCCCTCCACAATTAAAAGATATCCTCATAATGCTATGAAATAGGAATCCATTTTGTAAAACTCTATTAATGATATCCACGTATGTAAACCATCTCTTGAAAAGCTGTGAATTTGATATTTACCTCGCTGTGCGAACCATGAATTATGTGCACTTTGTCTAAAGTTTCTGCATCTTATGTGAACGTACGTCACCCAGTTTTGGCACTAGTCGAGGTAATGTTGTAACTAGATGTGTTGCTATGTTCTGGATGACAGACTGATGATGTGTTTAACACTAAGGACTGGCAAGATGGCTTGAGGGCGCTGTTACCTAACATCAACATCAGCTTCGGCGCACCGCAGGCAGGAACCACGACGGGTAACGAGAACAGGCGAACGGTGCTGAGCAGGTCACCACAACATCCAGTCATCAATCATCAACATCAGTCATCAAAATGTGAGTTCTACCAATCGTGTGAAGGGCATATATTAGAAAATGAATGGGCTTTTGGTAGTGTGTGTGGTGTGTGTGTGTGTGTGTCTGTGTGTGTGTGTGGGTGGGTTGGTGAGCTAGTGTGTGTGTGTGTGTGTGTGTGTGTGTGAGGGTGGGTGGGTTGGTGAGTTAGTGTGTTTGTGTGTGTGTGTGTGTGTGGTGGGTGGGTTGGTGAGTTAGTGTGTTTGTGTGTGTGTGTGTGTGTGTGTGTGTGAGGATGGGTGGGTTGGTGAGTTAGTGTGTTTGTGTGTGTGTGTGTGAGGATGGGTGGGTTGGTGAGTTAGTGTGTTTGTGTGTGTGTGTGTGTGTGTGAGGTGGTGTGGGTTGGTGAGTTAGTGTGTTTGTGTGGGTGTGTGTGGGTGGGTAGGTGGGTGGGTGGATGTGTGTGGATCAGAAAGAGAGAGACTTTTGTTATGTTTATATGTTTGAATAAGTGATTAGTCACTTTGCCTAATATTTATAATATTTATTATCGTGTAGTTTCATTATTTATGCTATATATATTAGAGAAATAATGACATGGATATTACCAACCTGATTGATCTGTGAATTACAAACTGTGTTGCTTTAATGATATATCTCATTTTTTAACTGAACAAGTCTATAACATAATAATAATAATAATAATAAAAATAACAACAACAGTTCGTGTAAAATAATCAGAGATGGTCAATTTTATGTTTGTGTGTGTGTGTGTGTGTGTGCACACAATAATATTATGTTATGTTGATACACTGCATGATATACTATTTACCATATATTTATATATATATATATATATATATATATATATATATATATATTAGATTAGTCACTGCATTAACCAATACTATTATAAGTTATATATAAAGTTTAATATTGAATTTACCAATGTATATAGATGGTGTGTCTATATGTGTATCTGTCTGTCATCTCTATGTATGTTTCTCAATATATATATATATATATATTATATATATATATATATATATTATATATATATATATATATATATATATATATATATATATGATGTATCACTGTTATGTTATTGTCTGCCAGAGAGTGACCCAGTCAGTATTATGTATGTTGACAGATTGGGCTTCACCTTCGAATGGACCAGATGTAAACTGGGATCCTGCAATAGTTACATCAGGAAATATAGCAGACAGTATGTATGTTACTGCTAACATAATAACAACAACAACAACAACAACAACAACAGATCAACATCAGATACTGCTATCAAATACTAACAGTTGTTGTCTAATACAGTACAGTACAATACTCTGATATGAGTTAATAGGATTAGAGTATGCTAGACGGGTGGTAGAGGTGTGACGATGTTTGTATGATTTGATTATTATTATTATTATAATTAGTATTAGTTTATTATTATTATTATTATTTTAGAGCTTTTTGTTTTGTTTTATTCTTATGTATTTCATTAAGATGTAGTCATTGATCGAAACTTTTAGTAAAACTGAGTTTTAGACAGAATTAGTACCCTCACTTAGTCATTCCCTCACTCTTTTTTTCACGCATGCACGTACGCGCGCGCACACACACAATATTTGATCCTAATCGTATCAGTTCCCAGAGGATTAGCTCAGCATATGTTCTCAGCATAACCATCACTAAAAATAAACAAAGTTATCACTCGCCAGCTCGCTTGCTAGCTCGCCCACTCATTTCTAACACCACATATTATTATTATGCCACCATGTATTATTATTAATATTATTTTCGTCACGTTACCGTGTATTATTATTATTATTCGTCATGCAACATTTAACCCGCTGTTGATGACCGACTAATTTATGTGAATGAGACATCTAAATACTATAATAGTGAAGCCTTGGACTTGGGGACTGTTTTATGGTCTCCTTGTTTTGTTTGAGGCCTCTCACTGTGTGTTCAGTATAGGACAAGCCATAGCCAGTGTCATCTTGTGTGCAGAGTTTTCTCTCTCCATTATTAGAAGATGGTGAATGAGTAGCTCAAGCATCTTTGATTTAATCCTCAGTGTATGGATACTTCCCCAATCAGACAATCATTTTCTGAGGGAGTACCTCTCAACGTTGTGTATCAGTTGTGATGAGCAACTGGGGCTAAACAGTGTACTCACTCTGGCTACTGAATCACGTACTGATGTTGTGACTGGATGAAATATTTTACACGCAGGATGATGTTTTAGCTTCGACCAGGATGATATATCTATAACTTGGTGTGTGTGTGTGTGTCCTGGGCCTTGTCGTGAATAATCATGTGACTTACTTGTGTCAATAGTATCTGATCTATTATGTATGTGATGACAGACTCATCTTAAGAAAAGAAATCTATATTTGGCTCTGTACTTTGATTGGAAGAAATTGCTGGTTTTGAAATATTTATAATTTGTGTTTAAGAAGCCGGAACTAACAATTCCTATGTTTGTTTAATTGCTAGTTGTGATTTTAGTAATTAGATGTTTGTTGAGTGTTAGCTGGTAACAGTCTGCATCAGCAGACGTAAAATGTAAGTTTTTTTAAAGGCAACTGAAAGAAGGCCTAATGACTGAAACGTTTCAGCCGAGTAGCAACATTTTACTGTTTCATAACTGTGTTATGGTTGAGTTCACCCAGTATTGATTATGTATCTGTTGAAAATAGTACAGTTAGTGAATAAGTTTATGTTAATTGCCAACATCTAGACCTTAGAACAGTGTTCTTTGTAGTCAACCAGTTATGTACTTTTTAATATGGACCCTATTGGCCAATTTATCACAAGGGAACAATATATCCATGTGTACATTCATCGGAGCATGTATCCCAAGTATGCTAATATTTAGATGTGCTATTTACCACTCTTAACCCAATGCAACCTTTATAATATATATATATATATATATATATATATATATATATATATACATACATACAGTAATACCCCACTTTATGTCATTTTTGTGTCTGTCAAATTTGCCTTAATACCATTTTTCTACAGTAAATTTCAGTTCAGCAAATGTCATTATGTAAGACATTAAGTCACTCAGTTACTTCACCTACATCATAATAAAAGGACACTAAATTAATTAATTAACAATAAAAGAATCCAAAAAATTGTACACAATAAACATTAAAAATATATTTTTAAATGTAGATATAAATATTTACATTGAAAGTTATTTTTAACTTAAAATTTAAAGCATTACAGCCAGTTCATATAAAAAACTGGGTTATGTCACAGCTTCTGGTAATGATGTGGGGGTATGACTGTGTGTGTGTGTGTGTGTGTGTGTATGTACGTATATTCACAATTTCTGCATGTTTTAAATAAGTTATATTGTTAGGGATAGAAGTCTAGTTTACATTCTCTGTAGTTAATTAATGATGTTTGCATTAGAATATTAATTTTACAGCTTGTTAGCTGTCGCAGTCTAACACATCAGATATTAGTATTAAGTATTTCTTGTTCCTTTCTTCGTAGATCACAACGAGGAGACCCCTCACTGGATGGCCTCCCTACATCACCTGACAGAAGACTCGTCGTCCTCCGCTGTCCAGATGCCCACCTTATCCAACTCCAGCAGTAGTCACCAGGTTCCACTAGTACAACAGTTAGCTTACAATACTAGCCTTGGCTGGCCAGCTCAGAGTCTGAACACGGCGCCACACCCACCACCCGGCTTCCGCAATACACAGCTCCGACCTCACGCTCAGGTAGCGCCAGAAGTAACACAGCTGGCTGACGGTTAGTAGTCGGTTGTGTGTGGAGCAGGCAAACAACCTTCAGTGTTCTTTTAGATTTTATCAGTGTGTGTGTTTCTGTGTGTGTGTCTGCGTGCATGCTTCCTTCAGTTCTATTTACAGCAACAAATTAGCATTCTCCATCCATTTAACAAAATTCTACACAAAATCATATTATAAAAGCTCACTAAAGTCGGGAGAGCTTTCTTCCCCAGAAAAAATGGTCCAAAGCTGGAGATGTTCTCACTATTTAATATTTGTGACCGGAACTAGCCTAATTTTACTGGTTGTGGGTTTGAATCCGACACATTCCTGTGTTTGTCTTATGTGCCAGTGCCACTAAGCAACTCAAATTAAATTTATATCTTGTATCTTAATTAGGTAATTGTTGGGGGCACTACCATGCTTAACACAGAAAAGAGGCCATAAAACATCAAAACAAAACGAAAAAAAAACAGTGATCATATACACCTGGGTTTGTTATACAATGCTTGCTTCTTTCTGCACAAGCATTTACAAATAAGTCGTTAGTCGATTTGCACATGCATGGAAATATTAAGAAAGAATCGTTTGTTTCCTGTTTTAAATGCCTTTATTTAATACAGGAGTAAACAGTGATGTGTTTAAGTGTTGAAAAGTGACCTGATAGGTGCACTTTCCAGTGTAGCAAGAATTGTGAATAGTACGGCTAGTTAGCCGCGATAAAAGCCAGTCCTTTATAACTGTAGACAGTATTTTTACCAGTACTGCTCTTCATCCATTGATTTACGTCTAATAGTGATACAGTCAAGGCATAAATATATATTATTCGCCATAGCAGGTCTTTCACTAACCTCCATCCCTATGATGCGAAAGTAATCAATAGTTATTTAGGTAATAAATAAAGATATGTACATTGTGCGTTTAAGCTGATTTCTGAATAGTTCGCTGGGACGTCAGATAAATGGCTTTCAGATGGTGGTAAATATGAGAACATCCTAGCTATCTCGTCTTTTTAAATTTTAATTAGACTGGGACAGAATGTTGTGTGGTCACTTTGGCGTGAGAAAGTAAAAATCTTTGCATTTCTCTCTCTCTCTATGTATATATATATATATGAAACTATTTAAAAAATTGAAATAGATTTTGTGTATATCACATTTTCTGTGGTAATTCCACTAAGTTACAAAACTAATCAAATGAATGCTGTTTGCACAAAGTGTATGCCGTTTCTCATTGCAGGATTCCAGTAATAGATCTAAATCAACCACTTATTCTTCGAGATTTTACGTCTGACTGAACAACCAGCCCAGAACCACAAACTCTGACCGTTTCTTCTCCGGAAGTTCTCGATTGAAACACCTGCTGTAATCCTGTATGATGTTTAACCTGTTCGGCACAGTCGTGTTGAATCTTTAGAAGCTTAGCTGGTCTTTACGCCACATCTCTGTTGCATGTTTTTAACCTAGGCGAGTTCTGTTTGTTAACCTGGCTAGTCGGTGCCCGGTCTTCTGTTGGCCTCCTCACTTACTTCAATCACAGCATCTCGTTTATCGCATGAAGAATGGATCCACTGGTGTTACTTCATGCCCGATACTATAAAACCGATTCCACGATCAGGCTACACACACTTCAGAATGTGTTATAAATGAAATTACCTAGTCGCGGAAGGGAATCGCGACGAGTTCTATATCTCGTTAATTTCTTTCAAATGATCCACTTGATGCCATTATTTGTATTATGGTCTTAATGTGATACCTGTAGGGAGCTTTGTTAATTTATTTATAGCCTTTAAGGAGTTCCAAGAACCCAACATGAATTTCACTGCAGCACAAGGTTGTACAGTTGCTAATTTCAAAATATTGTCTACTTGCCACCACACAATGTCCCCTAAAAAATTACACTTCTGATTTCTGCACAAGATGAAATGCTGAGAAGTGTGCCAATTGTATTAAATCCAGTTGCAATCCTGGATCTCTGATTTTATTATCCATACTTCTGGAATTATAAACTGGCTATTCAACATCTGGCTGATCAGTCTGGATCTTTGAGTACTAATTCTCCAGTCGAACTCAGTTATCAAACATTCTGCTAGAATTATTTTGTGTTTTCTTTCTGTTGTTATTCAAAGCTTAGCCCATCACAAGATCGCGACCACATCCTCGTACATGACATCCCTTCTGTGTTTATTGACTAGCTGGAAAGTCACGGCTGCTTTATTACCAATTTCTATAAATGTTATATGCTGTGCTGGACTGACATGATGGTATGTTGCTGGTGATGATGATGCTGGAAGAATGCCGTTTCTGATCATGTCACCATCATCACATGGCTGAATGTGTGTCACAGGTCAGAACATGCTGTGCCTCTTGTGGAGTATGCTGTACCTTGAAAGAACTAGTTCCTTCTCCGTGTGTTCTGTTGATGCATTGGAACCTATCATGTTTTCCAGACGCCAAAGTTGTTAATAAATTAAACATTATATACCACTGAAGGACTTCCTTGCTACTTGTACAGTGTTTGTGATAAGGACCAATAACTCTTAACATGTCAGATAAAAACACCAGTTGCCTACATAACTGATATCCACAGCACAACAAATGCTAAAATATTATTAGATTACACCAATTGTTCAAGAGCTACATTAGAATAGAGCATTTATTTAAGGATTTTACAAATAGCTTATAAATCTAGATGGACACAATATCAATCTCACAATCCAGTTACGTCAACGGCTCGATAATCATTTAAATTTAAGAATACAGACGATTTAGTCACAACAGTATTTCAATAATCCATTAAACTTCCGCTAAGAACAAAAGCTTACACAACGTTTATTACAATGGAAATTTCTCAAAAAATACTCAACATCGCAGCAAAATCTGTATACAGTTCACTCACATTAACTACAAAACGAATTTCTATTTCTCGTCCAGCAAACTGACATAGGCCATCTTCGTCACCGCAGTGACTTTTTCTCGGCAGCTCGAGCAGCAGCTTTCTTCTTCATCAACTGTACTTTTTTATCGGCACTCATGATTGACGAGCTCTGCATGCCTTTGCCAGTCGTACTACTGCTACTGATGCTGCTGCTGCTGGCACTGCGCGATAACGCCGCACCACTGCTGCCCGATTTTGTTACCGATGACGATGACGACGATGTAACAGTCGTTTTTGTTGGTAAAGATGTGCCAGTCCCCATGGGCTTTACGGATGAGCTGGTACTTTTTCCGGATGTGGACGCCTTGCTGCCGGATCCCATCTTGTAGAGACCACCCTTTTCGCTGGGGGTTGACTTCTGCGAGCTCAGGTTGGTGATTTTATGCGCGTCCGGTTTGAAGAGGAAGCCCAGTCCCTTCGAGTTGTCCGCCTTGCTGGTGTGCGTGCTCGTCGAAGACGACCTTCCAGCTGGCTCGGCACGTGCCGATTTTGACGTCTTCGACCAGCTCGTGCCACTACTGCTGGCACCGTGTGTTTTGCTCGACAGATTGGCAGCAAGACTCGCTAAGCCAGTGTAAGGATGACTACTCGTAGATGATGATCGAGAACCGTTGTCTCTGGAACTACCAACTGACTGAAAAGAAAAAGACTCAGATCTACTGTCAAATCCAGATTTTCACAAATTGACACCATTCTAGTCAACCTTACATTAAATATATTAAAAGATTTATGCAGCACCTCTTTTTTACTACACATCAAACTTATGATGGAAATACATTGCTAATGATGAAGTGCTGCAAATTAATGTTGACAGCATCAGCTTTAAGACGTGATGCTAAACAAAAGGCTCCGAGTCACACTGACCTTGCTCGTATCAAATCGTCTGAATGGTGTCTGTATTGTGGATTCAGCTCTAAATGCCTTCAGAGGTACGCTTGGAATTTCCTTTTCCCTGGTGGCTGTGTTCTGGTTAGACTTTGGTTTCTGGGATTTGACCTGGAGACAGAAAAATACAGAACTCTGGTGAGATATAGGAGGATAGGTGGAAAAACTACAGGGTCCTCCTATAGTATAATGCACACCACTGCAGATCACCAGCTCACGATAGAAAATTCCATTGTAACATGTGTGCGTTGATGTTTCATTCATCACTGAAAGGCTTCAGCCTAATCATCTCATTTTCAAAGGATGTAACTTCTCAGCCATATCAATTTCCCAGGTGAGGCCAGAACTAAGCCTAAATGAAGTAATCACTTAAAAAAGCTACAAGATTATCCAATTTAAAAAATTACTTTGTACATAAAAACGGCAGTAATCTGGTATACGAGTAAAATAAAATCTTAAATAAATACATTAAATTTCTACTACACATTCCTTGCAGAATGTGGAATAAAATTCACTACTTCAGATCAGTAAAACATCTGTGGGATACTAGGAGCTCATTTCAAAATCATCCTCGGGGGCATCAAATAGTGAAAAGAAATAATATTGTATATTTAATAAAGCGCCCTTACTAACAGGAGCCATTCAAAGGCGCTGTACAAATAATATGCAATATATTAATAGCCCAAATAATGTCTGTGAAAACGCTATAAGAGATTTAAATGATAAGTATTATTTATCTGTGAAAGCAACCTTCAACAGGTGTGTTTTAAGAACAGGTTTAAAATTTTCAAGATACAAAGCTTTTCAAAAAATCGGCCAGCAATCTATTCCACGAAGTGGCGCTGCAACACTAAATGTACAATCACCATATGACTGGCCGAGACACTGGCACCTGCAATAGTATCTGACTGGATGACCGGAGTTTTGGGGATGACTTTCTGATGGTATTCTGGTGCCATATCATTAATAGATTTATAAGTTATTAGTAAAATCTTCAAAAGGATTTTGAAGAATTTGGGTGATATGATCATGTTTTCGAGTATTGGTCACTGCGAGCTGCGCTATTCTGAATTCAGTGAAGACGATTAATGTTATAATCAGATATGCCATATAACAGGGAGTTACAATAGTCTATACGAGATGTAACAAAGGCATGAACTACAGTTACAAGTGATTCTTGTGTCAAAATGCTTTTAAACAGTAGATGTTCTTAAGAAGGTAGTAGGCTTGGCATATTAATGTGACATATTCAAAAATAACCCCTAGATTTTTTACTGACCCATTAGGGGTAATCAAAGATGCACCCATCATTAGTGTTGGTGTTCTTGGGGATTTAACACAATGTGGTGATGCCAAATCTGTAATATTTGTTTTATTATCATTTTGAGTCGTCCATAGTCGAATATCAGCAATACAATGTTCTAAATTCTTCAAGGAACAGGAGAAATTTAACTCATTGTCAGGATACAGTGATATATACAGCTGTGCGTCATCATCATACAAGTGATATTTAACCCTATATCGATGTGCAGTGATCCCACGAGGACAATTATACATTGTGAAAACCAGAGGACCAATAACTAAACTCTGTGGTACACCGCATAACAACAACTGAACATCAGATAAAATATCACAAACAGACACTTCGTGGGAGCATTATTCCAGAAAGGTTCGAAAAATTTAAGTACTTTATCTAAAATTGAAGGCTGATAGTTAATCTGAAACCCAGTAAACCAGATCAGACAAATCAGTTCAAATAATCAAGCACAGAGCAATATTTATTTTCACTCTCGGACAACGAGCTCATGAACTATTTTCATTGGCAACAGTCTGGTTAATCGAAAGCCAACCACAGTTTCAGAGTAGATTAGAAATGAAGACCGGAGTTGGCCAGCAGCAGCAGTGATAATACGACAACGGAATGAACTACTACTCACCAACTTTTTCATATTCTTTGAGCACTTTGAACAATACCAGACAAATCTAGGATCATCCACATCTTCGTTCACCGGAGGCTTGTGACATTCCTACAATTAAATGAACAAAATGTTACAAGAAAAGAAACTGAACTGTGGCCGCCTCATAAATCACTTAAAGTGGGCAGCATCTGACTGAAGTGTTAAGTAGACGAGGTAAGTTATAAACTGGCTAAAGTGTTGGCCACTAATGGCAATGAAACCAACTTGGTGGATAAACATGAACATTTCTAGTATAAATATCATTCTAACCTAAGTTATTCAAGTGGAATTGCATTTAAGATGATCACTTTGGCAGGCTTTTAGCCGGAGAGTTATCTAGATGACCAAAATATATTTCGTGTCTGAAACACGCTGAAGATGGTTGATGGAGGCATTGGTTTCAAAAAACTAATATCACCAATATTCGACATACCTTTTATAATCACAGCATCAATTCAGTTCAACCATACAGATTAATGGTAATTCAGAATGCCAACAAATATAATCATAAAAAACCTATTGTAGAATAAAAGTTCCAAGAAAAGCCCTTCAAACCCGAGTTGAAACGACACAATTTAGTTTTTTTTCACCCAAATACACTAGTGTGTACCAACTAAAGATTCTGTAGACTACGCATGACTGATAACAGACATCACTCTAGAGAACTAAATCATCATTATATTCACCTAAACAATAAACTGTGACATTTACCAGCATATTTCACCATCAATATTGCGGAGACATCCACTTAATAAGTTAACTACCCTCACTGAAAATATTTAGCAATAAAAGGCTTACCATTACGTGATGCAATGGCCACTAGGTGACCTGTCACCAGGTTCTCGTTAGGCTCTAGCTGCCCACATTTGAATGTGACAGTTCTCCGTATTAGTGAAATTAATGGGTGCAAAACATATAAGATCAACTCCTAACTGATTGGTTGCCGATTAACTGGAATGTCAATAGACCGATCCCGCTATGACGTCAAGTGGAAAATGGCCAAAGCTTAGAAAGCTGCGACTGCTCATGTAGAACCTCGGATTACAAGGCAAATGACCATCCCACGTTTTTTCAACAACGAAAGCAAATAGACATTTTGTTCTGTTCCATCTTGTATATTTCCTAGATCTAACTGTTTAATTTGTTGTCTCACAAAGGTAAGAAGTGTTATTTTCCTCCATGTTTACAATCAATATTAAACACGTGCAACATATCAGCCAGCTCATTTACACACAGCTGTATAAAGGCGGGGTTTGTTAAGCCGTGCTCCCGTCTCGTTTCACCCAGTTACTTGATGTGGGCAGTAGCAGTGATCACGTGATAATGAATATTCATATTTTTTACACAACTACCAATGTAACAGCATTGTTTCTTCATCAGGACTGTTTATATTTTAACCGACACAAATTTCAGAATAAAGTACACAATTCTTTTGACAAGTGTGACAGAAACATAAAAGAGCAACATCTCTAGTTTACATTATTTGTGTCGTAAATAAATAAATACTGGATTCATGGCTTAATTCACGAAAAATAGTGTGTCTGTCCAAAAAGATGACTGGATCCGATTTGTTGTTTGAACAACACCTTCAATGAGATCGTATTTAGGGCACTCTTTATGTACACCGGTGTACACCTGTATATCAAAATATGCTACCTGCATTCAGAATAGATCCATGTATCCAAATATGAGAGCTTGTTCTAGATGGACCATGCCCATGGCTCAGTCCGAGTGTTGAAATCCATCTTGTTTCAAACAGTCCCACTGACTTTCTTGTTACCGACTGGTTGGCCTATTTTTTCTGACCTAACAACTCGCCCGGGATCCAAATGCGTAAGCGTACCGGGATCTGTCTATTACTGGGATCACAAAAAACTGTCCATAAAACAGTAACTCAAATATGAGAGAAAGGATTATCCCTATTCTTCATGAACTGGTTATTATACCTCATCCTCTTAACAGTCCTAGAAATAACACGAAATCCGCGTGTTCCCTGTAGAGTTATATATTATGAACAGTTTTTGTAATGTTTTGGCTGTTTAGATAATCTCACCAGGGAATGAAGTACATTGTCAATATCCGAGATTAAGAGAGTATGTTCCACCATGGCGGAAGTTTAGCCATTAAGTGTGGAGACCTGTAAATTCACTTTACCTGGTGATATAACCTGTGACACTCCTGACAGTCCAACAATCTGTTACCGGATGTCATATCGAGGCGTCTGTTGAAAAAATAAATAAATTAGTTTCCACGTCAGATTATTGTGCGAACTAAAAGAAGGCAGAGAGCTATTTAACAATCTTCATTCGGAGAGTATTCCAAAGAGCACAGACTTTTTCCCATCTGGTTAGACTTAACTCAACCCGATCACCTACTTGCAGACCACACACGCCAAGTCCATCATATCCGTGGCAAACTGTTCGGCATCCAGTCCTGGAAAGTTGCTGGAATCGTTATCTTCATCGCTACTCTCAGCATCTGCCTTGCCACCACCTGGATGAGGATAAAATCTAGTTTAGATAAAAACAGTTCCAACACTCAAGTACTTAGAGTAGTTTTGCTTTAATTATCGATGACTGGGATGTACGGCTGAGGAGGGATTCTCTCTTAAGAGTTATTCTACAGAAATAAACTGATTCAAAACCTGACTTGGTGGTTTAGATGACAATACGTTAGAATGGACTACTGGGGGGCAGTCATATTATTAGTGTCACACAACTTTATATATGGCACTCATTTACTATCAGTGTCATATACAACTTCATACTGCACTCATTTACTATCAGTGTCATATACAACTTCATACAGCACTCATTTACTGTCAGTGTCATATACAACTTCATACAGCACTCATTTACTATCAGTGTCATATACAACTTCATACAGCACTCATTTACTATCAGTGTCATATACAACTTCATACAGCACTCATTTACTATCAATGTCATATACAACTTCATACTGCACTCATTTACTGTCAGTGTCATATACAACTTCATACAGCACTCATTTACTATCAGTGTCATATACAACTTCATACTGCACTCAGTTACTCTCAGTGCTATACAATTTCATAAGATATTTGTTTACTGTTAGTGTTATACAAATTTACAAGACAATCATTTACTTTCAGTGTTATACAATTTCAAAAGGCATTTGTTTCCTATTGATGTTATACAACTTTACACAATACTAGTTTATCAACAAAAACAAAAGATCCAGGCATGCCGAGATGTGAAATATTGTTTTACTACGATGTTGATGTTCTCCCAGCTACAAATTGTTGCTATTCTGTGACGCCTTATACTGTGATGTTTTCTTAGCTACAGGATGGGACTTGTAGTTGAAATCTATGTAGTCCCAAAACTGTCTGCTTCTAGAGAATAGTACAGCTAACATTACTCATAGTTGAGTAGTGAACAGGTGTTGTGTTGGTGCACACTCATCAATTAATGTTCTGTGTTGATTGATTCATCTACCTCTTTCCACTTCTTTACGAGCAGAAAAGTGACATCAGTCAATGCCGATGAGTTTAAACTCTTCAGAATGTCTTTAATTCATTATAATTCACTGAAAGGGGAGAAACATACTGATGTGGTCATACAACCATCAGAAGTTGGTCAGTAAATGGCTTTTTCAACACTGGTTATAGCCAGAATATATGGTGGAAGGCCAGCTGCCTGGAAACAAGCCACTACTTTCTAGGGAAAATGGGAAAATCATATGAAATATCCCCCCTGAGATTTAAAACCCAACATGAAATGACTTGACACTTAAATATTGGAATTATTGAATAATTCACCAATTGATATCTCTATGAATAACTGCCTTAACAGTTTGCACAAAAACACGACAAAGAACTGTATTTCTGTGGAATCTGTCACTTGCTCGTATCAGATGTGGTTCACTCTGGTATCTTTGTTAAAGACAAGGTCCAAATACGACAGATGTTAAATCATTCTCACCACCCCTACTTAGTCCATTCCATGACATGGTGTCAGGGTCCTTGTATGTTTCAGTGACCCAGACGGCTATGTCAGCAGGAGCTTCGGCTTCTGTTAGGGACACCCAAGCTGAATTGGTCAAGGGGTAGAGGCTAGGCTGAAATGGACTACTATGATTGCTGAGGTCAGAGGTATTGGGTCACACAGTCCACCCTAACACAATACCATACACCAACAGCTATTATGACAACATTTGTGTAGTCAACGATCAAATGAAAAGAATTCTCACCGAGAATAAATCGTTTCTCTGTTGATTCTGATGCTTTCTTTGTCTTAACATCAAGACCAATATCTAGCCACGAGGGGTCTTCCTTCAGCGTTGGTTTGTGGACCTCCCTTTCCTCACTCTCTCTCCTGTCTCGGTGGCTGAAGTCTTGCGATGCGTCTCGCGTACGATCTCGCTCCTTGGCCAGCGTGTTCAGTTTGGAGTCTATTCCACTCTCGAGTTTTGGTTTCTTCGGCGGCACGGAATCTTCAGTAAGAAATGCGAGGTCTTCTTTCAGCTGAAACAAAAATAAATGGTAAATTACATTTCAATGCGAGAAAAATGTCAATTTAAAAATAGGAACATGAAAAAGATGCGGAAGCTATCAAATATTAGTGGCATTAAGACTGTTTCTTAATAGTCATTGCTCAAATGATAGTTTCTCAACTAGCTGACCAATGCCATAAATAGTAGAATTTCAAATGCAGTTACAATATAGCAAACAATGAATTACAAAAATAATTATATTGATTAATAACACAGTCAAATACAGTTTAAAATAAAATTCTATTATATTTATAATATTCCAATTCAGAAACATTGTCATGGAAAGTTAAGAATTTCTGAACTTTCCATGACAATGTGTCGGCATTCAATTTTTCACCACAGCAGTAGATAAACAGCCCTGATAAAGTACCATACACTCAAACTTATACCCCCCCCCCCTTCCAGAATCCACGTACAAACCAGATAAATTGCGACCACAAGTGCGTTAGTCAATCAGCCAAATAAATTATTATACCTATTGCTCAATTCAAGAAATATTATCACAGAAGGAATCAAATGGAGCAAAATAGGATCTAAATGGTGTCCAGGTACAAATTCTTTCAACAATTAGAAATTATTTTTAAAATTAAAAAATTTGTCATCAATTTCAACTCCAGAATAAAATCGACACTGTTACCTTTTCAAGTGACTGTTTGACATTCTCTCCCTTCTTGTCAACATCGCCATACTCTCTTTTAATTCCAATCTTAGTGTCACCCAATTTCCCTTCATTTTCCTACAGATAAATAATGTAAAATATATATTTAGAACATTATTTTTCTATTTAGCACTTTTGCCGCATTATATTGTATTTGATGATATAACACATATATAGTATAATAGCAGAGGTAATGATGATGATTGATGTTTTACGGCCACTTTTGTGCACATGGTAGGCTAAATGGGCCGAGCGACCTCCAAAGGTAATGAAACAACCTTCAGATATGCCCACGCTAAGAATCGCACTCAGGTGGTAGTGCTATAATAGCTGAGGACAATTTATTGAATCAGATCCATAAAATGTTTTGACTTATTATTTTTGTGGTCATCACCATCATCGCGACACAGTCTACATCATGTGACCACTAAAAATAGCTGATCTCTCTATCAACAAACTTGGGTTCAAATACATTTCTATCCATAGGTATGAAATCCTTTTTTCAAATTTGAATTCTGATAATGTGCTTTACATGCATTTCATTCCCAAACTGACGACGCAAAAATGGAAGCATGAATAACTGAATTATTGCTAAATTTAACATGCGTTCAAATATCACGCAGACTGCAATGAGACCATATTGTTGGCATGCAGATTAAACGAAAATGACTAAAACAAAGCCACTAATTTTTTTAAACTTTCCTGACTGGTCCACTCTAACACGACAGTAGCATTCTTAGTGAATTACACACGTCCTGAAGTGGTATGTCCGTGTGTGGATTTCTAGCATAGAATCTGCTGTAGCCAAGCGGAATGAAGGGATGTTTATCTTCGAAGATGAAGGGTTTCAAATTGCATCAAAGCTAAATTGAAGTTAGAAGTGGATTTATTATCACTGATGACCAAAACCAGAAACTTTAAATTTTTTTGAAGAAAAAAGATCAATAACACAAACTTTTATAGATCGGAGTCTATTTTTAGGGTGGTTTATGGTATAACCTCCCAGCTAAGAATACCAGATCATGATACAAGCCTCACTTGGTCACTAACGATTTGGAAAAGATGGCCCACTGTCACTTCACTACTTAGTTCTGGCTCTGTATACACACACATTTGTGAATAGAGTAAACCTATATAGCTAAATATCAGAATTATTACTTGAACTACTGAGCTAACTAATTATGACACATAAAAAGATTTTTAATCAGTTTGTAGATTATTAAAAGACTTCACGTGTTGATACTTGCCATAATTACAATTATATGATCAATTGCGTCTTTTTTTAGCTGAACAGGTACAGAGATAATAATAATGTATATTTAATAAAGCAGCCTTACTAGCAGGAACCATTTAAGAGTGCTGTACAGTAATACGCCAAATAATATATATATCTATAATAGATTTAAATGGTAATTATTATTTATCATGAAATAAAAGAAAAACAATCAATCAATCAATCTTTAATCAAATGTTCATATGTTGTGTTCTCTATATTCGGTTTATAAATATTGAACATTTTCTAGTCAAAAGAAATAGCATTTATGTCTTCCGAAAACAATATAAACTTTGAACTTTTATTACAAAATGTTTTGTCAGTTTAGTAGTGTTTAAATTTTAGGCTTTTGAGTTATGTGACAATTATAATTTGTTAGCAAAATTAATCTTATAAACTTTGTGGAAGTAGAACTGATTAACCTAATTATCTCAGTATTGTTCTTGCTATATCACTACATGTCATATAATGGCTAGAAATAACAATAATATCTGACAATTCCCTTCCCAGACAGAGCTTAATAAATGTATTAGTTAATCAAACTTTATGTTTAGTGAAATGCATCTTATCACACAATGTATGTGTGCAAGCGCTTGCATGCAGTTTTTAACTTTATTTTCATGAATATATATATATTACATAATTATTCTTGTATTTATGATAGATTTTCTTCCGTTTCATGAACTATAACAAGAAACCGAGAGCATTTATTTCCAGTCAGTTTGGTCCCTTTTATCAAGTAGTTGTTTATAACCTCTCCCCCACTCATCGGGGAGGAGTACGGAAAGATGGAGCCATGAAAGGGGGTGGTCGCTGCCAGAGTGTATTTTATGTCCTCAGGGGAGCTTTAATGTCCCCCTTCTAAAATTAATTCAGTGAAGATGGCAGCACCATTTAATGTGGTCAGTCACCCACAAGATACTGTGTTGCTTGCATGTTACCGTGACAGAATTACACAAACGCTGTAAGGTGTCTAGTAGCCGGCAGTGTGGTATATTCTATTGGATATTTGGGAAGGTGTGCATGTGCAATTGAAGTGCCAGAGTTATAGCCACTTTGGTGTAAGTTCGTGCCAATGGGTGAATAGCCACAGTCTATGTCACAGAATCCGGGAAAAAATCTCACAGAAAAAAAACCACAGTACAAAATCTACCCGGATATAATCCTATAGTACAAAATACCACAGGACATAATCCCAGAAAGTGAAGAGGGACCAAATCCCACACAATAAAATTTATTAATATACACAATAAAATTAAATGACTTCATCTTTATGTATTACCAGGTAAATGAATGAAATGACACAAATTAACAAATATAGTGAAATAATACCTGGGAATATTCACTAAGATACTGAAAGATGTCAAAGAAGCTCTGTAACTGTCTTACGTTCTGATTGGCGATCCAAGCTGATCTCTTAATTGCAGATAATTACTCTTAGATTAGCTCAGTTAATAGACCAATCCATTTACCCCTGATGCCATCATGTGGCTGAATTTCACACTACAGTTTCGGATTAGAAGTCTAAGAATCACTGTGTTGCATGACGATTTACGCGTGTAGTCGCTGATAAGTGTCTTACTGAAAAGCTGTATATAGGCTATTTACCAGCTATATTTGGATTTTATTTATAATCCATTAAGGATATATGTGATCTCCAGATCATAATTTAAACTTTAGTGAAACAAATCAGCGCAATCTGCATGGTCCGGCCTGTCTAGTTAAAACTTTTATTCTAAAATGTTATTTTTTGTAGAACCAATTGTCCGATGACCCCCGCTTTGCCATCTGACATGACGATGTGAATGGATGGAATCAATGATCACTAGATTATAATTCAATGAGTGATTCCTATTACTGTAATATTGGTATTTATGCATGATATCTTGTATTGAAAGTGAACTGTTTTATTTTCTGAATCAGCCGTCGTCTTGTCTGGATACCATATTATATACCCTTATTATCGCCCACAAAAACAACTAGCCATTCATCAGTTAATACCAGTTTTTTTAACGCAAGTTCTCCTCTTCTCAAAGCAATCGCTTCGTCTGTCATTTGTTTCAAATCTTCCAGCGCGTTCGCTCTCGAAGAATGCATTAATTTTAACCCCTTAATAAATAGTGGCTCCAATTCGACCGTAGCCATCTTGCTAGAGTAAATACTAAACACTGCACACTATGTTAGCCTAATCGGTTGTTCAAAAATCAAAGCCATGGAGGTGCCCACAACAATCAGATAATTCATATTGTTTTAATATTATTAAAGGACAAATTAAATAAATTTAAACCAATTTTAAGGAGATCTATTTTTAAAGCTTACAAATTTTAGTTTTGTACTTGCATGAGAATTAAGTAGAAACAATTATTTTGGAAATAAAGTGAGTGGTCGCTTTTGAGAAACTCAACTGATTCAAAACAAAATGCCGTTCAGAGCAATTAACTCTTAAATTAGGTCCACTATCGAAATAAGTTTGATGCTATTACCCAGATAGCCCAACGCTGTCGGACCGGCCGGGATTTCGTGCGACACGAACGAGAGCGATTTCAGCCGCTAACCAACGGCTACACAACCTCAAAATAGCGCTGCACACGGCGCCACCTGGCGACTGAGAGTATATATATATATATATATATATATATATATATATATCCCCTGTGGCCTTCACCTTATAGAGTCATTTGAAAGTGTTTTCGTAGTTGTATTAATTCAACGTTTGGACTAACTTTATTTGTTGTATTTTTTAATATTATAGTTTATTTGTTATTTTTCGTCAACTCCCAAATACGTGAGAAGTTGATACATAGTCATAGATGTGTGATATTAATGTGGATTGATTTAGATGTGATTATATAGATTATATTTACTTAACTAGTTATTATGAGTTCATTAGTAACCCGTGATGAGCAATCAAAGTTTGTGAAATGACATTTGCAGTATTTTATTATTTTGAAGCATTGCAGAAATTAATTATTATTAATTGCTAAATGTGTGGAGATATATGTCTATGATAATATTGGAGATGAGTTAACACTTGTACAGCTAATAACTATCACAGGTTGTGTGTATCATGTGGACTGATTAACCAGACTATTATTGTAAGAAAATTTCTATTGACAATTAGTGTTTAGTATATAATAGTTGTGATAATAACTCACTTCATTTGTGATAATCATCGTATTATTTCTTGTCATTGTACTTCTAGTTAAGTTTTCCTTCTGTCATTTAGCATTTGTTTTGTTGAATGATTTGATGGAGTTACATCATATTTTAACTTTGAATAAATGTCTTTATTTCCAAATGTATCCCTTTTTATGTTAAATGCCATTATAATGCAACGAGTTATTATTGTAATATATTATCATAAGAAACACAATGTAAATACTTAGAATTATTATTATGTCTGTATGACCTGGTTGTATTGACCTAATAAAAGCACTTCCGGCTAAAGCTGTGGAAAGTCAACGTCTCGTGTTCTGTCATTTGTTTAAAATTGGCGACGAGTTGGTGAGAAATAAAGTTGGTTGAAATAATAAACAACCTACGTGGGTGTAACGAGAAACAAAGAAAAATGCGGGTGATGCAAAGATGAAGGCAGATTTGCAGTGATTAAATTCAACTTGTACCGTCTGACTCTGACCTCGTGGCATTCTTCGTTTTGGTTAAATCCTTGTGTTGTGGATTAAATTTCTACAAACTGTACAACAATGGCTACAGGAATAATTGGTGGTGTTGGTCAGAAAGACTGGAGATGTTTTTTCTTGCGAACAATATCTTGGAAGTGGCGGGGAACTGGGAAGAACAAATAGCTGCTCGAAAAGCCGTGAGTAAAAGAAAAAAAGCGATATTTCTCAGTGAAGTCGATCCAGAAACTTACGCGGTAATAAGTAATTCAGTGGATCCTGCTAAGCCAAAGGATATAGTGCTGGAAGAAATATTTAAAAAAAACTGAACAACCATTTTAATCCGTCTCCGTCGGAAATCTCGGAAGGTTTTCACTTCGGAAAAAGGGATCAAATTGCTGGCGAATCTGTGAATGATTATATTATAGTGTTGAAATCTATGCATTGTAACTTCGACCAGTATTTAAATCGAGCTTTGAGAGATCGATTTGTTTGTGGACTACGAGATTTTAAAATTCAAAATAAACTGTTAAACACTGAACATTTAACATTCTACCGGTACAGTGTCGTGTTACCGCTGTTTAGTTTGACATTTGTCATTCAAATCAAAAGATGATGTCATCCAGGCTGAAGCATTGACACGCATTGAGAACTGCCTAATCGAAATCGAGGCATGGATGAACCAGAGCATGCTGAAGCTAAATAAGGGAAAAAAAACACAGAGGTCATGCTTTTTACATCAAAACATAACTCACAGTTCATGGACAAAGTGTCTGTACAAGTAGGAAATGCTCGAATAACATCCACATTATGTGTGCGTAATCTAGGTGTCATTTTTGATTCCAACATGACAATGACACAACAAGTCGCTTCCATATGCAGATCTGGATATGCACAACTGGGGAGCATTGTGCGAATCAGGCGTTACCTATCTAACGATGCTACTAAGTCATTGGTGCATGGGCTTGTAATGTCGAGACTGGACTATTGTAATGCGCTCATCCATGGACTACCAGATACCATGATCAGTAAGCTGCAACGTGTACAGAACACGGCAGCTCGCATTGTGACTAGAACAGCTCGACATAATCATATCACATCTGTGTTAAAGAAATTCCATTGGCTGCCAGTAAAATACCCTGCTCAGTTTAAACTTCTGGTCCACACGCATAAGGCATTGCACGATCGATCTCCTGTGTATTTGAGAGACATGTTACAGATGTATACACCAGGCAGGACTCTAAGATCCCAGAATACACAACTATTGGTAGTACCTAAGATGCGTACCACAACATATGGCAACATATGTTTTACTTATGCAGCACACAGTCTCTGGAATGGACTGCCTGCCAATATGAGATAATCTAAGACAACAGAAACTTTCAAAAAACTTTAAAAACACATTATTTTCTAGTTCACTATAGCCATTGAACAAATCTAGTCATTCTTAATAATGTGTATATATAACATGTTTATATTCTATTTTTATCTTCTAGTTAATAGCAGTTCGATATATTGTCATATCAGTATATTATAACGATTTAATTTAGTTGATTAAGTTTATTTTATTTTATTTGTCTTTTTTTAAATCATACTATTACGTCAAAACAATTAATCACCACTATATTGTAATATTTTATTTTACATTTAATATATATTATTCCATGTCATTTTAACATTTTACGTTTATATGTCTCGTATTGTAAAGCACTTTTGAACATGATAAAGTTTATGAAAAGAGTGCTGTATAAATATGGTATATAATAATAATAATTATACTGGTGACTCACTAACTGTGTTGGGTGAATTGTTATGTGAAATTGTCTACGATGAACAAAAACTTACATTGCATTTAATTGTAGTAGACCACACTGAAAGGTCTACACTTTTAGGCAGAAACTGGTTGGCAAAATTACGACTAAATTGGTCAAAAAAAACTGTTCCATGTTAGACACGAGGAAGCAGGGAGTCCCAATGCCAAGTAAAGATTAAATTCGATGTTGAAAAATAAGGCTCATTTATTTGAAGACGGTTACGATGGTTTGAAAGGCCATGAGGCTCACATCAGAGGCTAAGCCAGTGTTTCACGAATCTTGTAGGGTACTATATGCATTACGTGAACCAGTAGAAGCTGAGTTACGAAAGCTTGAAGACAATGGTGTTATTAAAAAAGTAGAAAGATCTGAATGGGCTAGTCCCAGTGTAGTGGTTCCGAAGGCAGATCGATCTGTAAGGATCTGTGGTGATTATAAAGTCAGTATTAATCCTTCAGTAGAAGATGAGCAAATAACTCTACCAACTACTCAGGATCTGTATGTGCAAATGGCAGGCTCCCAAGTATTTACCAAATTAGATTTGTCCAATGCCTATGCACAATTAAAAGTTGATGAGGCCAGTACAAAGTTCCTCACAATAAACACCCACAAAGGCTTGTATGCTTACTTAAAACTGCCGTATGGAGTTAAATCTTCACCAAAAATCTTTCAATCTAAGGTGGATCAAATATTGCAGGGCATACCTAAATGTGTCTGTAAGCAAGATGATATACTCATAGGTGGAAATGATGAGAATGAGAATTTGGATATTCTCGAAATGGTATTGGAAAGGCTCAGTGAAAATAATGTGCATATAAAATTGCCAAAGTGTGATTTTTTGAAATCCAGTACTGTATACCTTGGATTTGAGTATTGTGGTGATGGTGTACGACCAGTGGAAAGTTCTGTAGAGGCAATTAAAAAGGCCCCAGCTCCCACTAATGTGTCCCAGTTAAGGTCATAGTTAGGAGTAATCCAGTACTATCATCAGTTTTTACCAGATTTAGCAACAGTTTTGAATCCATTACACAGGCTGCTACAAAAGAATGTAGTGAGTGTAAACAGGCATTCAAAGAGTGTAAAAATCAGTTGACAAGTGAAACGTTACTTGTACATTATGATCCCAGTAAAAGGTTACGGTTGGCATGCGATGCAAGTTCCTATGGGCTGGGCTCAGTTTTGTCCCATGAGTTGAAAATGGTGACGAACGACCTATCAGTTATGCTTCCAGAACCATGAATAAGAGCGAGAGAAACTATGCACAAATTGAGCGTGAGGCATTGTCCCTAATATTTGAGGTAAAAAATCCCTGATTTTATGTATGGCCAAATATTTACTTTGGTAACTGACCATAAACCTTTGTTGGCTATTCTTGGACCAAAATCTGGAGTACCTACTATGGCGGCTGCCAGAATGCAGCAGCGATGGGCGTTGTTACTGTCGGCTTACGATTACGATATTGAATATCGAAACTCAGCCTCTCATGCCAACTGTGATGCTCTGTCAATGTTGCCAAACCCTGAGTCAAGTAGTGGGGGTATGGAAGGTCAAGTGTTTGCAGTTAAGGTTTAAGATGATAATTTTCCTGTGTTGGCAGAGGATGTTACAAAAGCAACTAAAGTAGATTCAATTGTAAGCAAAGTTCATCAGTTTGTTCTAAATGGATGGTCAGGGAACAGTGATGAAGTTCCTGAGGTGTTTAACCCTTTTTATCACAGACGTGACGAGTTATCATGCGAACAGGTTTTCGTATTATGGGATGCTAGTGCTAGAGTAGTCATTCTAAAAACGTTTCAAGGGCACATATTAGATGAACTACATTGAGAACATCCTGGTATGTGTAGCACGAAGGCCCTGGCACGTAGTTATGTATGGTGGCCTAAATTAGATGCAGATATCGAGTCCATAGTTAGAGCGTGTGCTGTATGTCAAAGAGTTAGAGCAACTACTACAAAGCTACCTTTACACCCATGGATTTACCTAAAGCATCCTTTTCAAAGAGTGCACTTTGATTTTTGTGAAGATAAGAAACAACATTTTCTTATTCCTATAGATAGCTACTCTAAGTGGGTAGACGTTAAGCCTATGAAAAGGGCATCAGTAGACAAAATTCTTGATGAGTTGAGATTGATTTTTGCCAAGCATGGTTTACCTGAACAGTTGGTGTCCAATAACGGACCACAGTTCATTGCCCATGAATTTAAGGAATTTATGATACAAAATGACATTAAACATATTAGAGTTGCCTCGTATCAGGCGGCATCAAACGGGGAAGGTTTCACCCAACAGGTTCTAGAAAGTAACAGTCAGCGTTCACTGAAACACGGAATTGCACTGAAACACGGATTTTCTGTTAAGATATAGAAGTACACCTCATGGTACCACGGGGCTTAGTCCAGCTGAGTTGCTCATGAAGCGACAACTGAGAATAAGGCTAAATTTAGTTTAGACTAAGTGAGTCAACGAAAAGCAAGAATTTCAGAAAGTTCAATTTGATAGAATGTTTGATGTGGTGAAAGTGAAAAACACAAGACCACAATCAAAAACAGACAAATGGTTATTTGGTTCCATAATCGATGTTAAGGGACCTAGAAATTATGTTGTGAAAATAGGTTCTGAAAGAAAATTAGTTCATGTAGATCATCTTGTTAAAGTTTTTGATGAGGCAGCCATCTCTGATTCACAACAACTAATCATTTCCCTCTCTGATTCTAAAAACAGTTTGTCAACAACTGTAAATGACAGTTTAGTGGATAATACTGAAATTAGTGTAAATTCTTAACAAAACTCTGATCCAATTCTTGTGAAGAAAACTACGGTTTTGAGAAGATCAAATAGGGAAAGAAAACCAGTAAAGATATTAATTAGCGAGTAAAATTTGGTTTAAAAATTAAATTTATACAACTATTTGTATATTTGTTAGGATTGTTACTGGGTTATATAAAAAGACAATAATAATCATCTTGTTAAAAAAGGGGAAAGCAGTGTAATATATTATCATAAGAAACACAATGTAAATACTTTGAATTATTATTATGTCTGTATGACCTGGTTCTATTGACCTAATAAAAACACTTTCGGCTAAAGCTGTGGAAAGTCAACGTCTCGCGTTCTGTCATTTGTTTAAAATATATTATAATTATGTAGTTATGACCGACAACAATACGAAATCTAGCAATATTGCAGCCATTTTGAATTTCAAGATGGTCGACAGGTATTAAATAACACCAGGCTAAATCACATATATCATAATGAAGGCTTAAAGCCAATGAGCAATTATCTATTTATCCTGAAAGTCAAAATATGGCAGAAAATGTGATTTTCGCTGGTTTCAATGACAACCATTTTTCATGTTGGGAGAAATCCTAGGAATAAAATAAAATAAGTAATGGGAGGGGGGGAGGGGTGCACGGGGATGGCCTATCGTGTCCACGGTCTAACATCTGTGGGAGATATGAGATAACCTCGAAGTTGATGTGGGACAGTGAAAGGAGAAGTGGGACAGTGATAAATTTGCATTTCCAAGTCACAATAGTATACATAAAGGCTGTCATTTCACCCCTCCAAGCTAATAGTTGTATTTACCCAGTCCAGTAGGCCTAACCTTGATAGCATTGGCTCCAATGTCCTCAGAAGGCCTACTTAAAGTAATTTACACCCGAAGCTTCATGATGTTCATGCAGTGTGTTTCAAGTGCTGTGAGTGTGAAGGCATCAATGCCAATATAATATGTAATTTATGGAATAAACATCAAAGGGTCCTTAATAATGCAGGCAAGTCTATGAACTCAATATATACATGTACTTAAAATCATGTATTGCTATTACTAATTACCTAATTAAAAGAACAGTAAAATATGAAACATGATAACAAAATGCTAACTTAAAAATGACATGGCCTCAATGTGGGAATAAACACCTGTTGCCATTTGTTGTGCCATGGATAATAGGCTTAGTTAGAATTGCATGGATTTGATTTTTGTGAATCGATGCTTCTTCAGGGTTGTCTGGCCGCAGATACTAGTTCTTGTACAATAATTCAACTTCACATTGATGGCCACTATCAATTTCAGTGAGCACTTAGGCAATGTAATATACTGTATATTGTTCTGGTGTGTGAATTGAACTAACACAAAAGCGTCAACATTCACCTTGGTGAAGTCAACTGAACCGAATTAGGATAATTCCATCATCATTATCACTACGATATGGACTGTCTTCGTCAGAGTCAATAAGTGCCATTTCTACATTCATATCCTGAGACGTGAACCTATCATCATCCAGTCTTTTGGCAGATTTTCCAGCCATTTTGCATCTTTTCTTTCCTTGTCTTTCCTTGTCTTTCCTTGTCTTTCTTTCTTGTCTTTATCTCGAAATATTTTCAGTTTAGGTGTGGAAGTGGCTACCATTGATTTCCATTTCTCTCTGCCTCGATTTGATGTTGGTATTATTTCAGGCGCCTAAAAATAGAAAGGTTTTATGAACTTTTGAGAAATGAAATACAGTAATAACGAATTTCTCCCTTGTATAAGTATATATATACGTTTTCAAATCTCAACTTCCCTTGCTTACTTTTGGATACCTCAATATGTCTACTGGAGAAATGAAACCAATGGCTGTAGGAGTTGGATTGTCTCCTTTAGCGGGGTTCCGTGATCGAGGTCTTCAGCCTGTTTAGACTGTTCTCATCCTGAGGTATAGGAACAACACGGTCTGTTACTGATACAGGCATAAACTCTTCATCTTTTAAAGCATAATGGTCAAAAGGACCAATTTTTCATCAATTATGAATTCCCCTCGGCATTGTAACAACTTTTTAATGGGCCGAATACGGATCTGTCTAGAGCTTGGGCCTTATGGCTTGTATGCGGTGGAAGTCTTATGACATGAATACCATTATCCTTGGCATACTGTAGCATATCTATAGAAAGATGGCGCTCATGGTTATCGATTGACAGGGTTGTTGGGTCATCTCTAGAGCAGATCGTGTATTACTCTTCGAAACACGCCTCCATTCATCCAACCAGAGTCTGACACGAAGCCAAGGGACCCCTTAGGAGCACACGTCAAGAAGCTATCTTCGTACCTTTTTTATAGGAAACAAAAAGACAGGTGGTAACGTAACACTAATGGCTGATACAATGGGACATAGCGTTACCAGCTCTCCACGTTCTCTTGTTTGAAAACATTTGTTAAATTTTCTGTCCTTGCCCTTTTTTTCCGGAACATTTTAAAAACCTTTCGGAAACCTTTTGCTATTTTTGTTGGTGCAAGGGAACTCGTCTGGGTTTGTTAATTTTTTAGCAAACCGGGGTCACACACCAAAGTTTTCCTTTTAATTGACACCCCCAAGACGTCGAAGAATACCGGTACTGTATGGCGATTAAAAGGATATGTCGCTGGCCAAACTGGTGGCCTCTGGACTCCTTATGGAAAGCACGGGGTTCCTTTCGAGGAAATTGGTCAACCGTGTTAATCCTGCCAGCTTGTTCTCTTTCCACTGGTCTAGTATTTTAAAGGCATTTCGTTCAGCCATTTCATGTGCCAGTTGTCTCGTTTTGATAGGGGTGAGTTCCAGGAACATCTTAGATACCATTTGCAGGTATTCAACCGGTGTAAAAACATTGCTATCTTTATGATTAGGTGCCAATGAACAGTCTGGGTTTGTTTTATATTTCTTAGCGTAACTGCAGAGTGCACATCTGGAGGGTCCATAGTGCTTTGCCGTTTTACGGATTGTTTTACCAACTTCAGTGACTTCTTTCACTGCCTTTAGCATTGCTGCCTGGGGCACTTGGCCGACTTCTGTCTTCCTTTTATATTTTCGAGGCTTATTCTGGTGTTTTTCTGCAAATAAAAAAGTAACTACCGGGCAAAGTGGCTAGGGAGATGTGGGACACTAAGCAGTCTCCTTCGTGGAGAGTTGGGAGACTGTGCCCCAGATCTCACCTCACTCAACCGTCTGCACACGCGTTGACTTATATTGTAGGTTGGCGTCAAACATGCTACAAAATCGCCCACAGTGGCTTACAAATAAAATATTAAAAACTAAGTATTTCAGGTATAAATTGAGAAATCTGTGAAATTATAATTATTTTTTCTTTCTTTTCATAAGGATGAAGGAAGTAAAGGAATTTGGGAAGCCTTACTAAGTGATATTACGCAGATTTTGATTGGCTCAGAAACTTCAGAAATATTAGGCCTGTCCCACTTCACCTCCGTCCTAGTTCCGCTGCCTGTCGCCTAGTTTATAAAGCTGCGTGTCTGTCTACCTCGTGAGGTCAAATATGTCGTAACTTCGTGTCATACGTTGACATTAGATGGGTCACGTTTTTCATCAGGTACTTATTCATTCAGTTTCTAAAATATTACTGTTTAAGGCTAATTTTGTGTACCTCCAACCATAACGTGAAGAAAGTGAAATATCAAAGATAACGTCGGTACCAGGTGTTATTTTGGAGGCTCCCCCATCTCGTGTGTGTGTGTGTGTGTGTGGAGGGGTATTCAATTGTTTGGTTATATACTTGTTTTGACACTTGTTTAGGCAAAATAATAGTGACACTTTCCGGACACGTGTTTCAAGTATTTTATTTCAGAATCAGCCGCGCAGGTTTTTGTGATGTCAATGCGTCGCGTCATGACGACACCATGACGACATCGCCTGAGGATGAGATGACAAATAAACATAGCACACCGTGAACACATATAATACATCATCATCATCATCATCATTATCATCATCAACCACCACCACCACCACCACCATCATCATCATCACCTACAAAATCAGACATATATCACCCCTATAATATGCCGTCTATAGCCAGTTAGTGTTAAGACCACACACATTCGACGACAAGTGTATACACATTACGGGGAGCGTTGACACGTTATTATTATTATTATTATTATTTGCCCTTTTCCGGGTAGCCATAGTTTCCCACAATAACAACTTCGTTTCAGGGACCTCCTCAAACATCTTCGTATCGGATAAAAGGCACAGTAGTAATGGTGAGGCACTTTGTCCGACGTTTTTAGGACACATTTTAGGGTACGATAGCAATCTTCCAGGACTTTGTCAAAAAGCATACAATATCACGCGAACTACGCGGTAACAGGGGGGGGGGGGATCGTGAAACGGTTAACAACCTCTACAGATGGAGGCCAATACTCTTGAAACTCAATAAAAATTAGATCCAGGACACATTAAAGTGTTTATGGTAATAGGGAAATAGTAATAAATCGAATGGGAGACTTCATCACTCATCTTATTGTCTGACATAAGGCATAGTAACAATTTTGGGGGGGGGGGGTACTGGGTCAAGCATCTCAAGGTCAGATAATAGAACACAATCTAGAGGGACGGGGTCAACTGTTAAAAGTCCGATAAAGGTCACGGGTCATTATATGGGTCATAAGATAACCTGATGAACCGCGTGATAGTATACTCAGTATAACATATACACCACGAGGTATAGACTTCTGCTAATATATATAGTTAGTACACGCACGCATACACTAATCGGCTCAACCCGATTGTCAGACGTCACTAACCAACGATTATAGATACAGATCAATCAGAATTCTAATTTATACACGCATCTGAGATGACTGGAACAAGGGAACAAAATCACAGCATATACGCCAATAGAACTATACAATAAACACTCGTATACAAGTTGGTACGACCGTTCGGGATACGCACGCCTAAAACTACATACATGTGTATTGCACACGTGATGATCACAACCCAGATACAAGAAACGCATGCGCAGACGCATTCACCGACATTCACACCCGCACACTGAATCCGATATACAGCGTTCAGTAAAATGTTCAACTGGACAGGGAAAACGGATCTAAATAAAATATTCCTTAATAAGAGAAATTTAAATGGAAGTTTAATCGCATTTCAAGGCATTTTAGAAGCTAATAACCGTCAGTTCCGTGTAATATATATATATATATATATATATATATTATATTCAATTAGCACGGACGCATAAACATTTAAAACGAGGCTGGTATTCATTCAAATTATTAACTTTACAAAAATATTTTCTCGGTTACACAACAGAGTAGAACCCGACTTACTAGCCTTCTGTGCATAGCAATCACCTATCTAAACTGACTACCATATGATTCGCAGTTACTTTTAATAACGATTACCAAAAGTAGAGCACGAATGATTCTAATCGGGTCGCTTCTCTAGAGAGGGCGGTCTTTTAGGCGGTCGGATTACATAAGTCTTACTGTACTGGTTAAGTAATAGTTGGTGGGAGTCGTCGGGGGTTACTGCAGCTCGAGAGTTCCGGAATTTGAACACGTCATAGATAAATGCACCGTGGACGTCTTCATTCGCCAAATAATACAGATAACGAGAAACTGGAGCCACGGTATTAATACGAGATGCTACTGTAAATTGATCACAACAACAACAAACAAACAAACAAACAAACAAACAAACAAACAAACAAAAAACCGAACAAAAACCGCGCGCGCCATTTTACATACACATACCATAAAATAATCACCCAATAATATCAAAGTCGTGAAACGCGTATAAAGGACGATATTAGGATATATAAGATGAGGGAAAATGGCAAACGAACAACAAATACGACAGCCGGATAATATATTTACAAAAGTGAACCAATCATGGCCGCTTTGGTAACCGATCGATTTACAATCTGGACTCTCGCTGGTCGTAACTTGCGTTTGGAGAAAAAGGGAGCCTTCAATAGTTGGATGTCGAAGAAAATCGGTTGTTTGGGGAAAATTTCACGAACAAATTAGGTTTACGTCGATGTTTACCCGTACGATTTCCACGAATAAATCAAATGGCAAATATGGACTGTCGTTTTGGCGATGCTATTTAAGCGTTTCTTCGCGCGATCGTTGTTGGGCGTTTCCAGGGTCGTATTAACCGATCGCCGAGCCCCCATGGGGTTGTAGGAAGAAAAAATCCCCTCCCTCCGGTGGTACTTCAATCTTTCACCCCATTTCAGCCAAAACAAAAATAAATTGACGGACTTCTAGTCCCTGTGGGGGGCCCCCTAGGTTTCAGCTAATCAACCTTATAGATAATACGACCCTAGTTGTTTGTGTGTGCGTGTGTGTGTGTATCTATGTATGTATGTATGTATGTATGTATGTGTGATTATGCGCATGCGCGTGACAAAGAGTCTTCACAGTAGCCCAGATGAACGATAATAGACTATCAGAACGTTATTCCGTTGCCAAATTCACCCCCAATATTCATCTCATTAACAGCGTTTATACTAAACGCTTTACAACTGAAATAAATCATTCTGGGTTACATTTTTCACAATAGACAACATTCCCAAGCTCAGTTGGTTAATATCAAACGCCTTGTTGATGTCTACATTACTAAACAAATATATACAAATATGTTATAGGACGAGGATACCCTGGTTGCTGCGTAGATGACACAACACGCACGCACGCATGCATGCACGGACACGCGCATACGTACACATCGTATACACACAAAGATAATTAAATATACACCAGGGGAGCAAATACTAGACCATACAACATCAAATATGAAAATAATAAACTATAACCTATAATCAGGTAACATGTGTGTGTGTGTGTCCATGACAATTTATTTTTTAAATTAATATTATTTGTCCAAGACCATCTGGGTTTAGAAACCACATGACGCCATCTCGAGGACAGTCAATTAGTGTTTGTGTGTGTGCGCGTGTACGTTTATTTGTGTGTGTGTGTGTGTTCATCGGAGAGGACGAACACGCTCAGTATATTTCATAATGCTGTCTTGGATTATCAACGGATGAACGACATCATTGAACGACGCGATGACGCCTCGCCGTTTCCAGTGTCGGCCATAAAAAACGCGTTATAGAAACCGAAGCTCGACGATCAACAACGGGGTTCATAGCGTATCCAAAAACAAAACTGTATCATAACGTGCCAAAAATAACGCTTTAGCTGATACATATTTGACAGATTCCCCTACAAGGCGCCGAAAAGGTACCGCCATAATAATGTACACACTCGCCTCGGCTTCTTTAAACTAGGGAATGTGCTGGGGGGGGGGGGGGGTTGTAAATCAGTAGGACACGAAGGTTGTGAGTCTGTTAAGTATCTGCGATTTTGTGTGTATGTATTGTAGAACATTAATATCACTCGATGGGGTTCCTATAGACGTATTATACGCAATGTCTTCTAATCGGCTACGTTTTCGGCCATTTTTTTTAGATGAAATCGTACACGACATTTACTTGCTGAAAAACCACAAAAACAAACCCAAACAAATATAATATATACAAGTTGAGACTGTTAAGAGGGGAATTATATAGAGATAAATATACCTGGAAAAAGACCCTAAAACACGATCAACTGAAACTTGAAACATTGGCTTAACACTCATACAGGATAAATGGTTATTGTTTTGAAGAGAAAAAACCTCTGAAAACAGTGAAGGTACGATAACAGAGTGAGATAGACAGATAGGTAGAGAGATAGAGATACGGTAAGATAAACAAATAGATAGATAGATAGATAGAGAAAGAGAGAGAGAGACTGAAAGATAGATAGATAGATAGAAGGATACTGAGAGAGAGAGAGAGAGAGAGAGAGAGACTGATAGAGACAGAGAGAGAGAGAGAGAGAGAGACTAGCACTGCTGTTAAGACGCCATCCCGTTGTTTTCGAACAGTTTTCGTTTGTTTTTCACATTTCCAAACAGGATCGACGGCGTATGCTTCTCGTCTTCGGCGCTCTCGGATGATGCGCCCGATCCGTTGATGTCAGCGCCACCTGTCGGTGACCAGGGCGCCCCGCGTCCAGCCGTGGCACGACCATTGGCCGTAATGGCTGCCTTCTTTGGCACATTGTTTGCCGCAAATCGGCCGCCGAATGGAGCCGAATTTCCAATTCTGTCGTCCGACGTCGACTTCGAGTTATCCGACTCGGCGATCTGATGGAAGTTCGGATGTTTCTGTCTGACGACAGGTGTCGTGACGTAGACCTCTTCTTTGCCCTTCAGTCCGACCTTTCTCTTGAACGAGTCCTTCTTTACGATACCGCCGGTCGCTTTAACGTCCTTGTCCTTGTCCTTTGGCTTCTTCACCGACCCTTTCTTCGCCATTTTCTTTTGTTGTGCGCCATCCTTGTCCTTGTAACTAAGGAACAGTCCCCCAAATTTGTCTATTATGCTCTGTTTCTTCGCGCCACCTACTTCCGGTTTTGACGCGGTTTTTCCGCCGCTCGCGCTCGGCGATGGTTCCTTGGACGAGCCGCGCGAATGCTCCTTGGCCTGATCACGTGACTGTCGTTGCCGCGGCGACAGCGCCACGTTAAAGGTCGCCTCGAAAATCTGTGTCGTCGTCGACGGTGGCGGTTTCGACGGCTGTACTTCGACGCCAGCAGGTGGCGCCCTCTGTGTCGTGTTCAGGTCGATGCTCGCCGAACTGACGCAGAGGTCCCCGCCAGAGATGATGTCTGCCCCCGGAGACGCCGCTTCTACGTCGGCTGAGAAATCCTTCTGGATCTCCCGGTCGACGGCCACCGATTCGTAGCCGCTGTCGCTCGCCTTTCGCCTGTTCGCCTCGTAGCCTTTCAACTCCAGAGACCGCCGGATGTCGTCGGACTTGATCCCGAGATCCCCGACCGTATCCGTCTTGCCGACGTCAGATCCATAGATCCCGCCATCGGTGTTAGCCATATCCTGAAGCTGGCTCCTAAAATACACACCATCAGCCTTATTAGAATATTGTTTCAAATTAGTATTATTTTCATCACCATCTTCATCATCATCATCGTCATCATCATCATCATCTTCATCATCATCATCATCATCATCATCATCAAGCTAATTATACGCTGACAATCAATGAAGACGGTAGAATCGAAAAAAAACTTTGATAGACTTATATTTTACTGAGATAATAATAATAATAATAATAATAATGTAGAATGAAGCGTCTTTTCTAGTAGCAGTCAATCAGCGTCAATGTACAGTATCGATCCCAAAATATCAACCATTTAAAACTCAGTTCCAACACTGAACTTCTGACCTTTTATTGGTTTATCGGAACAAGAGAGATTTATATTGTTAAGAGAGACGATCCGGATGTAATCTCCAATTGGCTACTAGTTGCTACGATTTAGTTTATATTTACCTTTGTAGGGCCATCAGTTGAAATCCCATTCGTCGAAGAGCAATAATGGCGTTGACAATTTTCTGAAAACGAAAACGTGAGCCGAATAAGTACAAATGAGCGCGAAAAAGGTGTAAATAAGTTGTAATTGTAGCCGATATCTGTCATATACAACGATATGAGGACAGATAAGTTAAGTGGATGAGTATGACTGTCATAATTATGTTTACATACTTGATATTAAACGTATTATATATATAATGTGGTCAATAAATCAATAATTTGCTCGTCTCATTCAACTTTCTGATTGTGTATGGTTTATACGACAATCGTAGTTATTGTTCCAATTTCACTAAAATATTAGAGAGAATATTCGATATTTCGATTAGTAAGTACACCATTGGTGATGTTTTTTTTCCTTCTAACTACAGAAATATGCGAAATATTACAATAATAATTGATAACAATTATCAGGTTGTCACTTTTATGCGCCTTGTATTTCGATCAGATTATAGATCTGTCACGGAATATCATATTTTAGATGTTGGCTGTGTATCGATCTTCTACGGAAAGACTTCCGAACTATTCTTAATTAACATTAAATAGTAAAAAGAGATATTGTGACATGAAGACATCTGAACCATGTTGAAAAACCCCTCAACGAACAATGTTTAAAAGAATTTTAGAAGCCGAGAGACATGGGTGGGGGGGGGGGTGGTGGGAAGGGTATATCATTTTGGGGGCAAATTTAAAAGGTACAACTGGATACACATGGTTTGAGTTAGTACGGTTCAGATTGTGTCTGGTTATACGTTACGGGGTTACCTGTGCCATCAGTCTACAATGGCTGTTGGTGGTAGGGACACGGATATAATGTACAATCTAAATGTGGATAGATCACAGCTAAAAGTTGTGGGTAGTAGCCCAACATATCTCAGAGTTACGAGAAAACACGCGTGTATCCAGTGAACTAAACGGGTCAAGGGTCTTCTAAAGATAATGAGGCGAAGTGACAGATGAAACACGCTTCAGACATAATTTGGCCTGGAGTATGAATCAAGATGGCAGACATCTCAGGCCAAACTCGCTACTAGATAGACCACTAAGATACCCCCCCCCCCCCATCACGCATAGTTAAGGTATAACAATATAATAATAATAATAACATCAATAAGGTTTGATTATAGTTAATTGTAATCAATATAATTGTTGTTATTGTTATTATATGTTAACATCATGTTATAGTCATCGTACCTGCCATTTCCTCCTATATACAAAACGTTTCAGACGTTTCTTCGACAATGTCAGGTTTGGTGATAGCGTTTGAGTTTTCCCCGGCAGCTGAAAGTAGCACACCAATAGGTATTGGGAGAAACTAAACGCTGAAATCTTTTACATGTATATTGACAATGGATACAAACTTCTTCCCCCCCCCTCTCACTGTGTGTGTGTGTGTTTGTGCGTAAGTATGTTCACTGACATGCATACACATACACTCACCCACACACACAAACGCACACGCGCGCGGTGTTACAACATACTTTTCTCATAGGATTAAATTTCCTGATGAATCGTCTACATGTTACATTCACAATATGTGATTATTTGTGCCAGCACATTTTCACACACTGGTAAACACACACACATACAGAGAGAGAGAGAGAGAGAGAAGAGAGAGAGAAAAAAAGAGAGAGAAACCCATACAATGATTATATTATAATATCTCCATAGACTGTTCCACTTACCGCTAACCATGAATGACGCAGACAGTCTGCGGCTGTAAGCCGCTTACTGCAATGATAAAAACAGCTCAGTATTATATTTATAAACCAGTAGACACGAACACACGCACATACACATACAATGTGCAACCGTTAAATGTCGGGAGGTATACGTATATTTTTGGATTAATTTCTCCTATTTGTATGAAAGATTAACTAAGGTAGCAAATTGTGTTCATGTCGATTGTTTTTAATAAGCGCACATTACCAAAATAAAAGCATTTCTATCCGTTAAATATATTGAATAAGTTTATGTTGATTTTAGAGTATTTAGATAGATAGATAGATAGATAGATAGATAGATAGAATAATAAACAATTTCTACTAACTTTTTCTCTTTAACCAGCAAACGAGAGATGAGATCTTTGGCTTCATCGGAGACGTCATCAAATTCTGTGTAGTTGAAGTCATACTGACTCTTGATGACGTTAGACAACGTGTCGGCGTCAGTGTCACCCATAAATGGCGACAATCCAGACAGTCTAGGAGAAAGATAAAACACACAAAAAACACACATTTATTACAGATCAAAGAAACATACAACACAATTAATAGTTGAAAAATGGCAGGTAAATATAATGGTCTCGTTTAGGGTCTGTCAGTTTTGGCCACTCTCCAATGGCTTAGTGCATAGGGTACTGCGATGCCGAGCTCCAAGACGGGGCTCGAATCCAAGTAATGGCTGTATTTGTGGGATGTTTCTTTAGTGAGTCACCGATCGGTCAAATATGCGCCAAGTGTCCCATGGCATAACATAACCAATAATTTGGAGCAGCATTAGCACAGCAAGTAAAGCACCGCGACAGGGTTCGAATCTGGCATTATACCGGTATTTTGGGGACGTTTCCCTATGGATTCACCACTCCGCAGTATGTCGTATAACAGAAGATCATGGATCATCACTCCTCTGATTGGAGAATTTAATGGATATCCCGAAATAAATCGATTACTCTCTCTCTGTACAACAGAAACATTTACGTGACAAAAGTACCCAATTATTGACAGGTTTCTTCACGTTTATATATATATATATATATATATATATATATATATATATATTATATGCGTGACGTGATGCAATAAAAGCTGATTTTCCTATTTTGTTCTAATGACTTGACTCTCTGACAAAATAGTCAAGACCGAACGAAACGAGCAGCAACGTATATTAGACCCTGGATATTGAGGAATATGGATTCGAACCCAACATTTTATGCTCCGTAACCAACAACAGATAAGCTTCGGGAATGAGACTTCGAGATAGAGAACTATTACATGTGAGCACGGTTATTTACGAGAATCCATGACTATCCCCTCAACGATGTGGCAGTTATTGAACACTCCTCATTTCAACTCGTAACCGAGTTATATTTTGGGTTGAAGTTTCAGCTAACGAAGCATCGTCCAAATTGCTGAGCTAAAGTGAAACGTGGTTTAATATTGTAACAATTAATAGATCATTTCTGGGGAGGGGGTGGGGTGAAGATGTGTGAAAATATAAAAAATAAAACGTTTGTTTGATTAAATGGAGATGCTAAACTTTAGGAATGCCGATGAGAGACGGGTAATTGGTCGTGTCGAATTAGTGATGGAAAAACCTTTGTATAATGAGAAGTTTATATGTGAACGGTATGTAAAATTGTAAAACGATAACCACAACGATAACCACGATGACGACGACGAGAGAATGAGAGAGAGAGAGAGACAGAGAGAGAGAGAGAGAGAGAGAGACACACACAAACACACACACACACAAGAGAGAGAGAGAGAGAGAGAGAGAGAGAGAGACACACACACACACACACACAAGAGAGAGAGAGAGAACACGCACACACACACAACAGCAGAGAGAGAGAGAGAGAGACACACACGCACACACACACAAACAGACAGAGAGAGAGAGAGCGGGGGGGGATAAAGTGGTTTATCTGATCAAACAAGACAACTGGTGAATGAAGTTAGGCCATTCCGTTCATCGATACTGAAATGCACAAGAATTAAAAAAAATTGCAGTTCGGATCCACCGACTAGCTGTTGAGATTTGCGCACTGAATTGTCAACTCATTGTAAACTAGGAGGTCACAGTGTACACATTCAACAAGAGTGATATAGATTTTAAACCGTAAATTTCCATCACAGGGTTGTGACTCTACCAAAATATCAAATCGCCTGATTAAAATTTTGACACATCATTTTGACACATCTCAGCTTCAGAGCAACCCATTTATATACAATATTGTTTTTCTTTTAAATGCTGAATTTACATATTTAAATAGTTTGTAGCCTTTTAGAAACGTTTTCTTTATCTGGAAATAATCTCTGCTAAATTGGTAGTGCATTTGGCCAAATAACTCTAACATCCGGGTGTTAATTCCGGACTGTCTTTGTCTGGGGGGTGTTTCATCTTCTATATCGTTTTATTAACATTGGAGGTCGCTCAGCCCATCAATCATTCTCTCCACCTGGTAATGGCTCACCAAGGTGCTGCTGACGGCGCAGGGTTCTGTACATGTCCCAGTCTTGGCATTGAAACCTATTGTTAGCTATATCTGGAGGAAGTTTCATTCACCAATAAAACGCTTGAACCTGATAATCGCATTTTGTTCTGAAGTCGCCCTTTGGTCATATCTCCTAGATGTGATCAGCAATGGGGCAATAAAGAAAGTCACTGACTGACTGACTGACTGACTGACTGAGGGACGAACGGACGGACGGACGTGACTGACTGACTGACTGACTGACTCACTCACTCACTCACTCACTCACTCACTCACTCACTCACTCACTCACTCACTCACTCACTCACTATATAACCAGGCACACCCATATAACCTAGTTACATAAGGGCTTTCTGATGGCACAGTGGTAAGAGCACAGCGTCATAAACATGCAAGTTGTGGGCTCGAATCCGGCTTATCCCGGTGTTTGTGGCACTTGTTTCCCTTGCTAGTCGTCCCTGAGTGATATGTCACAGACGTGACCAGTGCCAAGGCTAAATAACTCAGCTCAACAACCCTCAAAACCCAACAAATCTGTATCTAGTTACCATAGTGGATTATAACCCCGCCCCCTGGAGGCATCTTAAACATGAAACTACAAGGTCAATTTACGATATTAATAACTGGATTGGGGTAATCCATTTCTCGACTATAACCACGTCTATTCCTTCCCCCAAGAAAAAGAAACAAACAATAAATATTTCACGGATTTCTGTGTCGTGAATGGACCCCAAAAACAACGAAACATTTGTTGGTCTGGCCTACTGTTAAAATGAAGAGAATTAAGGCGCCAAAACTTGCGATCGTCTGAAGGCCCATGTCAACAGGAAGTGGTTCGTCTTATTACGTCACGTGATACACGGGGAGCCGTTGTTTACACATCAGTTTAGCTTTGTGATGGAGGGAGGCCTGGCCGGTCATTGTTGGAGGAAAGAAGTGCAGCACTTAGAGTGGCAGGTTTTCTTTTCCCAAATATGTCAGAGAAACCGCTAATAAGACAGGTATTTGGCAACTTTCTGGGATGATTTTGAAATGAAACTGTGTGTGTATATGTCAGACTTTGTTTCAAAAGAATAGAAAAAAACACGGATTTGCGTCAAAAGCAAAATATATCCATTAAACAAAGTACTCCCTCGTCATGCAACCCCCCCTCCAATAACCCAATAAATGGGTGATTGTTCAGGATTATGGCCCTAGTTTACCCCAAGAAGTTCTTATTTCCGTTACTTTTCTAATATTGTTTTTTATACTTCACTGACCTAATGCATAAACCAAAGTTTCGATTGTACAACGTATAACTCGAATGAAGGTTATCTTAGAGTCCATAACGCAGTCTTTGCGTCTAACGCGGATTTAGGAGGTTTACATCTTGATATAAATACACCTTCAGATGAATCCAGAGACAACTAATGTCAAAGGTAACGGCGTGTTCTGGTAGCAACCTAAATACCACTGTTCTAATCTGACAAAGGGAGGAGGGGGGCCTGGTACGTCATAACGTAAACATGCTGCTGGAAAATCCTTATGAAATCATCACGTTTCATGAACATTTCAATATTAGTTTTGATAAACTTTCGACGATCAATATCGCTGCTTGGGGGGGGGGGGATTTAATGTTTAAATGGTGGACTATATGGGACGAGGGACATCGAAAAGAAATAAGATGACGCCTGCCCGTTGTAAAAACTGATCTTTGAAGACAGTGACAATTGGGTTATAGTTTTATAGAGTTTAAAGAACAGCATTGAAAAGTAGCTATAATAGGGCTTTGATATTAGCTAAACATTCTACTGCGTGATCGACTTGGGTTTTAGACCAATAACAGAGTATTTGTTTGTTCGTTAGGTGAGATTGCACAGTTCGAAGAAATTCTGGATTAGTCCTGAAACGTCAGAGTTTGAATCACAGTTCAGATTCTGTCTCTTATATAGCTACACACACACACACACACACACACTCTCTCTCTCTCTCTCTCCCTCTCTCTCTCTATCTATCTCTTTCTCTCTTGTGCTGTGTAAACCAGGACGCACATTCGTAATGTATTCAATAGGAAATAGACCAATTTGTTTGATTACATTTCAATTATCATCATCATCATCATCAATATATTGACGTTATGGCAAGTTGATCAAGTTTAAATCAATAAATTAATTTTTCTCGTTTAGTGCGAACTAAAGAAAGCAACGACACTTACATCACAAAACTAACAAACGTCATTTAACAAAATACAATCATAACGTGACCGTATATATCTTGGTTGTAATCCCACAAAGGGACGGGTCGGGTCGCACACGTGAAGTTTTGTCCGTCTTTCGACACTTCAGGCATTATAATATTATGTCCTTTTCTGATAAAAAAGGTTCGACACCATATTGTAAACATCATAACAGTTATTCATTGTTATTTCCAGTTTTAGAGCAAAAAGATA
>JAODUP010000121.1:547500-592500 GCA_025642065.1 Paralvinella palmiformis
GTAGTTCAATAATCACCATGACAACATATTCAGTTCAATTAAATACCTGTACATCAAGTGTTACTATGGCAACATAAAATAGCCGTTTATTTATATACAAGGATTAACATAGTAACATATCGAAGCCGATTTATTTTACATCAGTCATAATTACAGCAACACACACACACACACACACACACACACACACACACACACACATAGAGGTTTTGTTATTTGTTTAAATATTAATCATAACCATGGTATCACATATCTAGTTATTCATTATAAGTTGCGCATCAACAGTTACTATGACAACTGATCTAGTCCGTTTACACTAACGACCTTCACCCGGTACATATATCATAACCCGAACAGCAACAGGAGCAGCAGGGTGAGGAAGTGACCTACTGACCTTCATATCCAGATGTATGATCATCTTGTGGTGCATGTACTCGAGACCTTCACATATCTGCCGTATGAAGGCCATGCAGGCCTTCTCTGTTAGGATGAAGTCATCACTTATCACACGATCAAACAACTCGCCGCCATAAATACTGGAAATAGATCGAATCAACATCTACAGGTGAGTGGGGGACCACACACACACACACACACACACACACACACACACACACACACACACACACACACACACACACACACACATATATATATATATATATGCATGGAGGTTCGTTTAGGCAAAGAAATGTCAGTGTCGTAGTGGAGTCTCACGTGGTTGTTGTTGTTGTTAAAACAATGGCACAGGTTATTGGTGAATGATATGGGATGTGGAGAGGGGGTATTAATACAAGCTTGTGTGTGTGTGTGTGTGTTTTCCATTACTAGGTTCCCGAAATTATTTACAAATTAAATGTTCGAATGACGAAATCAGACCCGAGAAGGGAACGAACTGTTTGCCCAAATGTTAGTGAGCGAGTTTGTGATTTTTGTTTAACTTCGGAGTTCGGCTCACATACTCCGTAGGGGAAACAGATAAAGCGATGAAATTTTGTTGTTTTACGGCCAATGGATAAAACGAAGCTGAAACACCATTAAGATATATATATATATATATATATATATATATATATACGGTTTCAAACCCAAGCCATAGAGTTCTGCGGACTAACGCACTATGTCTTTCATTAACCCCCCCCCATCAGAAATGTAATAAACGGGCACCAGTCTTTTACAGAAAGATAAAAGTTCTCAGAGACGAAGGTAACTTTAGGATTCACTCCCTGCAGATATGCATGTAGTACGGCTACTATCTGCGTCTTAGACAAAACCAGAAAAACCTTACCCACATTCCAAAGTTCTATTATTGGATAAATAATTTATTTCCACTTTTATTGTAGGCGTAGAAAATAGTAGACCTACGGGTTGTTGAGTTGATGTTAACAAGTACTGTGTCACTTCCGGTGCGTAAGAGCACTCCGACCTGGAGTCTAAGGTTTTTATTTCTACGACCAACTGATCCTTAAACTGGAATATTCGATTGGCCGGCAGGGTTTAATTTCGAGCCTAGATTCTGTTTATCATCCGATAAACTCGCCTCGTTTTGGTCGTGTATATAGAGGTATTAATGGCGGGAAACGTTCGGTTGGTAACAACCTCTCGGTGCCTTTATACCAGACGCGGCGTGTTTATTTTTTTTGACGATCGTCTGCTGTCGCTTCACCCGCGGCGATTGCCAGCAGACAATCGGCGAACGGTTAGTTTCGGCCACGGAGCGGCTAGCTCCGCGCATGCCCAGACGTCTTTGTTGGTAAACGCGGAGGCCGGCATGGTGCCAGTCGTATCAGCTTCAAGGGTTTAAGATTTCAGACCGGATGTAGTCGGCTTTTTAAGGCTACAGATAAGAAGAGCGGAAGTTTATCTTCCGCCATTGTCCGCTGGCAAGATTACGGAGATGGCGCCCTTAATACGTACTCCAGTCTTACAAATCTCTGGATACCACTAATAGCTGCAACTGTAGTTCTACTATGAGGCCAATCTTTAGATAATAGCGGGGGAGGGGGGGGGGGCGTCGGGTGATAGCGATGTGCTATGAGCATTACGTGCCAATCTCCATGTCAGGTTTCGAATCCGACCAATAGCTGTGTTTATGGGATACTTTTATCGGATGTCGCCCCATGCCTATATTTCTCAGGTGTGACCAACGTCAAGGCGAAACAAAGTGCCGGCTCAATCACAGAAGATAATGATGGACTCTAATAATACAAAAATAGTCACAGTTCACGTTTTAATATTACTACACCAACTTGAAATAGACAGCACAGTTATAGAACTCGCTCTAATATTACCTCACGTTATGAAGGCTATTAGAAACAGACGAAATTTGATTTAAAACAGAGAAAGATATCACCGAACCCAGACATGGTGCTACTTTAAATACCCTGAAGGCTAACTGGCTAACTGGTAGTGCGTCTGGACACAGATGTTCAGCACCTACGTTCAAATCTAGATCTACCTATGTCTGGTAGCTTACAGTGTGCATAAAATGGCGGCAAAACAGCGAGATTTCCCATTTTAACGTAAGAATCGTCATTACTGACGATTATAAGTAGGACAAAATTTCGGATAAACTCTGGTTGTTGTTATTGTTGTAGTTGTTATTGTTTTGAGTTGAGTTGGATTTATGCGAGCACATGCATGTCTCGCTATCCACTACAGATAATCCCACATGCTGATCTTGATACGCAATATTACAATAAAGAACTTTACACTGAAGATTAACTAATAACCTTACGCAGACGATTAACTAAATCTTTACACTTCACTTTACGCCTCCCTATTTCCGACTCATACCTCCAAGTCTGATTAGGTCCGCGTTAATGATTTCGAACTGAAAATCTACCAGATTTTAACCCAATACTTTTACGTACATTTGTTTTGCACACGGTACGCCATTTCCAATAATAACGCTTTATGTGAGAGATTTCCCCTCAACTTTAATTTGCATACTGACGTAAACAAGATGAACCCAACAGCCAACAGCTAGCGGTTTATAAACGTAAATATACGACTGGTGGTGGTTGTGGGCGGGTTAATTTCCTTGACCTGGTGGTTAATTGCATACCGCGAGATGGGTCGAATTTTGCAAATTTAATTCTACGCATTAAAAACAATCTAAACATAACGACTATAAAAACAAAACAAAAATAATAATTTAAAAAACCGAACAAAACAAAGGAAAATATAAACCATTAGTCAGTTTATAAAATGTTACTCACATTTCGAGAACGAGACACGTCTCCACTTTTGACTCGAAGGCATCATAGAGTTGTATAAGTCGTTTGTGGTAGAGTTTCTTCATGATGTTCAGCTCGTGTTCTACATCCTTCTTATCCTGGGGACGTGAGGCGCAGATGAACTTGGCAGCAAACTCGCGCCCAGTCAACGTTTCCGTACATCTCTTTACCTCTCCGAACTTGCCTCTGCCAATATGAAAGATGACATCACGATTAGAGAACAGGTATGCAATACAGGCATGGGAGATCCAGTTCGACTTTCCGACGGCAAATGTCGTAAATCTGGATTTTATGGGATTAGTTGTCAGAAAAATCTGATTGTTTTGATTGTTGTTAGAGAGTTTTATTGGGGTGGGGGGGGGGGGGAGATAATCACAATTGTTCCACTCCGTTGAGTTGCTAACCTGTCAAGATTGTCTAAAGTCAGTTATATTTACTCATTCCGAAATAATCAAGGATTACAGGATAATCATCCATCAACAAATTCCTGGTTGATTTATGGTCTCCATCGATCTGTCATAAACGATTTCGTGGTTTTCCCAAAGATCACTTTCTACGAAACTAAATCTCCCAAATACTAACATTAAAAAAAACGCAAGGAAGCGGCAGAGCAGTTAAAACATTCACAGCTAAACCATCTGACCGTAGGGAAGAAAGATCGGATGGAGAACTTACTGGAAAAAACACAAACAGATTAGCGAGACCAGGATTTGATGAGTTTTGGCGAGTTCGCAAAAATCACGAAATCCAATTATCGTTTTTCGATTTTTAGTCCGATATTGTGACATCGAGGTTCGGTTCTCGTCGGGAATGATAACTAAACGTCTGACTATTGTGCTAGTTTAAGTCTATGAAGTGGCATAACTTATCGCTGACGAGTAATTCTGATCCTAAATCTGAACGTTAATTTCAAACAATTCCCGGATCAGGAAATTTAAGGCGAGTAAATCTCTGACTGTTTACGGAGTGTACTCGGCAGCTGACTGACGGTAGATGGCGTGGATGACCTGGATCTTGTGTTTTGTTTGTTTGTTTATGTTCTTTTTCTTCCCTTTGTATTTTTGTTGTTGTACAGTTGTCTTTGGATGTTTAATACTTTGAAGCCCCGTAACTCGGTATGGTAGGCCACTGTTACCGCTTAGTAGCTTTTCGTTCTTCGCTCTGTCGATGGCTAACGCGGTAGAGTTAGCGGTGTTTATGTCGTTCACGTGCGAATTGCGGGTCATCGATTCGGGTAATATATAACCACAAAATAATCAATCAATTCGGCTTAAAAGCTGATAGATATTCCAATAAATTGACCAACCCTCCCGTTCTGTATCATGACAATTAACGATTGTTTTCGAATATGTGGCACAGTGGCTTCCCCAAATGTAGAATAAAGGAACTATTTCTCCCAGACAAACCAACTAGTCTCATCTAGATTAAACCGACTCCGAGTCTTACAGTATTATCAACGTTTTGACCACGCATTGATATATTTACATTTGTGGATTTTATAATAAATACACGCCTATCTTATTTTGGGTCAATCATCCTACCCCCCCCCCCGCACCACCACCACACACAAATACAGTAAAATAGTGGAATACCTACCTGCCGAGAAAGTCGTGAATCAGAAATTCATCAGTGACCCACTTGTCCTTCCTGAGTATCACCTCTCGTGGTTCAAATGGCGGCTCGTCAAGATCTGTAGTTAAACGAAAACAAAAGGTTACGAACTGTAAACAACGAACAAACTAAATTAACCAATGACCGATTGTTTAATATAATGAAAGGTGAAATGGCCCGATGGCTGAGAGATCAACAAGCTGGATTCCTCCCAAACCGATCAGACTGTAACACTACATATCATAGTAGAGCATTCCTTGGAATGGAACTCCCCACTCTATATCAACTTTGTTGACTACAAAAAGGCGTTTGACAGCACAAACAGCTAAGACACTACGGCACACCGACCAAGCTGGTCAGCTTGATTAAGAACAGCTATGAAGGAACAGGCTGCAGAGTAATACATAGTGGACAACTAACGAAATAATTTCGAAGTGTAGACTGGAGTTAGACAAGGTTGCTTGCTGTCCCCATTCCTCTTCCTTCTGGTCATCGACTGGATTATGAAGATATGCACAAAGCAGAGAAGAAATGGAATCCAGTGGACACCAAATACGCAACTTGCACTGTTGTCCCACAGCCATCAACAGATGCGGGAGAAGACAATTGAACTGGTAGCCATCTCTTCACGAGTGGGGTTGAATATACATAAATGCAAAACAAAATCCTCAAGGTAAATGCAGTCAGCATGGAGCCAGTCAAACTGGAAGGACATGATATTGACGAGATAGAGACCTTCACGTATCTGGGTAGTATTATTGATAAACATGGTGGTACAGATACGGATGTTTAGGTAAGGATTGGCAAGGCTAGAGGAGCATTTATGCAGCTCAAGAAATTCTGGAGCTGCAAAGTGTTATCATTACACACAAAGATACGCCTGTTTAACTCCAATGTGAAGTCTGTACTACTGTATGGAGCAGAACATGGAGGACAACTAACACCACCACCAAGAAATTACAGACCTTTATTAATAACTGTCTGAGAAGAATCCTCCAAATTCGCTGGCAAACACCATCAATAACAGCGACTTGTGGGAGAAAACACACCAACAGAATGCTGGAGATGAGATCAGGAGACGATGGGGGTGGATTGATCACACACTCCGGAAACCAGCATCAACAATCAACAGGCAGGCCTTAACATGGAACCCCCAAGAAAAGAGAAAAAGAGGACGCTCAAGAAATACGTGGAGAATGGATCTCCTGGCAGACATAAAGAGGAAAGGTTCCAGCTGGAGGGAGCTTGAAAAGAAATCCCAGGACAGAAGACTTTGGAAGACTGTTGTCAATGACCTATATTCCCAGAAGGGGCGAAGGGTGAAGAAGCAATCGGTTTGCTTGTGTCATAGCAGTACATAGTAAGTTGCACACATAACAGGGCAAAGCTATGCCAAAACACCCACACACACACACACACGTTGATGACGTCAGTGCATAAATATTAACGAGGATCCTTATATGGCATTCGAGTGCTGTAACGGGATCTGAATATCAAAACAATCGCATTTGAACACCTTTTTTTTCTGGCGATGTCTACACTTAAAAATATGCCATCCAATCAATTTAAAAATATATTCAGAAGTACTCCCTGTTGGGAGAGGGGGGGGGACCATCTCGCCTCTCGATCACTGATGGAATAAGACGGACTGAAACTAGCTATTGGAGTCATACTGACGATGATGATGATGATCATCATCATCATCATGATGATAATAATATTATTTTTATTATTGGCGTTAAACAAAGGGTATTAGTTGTCAGGATGGATATTTTTTAATAACCCAAGGTTAAACTATCCCTATACTGTAGCAGCGACCACGTCGACGTCTTGATCTGGATCTAGTTCCGTGTTGATGACAACCGAATACGTTTCTGGAGCGAATCGACGGTAGGACGAACGACGCAGGCGCGGACTGGTGTATGTAGAGCAAACATATCAATTGATTAATCGATGAAGCGGTTTAATCAACCAATCAATCAGCCAATCAATCGAATCAATCAATCAACGATCAATCAGTCAATCAACCAATTAATCAATCAACTAATCAGTCCATGACCTAATCGAGGTCCGGACAAAGTCCAATAAGTTCACTGTACCCCTAACGCTAGAGCTCGAAGAGTAATTTAAGAGTTAGTGATATAAAAGAGCCAAATGTTAAAGGTTATTTATCAAGCGGCTAGTTTTAGATATAACTAGAGATAACAGATCAACGTGTACTCTCTACAAACAATACAAATAGAGCTTTCTGTTCGTGGATTGAATAATTTGTGAAAACCGAACATAAGAAAACTTAAAGAGATAAGAATGATAAAAAAACAAAACGTTGAGGTAATATCATTGTTATACTAAAATAAGGTCTCTGACACTTAATTATGGCACGGTTATTGCATGGTAATTGCATTTGTTGTTGCTGTTGTCGTCGTCGTCGCGGCTGTTGTTGTTGTGGTTACTTGGGTTAAATAGACCAAGAAGGAGATTCGAACCTCGATTATAGAACTCTGTGGTCAGCCAGTCTACCGACTCGGATATGCAGAAACCCAAATGATTCTCTCTCTCTCTTTCCCCTCTCTCTCTCTCTCTCTCTCTCTCTCACACACACACACACACACACACACACACACACACACACACACACACACACACACACAAACACACACACACACACACACACACACATGCAAACACACATGTTAGATTCACTTTTTGATTAATAATTTCAACATCTCTGTAAAGCCCCAAAGGATTGATTCGGCAAGATTTATCCATTCAGAACCTCTCCTCCCCCATACGACCTCCCCCGATACTACCCCCCTCCCATAGCAACAGCATCACCGGCACCACCAAAACATCCGGGAAATGTTCTGGCAAACCACGAAGTAACTAAACTTTGAACGATAACATTTATAAACATTCGAGATCCAGATTTCCCGGGGAAAAAATCTTCGAATTTATCGATTTATATCTGGATACAGGAAGATAAATCGACGTTGGTGGTTTGTGTCAAAATTAGAAGTCCGAAGAAAACCTGAAAGTCTGGATTAGTCTTGACGACTGGAAATATGAAATATAATATAAGGATTTGTTTGGTATTTATTGGCGCCTTCCATCGCTGTTTACAACTCGTTGACTTCAGTTATCTGTTACGGTTACCTCCTGTTTTTTTCGTCTAAAAATTTATAGCTTCACTTATAATAACATTACAGCAAAACAATAACAAATAACAGTCTTTTGTTTTAAAATTATATTCAGTCAGACAAGTCAGCTTATGGCGAGCGAGTAATTGTATTGTTTAGCCTCATTGTGTTCCTCTCGTCTGGGGTGTACGGGGGAGGGATTATCCGTGGAGAAATGACATGTTTTAGTGACCGATGAAAGATTCCACGGATACAGGCCGTACTAGTATTCGATCTCACAGCCAGGAAGTATATAGCGCTGTGTGCTACCAACTCGGCTACGGCAGCATCGACCGATCCTATAATTACCCCGTATAATATCACCGCCATAAACAGGAATATAATCCGGATCAAAAGGCCATATAGACAACCTTTGTCAAGATTTCCATTAGTTCCATTTAATTAAATGAGCATGAAAACCTTTACGAATCAACTCTTCTTTTTTCCTACTCGTCGTTTAATGTCTCTTTACACGACACCATGTCTTTCACTTCCGGTTTCGTACGTAACATAATTTTTTTATATACCATCGACCCGTCCAAAGTTGATCCGGATTGGATGGATTAATTGTATCTAATTTGGACGAAGATCTAGCTTACTTTAGTAATTGTAATTTACCTATCAATCCAATAAAAGGTCTTGAATAAGCATGGACTTTAGCTGTTAATTGCCTTTCAAACGTTAAGTGAATATTCATATATAGTACATTTTCTTGGATCCGCGTAAATGTATTAGTCATTATTCCGGAAATACCCAAAGACCCGTTTTGGGTATGTCTACGGGGGGTGGAGGGGGGGGATGGATGGTGAGAGATATATTTGTTAGAAAATGTTCAAGATATTTCCCACATCTATATTATATAATAATCGTCAAATCAGAGGACCGTGTGGGTATTGAGATCTATCTAGTGGGATAGTTGTTTGATATCAATTCGCCCAATTTATTGATTTATCAATTCGATTCGTTTCGATTTTTCAGAACTAGAGCCCTGTTCGTTTTATCAGTGTCTACCGGAACTTTGGCTCGGAAAAAAAAGAATGCACACACACACACACACACACACACACATATATATATATATATATCTCCAGCGAACGCACTTGCCAGCGCTTCCGGTGCGGCAACAGCCAATCAGCATGCTGCTTTGGGCGAGAACGAGGCTCGTTCTTCTGAACTGGCGTAGGTGGATTGATGGATTGAAAAATCGCCGAATATATCAGACGATAGTATAACAGGGGAGATGAGAGGGGAGGGGCGTGGACTGGTCATGTTAGGCTTATACAGGGGCTGACCTTCAAACGCAAACCTCATGTTTACTAGGTGAACCGGGATACTCCGCGTGTACAGGCCATGTATACGTCACTTGTGGGACTATAGTACATCAGCTGGTCATAGGTCGGGAACGCAGGGTGCTATAAGAGGTGCTTTCACACACTATCTGAGTCACACACACACACACACACACACACACACAGAGAGAGAGAGAGAGTTCTGAATGGATCCGGAAAGCCAATCGCTCGGCCGATGGAATCCCGAATGATGATGACGTCAATGTTGGCATGAACGTCTCGCTTTCAAACGGCTAATCTAGGTCAAGCGTCATATCAAGGCCACTGTGATCGATCACCAGAGATTAAAACCACATGTCAAAGTACGTATCCCGATCTGAGATCCAGCCACGGAAACGAACATTTAACCTTATTCGGCCCGCCGTTAGTGACGTCATTCGACGTTTGTTACTGCGCAGATTTGATTTGATTTACGAACTATAATGGCAATTATTGGATTGGATCGTTTTACATTTGAAAAGCTTTGTCAGAAAATGTCCAGTTCTCATTCCCTGTTATACAAAACAAAAACAACAAAATTAATAAGCCAATTAACGTCTTACAAAAGATCCGAGTCCAGACAGGCGGTGATTTGGTCTTAAAATGTTATGATTTCTGAATAGAATTGGTATTTAGAAAATTCACGATGTACAGACGTTAAGACCAATCTCATTCGTAATTTTTTCATCTTTCGGAATCATTTTAGGGATGAATGGGCTGTAAATTGTTTCCCATTCATTAGCCAGGTGACGTCATTGGAGTCTGGACGATGAAACGAGCGCCGCATTATTTCTGAGGTCAGATCCTGAACGGGACGTTTCCGATATTCCGGATGATATTTTCATTGGCTGACCAGGTGTCTTATCTTTATTAGCTAAGTGATAACAGCAACTACTATTTAAAGATATTTAATTGTGTATTTGTCGAGCAGCAGACGACATTTATTTGTGTTTATGAAAGAGAACCGAATGGTTTTTTTCTCGTCCAAATTCTGCTTGTTTGTTATTCACGACTCTAGCTGATCCATAAGTGAGTAAAATGATCGCTAGGTGGTTCGAATAGGTACCAGGCAGTAATAGGGATTTATGGACAATAACTCGTAACAGACTTCGAACTGAAGCCGGCTATGAACGTAAATTCCAATGACGTCATCGGGGGAGTTTCTGAAGCTAGCCAACTCATGATTGATATGTCTTTCACTCGTCATCATATACGTTTCAGACTCGATTAAATATAAATAATAGAACAAATGATTTTTTAGAACTAACATATATCCAATAATTGTTTATTTAAACTTTTGTTTTGACAGATGAATCGACGAGGGGGTCCCTGTTGTCTGTCACCGTCTGCCATGTCATCGTCTGCTATGTCATCGTCTGCTATCCAATGGTTTATCTTCCCTCACATTTTCTTCTAGGCTTGATCTTTCGAAAACATTAGCACCCATTTCCAAATAATGCCGGTGTTTTGACATCTAAATGCCACCCAGCGGAGCCTATTTTCCCATTTTAGACTGGAGTAAAAACATGCCTACGTCACTGTTTACAAATATAAGTCAAGCCGGCCGCGGTTTGTTTGCCTTCAATGTCGTCACGCCCAAAATGGCGCTATCCTGCAAGATTCGGACCAGGCGGATGGAAGCCAGAATGCACTTCGGCCTTTGATAGAATAGGTCCAGGAAAACATACGCATTCAAGCTGAAATCAACATAACATTTTGCATGGGCATATACCAAACTGAAAAGTTCAACTTGTCACGTTTAACAAGCAGATTTACCAAAATGTTCCTTACAGTTAGGATGTACCCAAATAATTAGGAATGACTGAACCGCCGTTTTTAAATAAAACTCACCTGATTGAGAACAGCAGTCGTTTGTGAGGGGAACAAATTCAAGCCATTAAGATACCCGAACGGGCTAAACGTCCGAAGAAACTCTCACTGGAAGCGACGTATTATGCTGCGGTATATAAGGGCAGCACTGCGCCCTAATCGTCAACTATGCAATGACGACACACGTCCATCACCGTGCTTCCGAAATTCGTTTTGACAAATGAGCCCCGCGAGATCGTGCCCCGGTTAGAAGGTCGAAGGGGCTCACTGCCGGTGTAATATTTCTCAATAAATAAATAATAAATCCCGTTTGAGTGACTTTGGCCGGTCGAAATGGATGCGTAATCAATTAGAACTGCGTGAAAGGTCGTACAAATGCCAGTTAAAAGCGCAGAAAAATAGACAAGTGATGGCAGATTGTGTACGCTTAGCTAATTTTGCCTATGCCAGCATTTAAATTTGTAAGTTTGATGAACAATTCCAGTCACAAATAGTAGGAATCTGTCGTGGGAGTTAGATGAATATGGCGATGTGGTTAGTGTATTGTGCTGCAAATCCCCAGGTCGTGAGTTAGAATCCGACTCATGTCCGCGTTTGTGGGATGCAACTCAAATCAACTCCATATATTTTTTAAATAAATAAATAAGGTCTTGAGGGTAGTAGGCGTTTTCCAACCATTTTAACAAATCTCAACCTGGATGGGCAGGGTGTGTATGTGTGTGTTTTTTGTGGGGGGAGGGGGGAGGATATTAGTAACCCGAAAACACGAAGATCTATACGAACTGAGATCACAAAGATGAAGAAGATAAATAAAATAACGATGATGATGATGATGAAGATGTATCTTGTCTGGATGATGATCAACAGTTAGAGAGATATGATTCTTTAGACATTATAGTAGCTCGACCACGTTTTGTAAACTGACCAGCTGTACCGGATCATTGCAACTCTGGCATATCGTCTGGATCTCCGGGTGGGGATCAGGAAGTCGATAATCCGTTACATGTGATATGGAAATCGAGACGTCCCGAATTGCATATATATATATATATATATATATATATATATATATATATATATATATATATGACCCAATTTTATCATCATCATGGTTGTCATAGTTATGATAATCACGATCATGATTATGATCATCAGAACTACGCCAAATATTATTATCACCATCGTCGTCGTCATCATTGTCATCATCATCATCATCATCATCATCATCGGTTTTGTCGTAATTTTCACCATCAGTAACAACAGCAACAACAACAACAATGAGAACAACAACAAGATCATCATCATCATCATCATCACTGCCATCAACAGCGACATCTTTAGCAGCATCACATCAACATCCGTGTGAGACGTAGATCACGTCAATACGGCATCACATCGTATCCAGGATCACTCTCATCATCCGAACTCCGCTCCTGATGCTGTTCAGGATATGCAGTGATGTTCCTAGAGGTTAATAAGGCGGTGTTATGGCGAAGCGGTAGAGCGCAGCGCTACAAAGCGAGAAGGCGGGGCGTGCCTGTTCGATTCCTACTGATCTTTAACAAACTCAGCCTGTCAACTGGGCCATCGATGCACGTATCGGGATCGGGTTACCAGCCTTAAATTGGTATCTTGGGATAGCCGTCATCCCGCGGTGTTGACGGTCGTGCGGGAACAGGTACAAAAACAACGGATAGAAAAATCGAAAACTGTCAAGTGTAAAGATCATCACGCTACAAACCAATAAAGCTGGATTCAGGTTATAGGAAGAAAAAAAACACAAAAAACGTAAGACATTATGGACGAGGCGGCTCACCGTGTAGCGGTTCTTCGACGTGGACACGGGCGTTATAACTACTGACAATCCCACAATCAGAACCCAATAAAGTTTTATTCGGGATTTTTCTACTCGTCTTTCGGATAGAGGAGGATAGGCATCGGGATCAGCTGCCGTCGGCTTTTTTATCTATTTATTTGTTTATCTACGTTGCGCGTAGCCTACAATGGCCGGTAAATATTCTTCGAAACTAACGTCGCGTCCATGACTGAACCAGTTTCTGGGGAGTCCAATGACACACATCAGTCATCTAGGTCGGTCAATAAGAATTTAATCCAATGGCAATTAACGAGCCAAAAAATTGATTTTGTAAGTTTGGATGACCTTTACTTTATAGATTCACATTTCACAAAGACTAGCTATTAAGGTGCACACATATGGAATCCTAAGCTTCTTGTATCACTTATAACTCATTCGGGAGTGTAATGTTTCTTACCGTAAAATCCTGTTTTGTAATCTGCAAATAACACCCTCAACCCAACCTCATAATCTTTTACTGTCGGGCTATCTATATTTTAGATTCGAACGGAAGACTTGCTGCATTCAATTCCCCACGACTCCACCAACTGGGTCAATCATCCTCCCCGACCCCTGCCGACAGAACCAATCGCGGAAACAAGGTATGGGTCACAAACAGGAAGCGATAGAAAAGGCTGTTCCATCAGTGCTTCGTCCACCCACACACATACCCAGCGACGGAATGAAATCTGAAACAAATGTGTTGCTCTGAAGCGTGGCATCTGTCAGTAAGAAGATAAATTACTTTTAATCCGACATAAGAGATTAATCCCCGGAAGGGACCAACTGCTTGTCCATAACTCATAGTATCCTCTCTAAGTGCCGCCATTAAACAATTAACCCGCATTTATCGGGTGATAGTTGAACATTCCGCGAAGGGACAGAATAGTTGTGAGGTAAACATGGCGGTGATTAAAATTGCCGACGATTGACTCGTCACATTAATCATTATATAAAGTGGGCTCATGCTCCCCCTTTTATTGTCCGTGTGTGTGTGTGTGTGCGCGCGTGCGCGTGTATGTGTGAATTAGTTATTCCGTGATCCCCGTATTTGTTCTTCTGTTTAGGTGTGTGGATGGGGCGGGCGTGGGTTGGCATAAATTATTTAAAACGGGGAGACAAAAAGAAATAAATGAAAGGCAAACAACGACAGACATACCCCTCCCCGTCCCCCCCCCCCAGTAACCTGCTGACCTACATAACACTCGACCTATGCGAACTTTTTCCCATGGAGTGTGCTCTTATCGCAACAAAACAAAACTTGCCCTCGAAGTAACCCAAAAATAAATGGCCTCTTCCTTGTTATTGGGCGAGTGTTCTCGAAAGCCTTAATAGTTCGACATATATCACCTTACACTATATAACCACAGTCGGATAGATCGACATAGTCACCAAACTATCTACATAACACGATGACTCAGAAGTTCGGTATTCCCATTTGCCAACCAACACCAAACGTTGGAACGCATCATTTCTTGTGGCGGCCATTAGACGTAGTGCGTCTCAACCTGCAGCAAGTGAATAACGCATCGTTCACCATTAGGCCCTGGTCGAAAAAAAATACCTAAGTAAGGACGAAATTTCAGTGGAGTATGGCTCCCCGTACTGTGACTTACGTCCCGTTGCTGGATTCCCCACATCCGCTGATACGGCGGTACGCCATCCTTAGTAAAGTGTGTTTAGTACACCAAGCTTTGGATAGCCGTGAATTTCTAACCCGGTTAAAGATTATAATTATGACACACCTGCTCGGTCAGACATGTCAGACCTCTATGATTACTGCGACCGAAAGCACGCGGCTAGATTAGCAAGGGGTTTCCCGGGATAAAAATAGCCACCAATCAAATGGCTGTAGCCTCTGGTCTACTCTTAGATCTGCTCACAGCTAGAATGGCGCATCATAGTGAAAGACCGAGAAACGGCTAGGTTAACTGTAATCTTTAATAATCGTCATGATGGCTGAGCCGTAAAGTCCCGGACAGAATCTATGAAGCCCGGTTCGCATCCATTTGTTTCGCTGCAAGTTGTGCAGTGATGGGATACAGTTGATATAGCGTTTATAATCAGATACCACCAAGGGAAAAATAAGTACAACGCAATTCCTTGATTCTGACTTCGTAACATAACATTCTTAGAGAACTAAAATTAAGAATTAAAGTAGTTAAATAGATAACCAATCAAGGTATGACATACCATACTCCGGCTCATCTTCGTCTACAACAATGGGGCTAGTCATATCCAAAACCTGGAATAATAATAATAATAATCAAAATAATAATATTAACAACAATAACAACAACGATAACATCAAGAAAATCCTATGTAAGCAATTTCTTTCTTTCTTAAAAGATGGACGTAAGTTAGAGATAATATTGATAATGTGCTACTTATTAATGTATTATATGAACAGGTGTGAGTCAGTGAGTGAGTGAGTGAAGTGAGTGAGGGTTAACAAAACACCAACACAAAAAGGTCATTTACTATAGCCTCCTATTTGTCGCCTCTTACCACCTGTAGGAGGAGGACGTGATTAATTTATGGAGTTACAATGAGTTATGGTTATAGAACACCTGTGGTTACCATGGATATGAGATGTGTTGTTTATGTTCTGTGTTTATATACTGGTAAAATATGACGACCTGATCTGGCATATTGAAAACAGCCATTAGTGGTACTTTTACTACTACTGCTACTACTACTACTACTAGTAGTAGTAGTAGTACCGGTATTGATGATGATAGTGATGATGATAATGATGGTGATGTGATGATGATAATGAAGTCAAAAATTAAAATTTGTTCAATAGTTATAACTAATAGAACAATAGAGTTAGTAAGTGTGTGTGTGGTGCGCGCGCGCACGCGTGTGTGTATGTGTGTGTGTGTGTGTGATGAAGTTGGTTAGACATTACACACGTTTCATGATAAAATGTCGCCGCTCTGGATTCAGTTACCCGATAAACCGTCCAGAAGTTGTATTAGCGATTTACGATTTTCTTTGCCAGTTCCTTATCTCAAACTTCTAACACACACACACACACACACACACACAGAGAGAGAGAGGGGGGAGGGGAGAAAGAGAGCAACAACCTTTTATTCCGATATTCTGAAAATCAAACTGAGTAAAACAAGTTAATATCTCGATCTAATACCGAGTCTTGGTAGATAATGGAGAGAGAAAACACACCAGTATTATAACCTTGACATTTACTATCTTTTTGAGATTAGATAAATAATCTACATAATTGTTTGATGCTGAAATTGAAGAAATATAAAACATACAGAATTAATAGATTTCCTAGATAGATGTATGTGAGTAGGTTTTGTTGAGAGTGAAATAAAACGATCTTGATAAATAAATAAACATTAGGCCTTTATCGAAAACGGCGTTTATTTATCTGAGGAAAGCGGCGTAATTAGGTCAGTAAAGTAGTCCCTGGAACTGGTCACGTGACATAGAATACTGGAGGAGAGAGAGAGAGAGAGAGATACAAAGACGTAGATATATAAACGTACCTACTTTAGACTACTTATAATTAAACGGATGCACGTGGACCTAACCCGATGGACACATGCGCACGGACTAAGATGATCCACCATTTGACAGTGGCTCGGTTCAAGGTCGTTGATTTTCCGATTCTCGTACAGCATGAGACCAGAAAGCCGCCGGAAAACATCACATCTAGACGTGGTGAGACCATACTGTTTATAATCCGTTCGACGTACAGCACAATATCTGTTCTTGCCCGTTTGCTTCTTTAAATTTTAAGTTTGTTTTAAAGATTTTAAATTCCGGAATAAAGTCTTATCTCGGTTGTCCCGTTGTGGTGTGGTATGGTGGATCCATACATTCCGGCGCAGTGGTCAACCGCGCCGGATGTATTTAGCACATAATCAACAACAGTCCTAGATATGTCGACAGCCAGTTGCTTGATTTGAACCCAGAACCTCCCGTTTCTGTTCCCGTACTTTACCATTGACTATCACGAACACCACATTGTTTCTATGTCAATATTAAAAATATCACCATCCCCTCGGCTTATATGTTAGTTTATCTATCTATAATATGGACAACAGTGAGTGAATAAGTGAGTGGCCTGGTAAGAGAGTGAGTGAGCGAGTGAGTGAGTGAGTACCTGTAAGCCTTGGCACTGGTCTCACCAGATACATACCCTCGAATCCTAATATCACTCGCATCTGTACACTAACACAACATACGGCCTAATCATGCCATTAAAATATCGACCCGTGATGTTATCTCTCTTGTTTGATGACTAAATATCTGGGACACACTTCACCGAGTAGACAATCAACAAATGGAAAAACCATTGTATCCTGATCCGGTTTATTAATCACTCTGGTCATCTTTCGGTCTGTATTATATCAGACCTACAGCTTCATGTTTTCTTTGGTGTCAAAGAGATCAAAGACAATTCGACACTGTCCTATCATCATATTATTTCCCTCATCAAAGTCCCGTATATTATACAGTGCTGACCCTGTAATCCTCTGTTTTGCGATAAGTGTCGATTGTGTTACGGATACGCTGAACAACACGTTTATAACGAGGTAACACTGTACTGAGTAGCTAAAATCAGATCTGATTATTGCGAGGGCTCTGTTACGGACGGCGTGAATAATACTGACTTATAACTCTCCTAGAATTAAATAAAAACAATATGAAAAACACGTGGTCAGTACTAAAACAAGCAATAGGTAAACAAAACGACAAATCTAACTGGCCCCAGACTTTCAAAATAGACAACAAATATATTTCAGGTGAAACTGAAATAACAAATAGCTTCAATAAGTATTTTTCAAAAATTGGTAAAACCACCTCTGAAAATGTCCCTAAAACGTACAAAAAAGTTAATGACTATTTGAAAACACCTCAAATAAACAGTATATGTTTGGAAACTATAGAACCAGATCAAGTCCTCGAAATCACAAACAAATTAAAACCTAAGCTTAGTACAGGTCATGATGAAATATCCTCCAAACTACTCCAGGAATCTATTGAATACATTAAATATCCATTGACACACATTATAAATAGATAAATAATTACCGGTATTGTTCCCAATCAACTGAAAATAGCTAAGGTAATTCCAATACACAAATCAGCTAATCCCACTGAATTAAAAAACTATAGACCCATCAGCCTTCTCCCAGCTTTTTCGAAAATATTTGAAAGGATAATGTATAACAAGGTAATGAGCTTCCTCAATAGTAATACTATTCTTTACAAACATCAGTATGGTTTTCGTGAGAAACACTCAACAATTCACCCAATTATACATTTATTAAATCAATGTGCATTAGCTAATAATTCGACTCCTAAGCAAGTTACCTTATCTATTTTCTGCGACCTCTCAAAAGCATTTGATGTTATAAAGACAGACACATTATTAAATAAATTAAATTACTACGGTATTAGGGGAGTCGCCAACAAATGGTTTGCCAGTTATCTTGTGAATAGGAAACAATATGTTCAAATCGGTAAAACGAAGTCAGATATTGAATTCATGAACTGTGGGGTACCACAAGGATCTATCCTAGGTCCTTTGCTATACCTAATATATGTTAATGATATATCAAAATCCACAAATGCACATATATTATCTTTTGCAGACGACACTTCTTTAATCATTAGTGATACTGATATTTCCACCTTATATCAAAGGGCAAATGTAGAAATGAATAACTTATTTGAATGGTTTTGTGCAAATGGTCTCTCGCTAAATAAAAACAAAACAAAATATATGGTTTTCAAAGGTGGTACAAAAAATTTGGATTTTAACATCTTGGACATTTCAGTTGGTGGTACTCATTTAGAGCAAATTGGTTCTCAATTCCAAGAGAAAACCACCAAATTCCTTGGTGTCTTTCTGGATGAGACTCTTTCATGGAAATATCATTTGATTTACGTGAAAAATAAGATTTATCGGGCCTTATATGGCATAAAACAAGTAAAGAAATTCCTACCAAAAAACAGTCTGAAAACTTTATACCTGGCTCTCATACAACCATATATCTCATATGGTTTACTAATTTGGGGGAACGCCAATTCATCAATCCTTCAGAAAACTGTGTCTTTGCAGAAAAGAGCTATTCGTATTATTAATAATGCGGGTTATAACAATCATACCGATCCCTTATTCAAAAATTGTGAAATCTTAAAATTAAGTGACATGTATCAATACCACGTATGTTTGTTCATGGACGACTTTATTAACAAGAGACTTCCTATATCCTTCGATGGCCTATTCCGTCTAAATTCTGAGGTACAGGAAAATCGCGTGACAGGGCAATCTAGTCATATGCATGTACCTCGATGTAACTCTGCACTATCCAGTAAGTTGCCGTTAGTCAATTTTCCCATTATATGGAACAATTGGAATAGTATCCTTTCCACTTGTAATTCAAGATCAAAAACTAAGAAAACCCCGAAAAGTTACATCTTAGCTACTTACTCAGCATCTGTAAAATGCAACAACCCTTATTGTTGTCAATGCACACATGTCTAGGTAATTATATGATTCCTTGGTACCTGGTCCACATACTTCCAATACACACACGACCAGACTTGCAAATACACAAACGGCGTTTCATCGAGCTGACTATTATTAGCTATGATTGTTCGGGGCCAATGGGAAGACAGCTTCGGCTACATTGGTCCCCCAATTTCTTTATATGTAATATACTTGTAAAATTGCATTATGTATACGTTATTTGATATTGAAATTGGAAATAAATACTACTACTACTACTACTACTACTACTACTACGAGGCTATACTGTAATTGCTGCAAAACCACACGCACAACACACACACACACACATACCAAGACGAAAAAGAACAACAGTAACTACTACTACTACTACTACTACTACTGCTACTACTACTCTTATTATTATTATTATTATTATTATTATATCTCTTTAATTTACTAATTGCGTGTTTCAGTCATTAATGTCTCTCTGACGGGTGGAGTTCTGTGTATTAAGCTCCTATTTTCTATAACTAGCCACAACGTTGTAGAGGTCTTAGCTGAATGATGCAAAATCAGAAATCGTCCATGTCTTGGAACTGGCCAACCTTTAAGTCAACTGGCATCGTTTTATCCGCCGAGTATGACATACATTGTAGATTCTAAATTTGTTTAAAATTAGTTCCCGATGTGAAGCTGTCAGTCAGACAGTGACTTAGTTACTCACTCACTCAGCAAGTCAGCAAGGTACTAAGGCAGTCGGAGAGACAATGACTCATTAGTCAATCACGGAGTCAGTGAATCATTTGGTCAGTCATTCAGTCTGAGAGTCAACGAGTGAGTCAGTCTGTCATTGGGCGATTCAGTCAGTGAGTCAATTAATAGTCGGTCAGTTAGAAGGTCAATCAGTCAGTCAGTTACTGAGTCATTGAGTGATTCAGTGAATGGAAGAACGAGTCAGTAAGTAGGTTTTAAGATGTAACAGCACAAAAAGGTCACTAGGTGTCACCACCATTCAGAGCCCTATTCAGACATAAAGAAGATAATAACGGCTCAATTGTAAATCCTGGATCAGCTGATGGGTGGTGATGGATAGTGATGGGCAATAATGGATTATTGTGGTTTGTGAATCTGTAACTTACATCTATATACACTATACTCCAGAGGTTGTTGATGTCTGGTCCAACTGTACAGGGCCGATGTTCAAACGAGCAAGGTACGTTTAAGGCACAAACTCTTAGAATGTAAACAATTCAAACCGGCAGAACTGTCTTCGAACAATAAATCCACAAATAAAAAGTCCTTAGACTATGAACACGTGAAATTGATCGTTTGGATTCCATCAAAGCGTGGCTATCGACAACCTTTATCGATTTTCTTTTGTAAAATTATACATCCGCCTTTCTTGTAGATCTACCGACAAACAATTAAATTAACAACTTCTTATCGGGTCAAGTTACACCAGAGAAGAGATATCACGCCGTCTGATCATTGGCTGATAATCGTTTAATGTTCCGTTCTAAGCCAATGAACGTCGACGATTGGTGACGTTATCGCCGACGTCATCATCCGATGTTCTCGACGAACGCTTTTTATAAAGACATTTCTAGTCAACAGGTTTTTTTTGGCCTCGGACGATGAAACATTGGCGAGATTTAGCGGTTTTCGGCGAGAAGATGGTATAAATATTCCTGAAAACCGTTACCAGGCCGGAGCTCGTACGGCCACCGATTTGAAAATTAGCTGGACTACGCCCATTATCGCTCAACTTCTTGACGACCAACTGTTTACGTTATTTTTCCCCTTCTTCAGCTGGATGTTGTCGTCAGATTTTTTCCCGGTGCACTGGATGAGAGAGAACGCTTTAAAGCTGCTTTACCGGGTTTGTTATAGCTCTGTGGTTAATCGGAATCGGGGTTTCTAGATTCGAAGCCATTAACCGACTACTGGTCATTCGAGAGAGTGTGTGTATATATATATATATATATATATATATATATATATTTGTGTGTGTGTGTGTTGTATAAAGCGCCTTTAATTAAAGCCTGAAACATGCAAAGGATACCATTTGGATAGGGTAATGATAAGAAAGTATTGTTGCAGCTCTTTGGGTTAGAATTAAGACAGCGAACACCCGATAGCTTAAGAACCTGTACTATTCCAGAGTGTCGTCAATTACAGTGGGCGCATACTTGTTTTTCGGCGAGTCCGTAATAGTTATACAGTATTAGATCCCTCCAACTCGTTTACGAGTACAGGATAGATGAGTGCTCCGTAGAGCCGTGGGTGGATCCGAACTGTGGTTGTGCTACATTGACCAAAACGAGTTGTTGTTGTTTTCTCTGGTCCGTTTAGGTGATGAACGGGTGAAGGTCGTCCAATGTCAAAATCGGTTGCACCGTGTTGCCTGCGGATCCACATAAAGGTTGGTCTTAATTTGTCTTCTCCCATATGGGTTACATAATTAATATGTCAGCGTATAACTGTAACTACCAATAACATATATTCTCTCTCTCTCTCTCTCTCTCTCTCTCTCTCTCTATATATATATATATATATATATATATATATCCGGCGCGTAAACATTAAACTGGCTATATACCGTCAATATAATTATATACCTTAATGTACAATATCTTGAACAATCCAGTAAAACAATTCCGTTCATCACAATAAAAATTACAATATTTGTTGGCAGATTGATTAAACCAATTAGCAAGTTTTGACAGTTTAGCACACATATTATATGACCAGACCGGCTAATGTATTTATAGCCCAATGTCAACAAATTTCAATTCGATATTTATATTCACTTATACGTTTTAAAGATTGACACTCGCGTTTAAAAGATTGACTTTTACGTTTTAAATATTGTTAATTTCACGTTTTAAGCACCTATTCGTTTGTACATTTACCTACTATATTATTCACCGACATATTTTTCTCTCGGTTCGGATTTTTATGTATACCATTTTTTAAGTGCTACTTCAGCAATCGGGAGGAACAATCAAGTTGATGGCTATGACAGATTGATTTAACGGATAATTATTCAAGTTACGGGACGTATAGGCAAGAAGATTGAAAATGAAATAAAATTAATTGTCTCTTTAATCACGATATACCTGACAAAGTACGGGGTGAGTTTAATACGTTTATGTCTACAAAATAAACTACAAAGAATATTTTATTTAGGAAAGATTATCGCTTTGTAAATAGCACAGCTTGTTAACAGATACAAACATTGTTGTTGTTGTTTTAAAACTTTCCCATGTCATCACATGAGCTGTGAATGGATGACGTGTTAAAGATTGATATCAATCTAAGCATTGGACGAGTAGTGAATAAACATCAGGGTTATTTCAGGTAGTTGTTCACCTTCAGGGTGTAAGTGTTCATTATGTGCTGATAGGTTTAAACAATGACGATTATACTGAACACTTTAGATTTAGGCTGGAACAATTGATCGATATTTAGTACAGACAAATTCCGTCATAATTTCGGCTATAATAAATGATTAGATTTTAGGGTTAAATATCATTAAATAAAGGGTCAGTTTAGACAATATTTCGGATTTCAATCATTCAACCATTGACAAATAGCAAGTCATACACGCACGCACGCACGTACATACTCACGCACCCAAGCAAGCACACGAGCAAGAATGCACACACACACACACACACACACACAGATTCAGCGAGACGTGATGGCTTTGTGTCTGAGTAACGTTTTAGTTATAGAGAATCTTCTCCCATCACAAAACTAAATTATCGCGATTAATAATTAATATAAACAACGACCTTTTATCGGTTGTTATACTTGTTTATCGTGTTGTTGTTGTCGTTGTTGTTGTTGTTGTTGTTGTTGTCGTGGCATCTCAACAAATCGTTATCTAGTAAGTTGATAACTCGTTCTCCGGACACTTCTATCCCCTCGATTCTCCCCACCGTCTTCCTCTCTCCCCCGCACTCTTCCTTCACCTATCATTTTTCAGAAAATCGGTCATTTATTTCGACTTAACTGAATTTTGAATATGACATTAAGCCGCGGTGTCGACCTTCTCCGGATCATGACCTTCCAAGGGTCCTGCCTGACCTTCCGCGACGCGAAGAGGGACAAGCTGGCCGGGTTGAAGCCGGCGCGCGGAGACATGATATAGATCGCCATACAGGCTGTAATCCTTTCGACGCGAGCCGAGGCTTCCCATCCGTCAACAAGAGCACTGTTTTCACAGAAGAAATGATCCAAATTTTTGTTGTTGCTTCGAGAAAAGAAAGATGACCATACCATTGAAGTTGGAATGGTTTCAGAATGTGGATCGTATTTCTCGTTTGCTGTAAGGAGTGGCGTATTAATGAAAAAAGTAGACAAATTAGACGACTCAACTGCTACCGGAAGGAGCCTTTTCAGTTACCTACTGAGAATTCCCTTCCCCTCTACAGGAAACGGTCGTGTGTGTTGTACAAGCAACTTATAACAATTACCAAAGGGAAGCTATTGCCGTTCGATCCTGATGAAATGACTTGTTTGTTTGTTTGATTGGTTTAGACTTTTGTTTTAGAGGAATGCATTATTATTACCTATAGGGAATGAAGTGGAAACAAATGGAAGATGGAGTTTCCCTAGTTTCAGTTCCGGATCAAAGACTAGATAAACTCCCTTTGGGGGTTTCGGTACTCGTATATGTTACGGGGAGGAATGTTTTCAAGCCCATAGTGCAGTTGGCAGCGTGTTGTACTACAGCCATCCAGATCGTCAGGCGGTGGAATCGCCGTGAACTTGTTTATGGGATGTTTCAGTGTAAATATTTTGCGTCCTGTCTTTTTGACAATATTTTCCTACGCAGCCAACGCAGACATGATGTTTACAATGTCATAACGTTTGACATTGGTGCATAATATAGATAGCGACATATAATTATAACAGTGACATAAACAGCCATCTTTTACGTTTCATTATTATTTTTTTAAATGTTTGAAGGGTGTTTCATCTGTCAATTCGCCTCATTACATTTTGGAGGTCGCTCATTGCGCGAGTTAACCTATCATATGTACAAACGTTCCACATAATTTTAAGCCACGAGTCTGCCCGATGAACAATTTTATTTTCCGAACAGGACTTGTTATAATTTACAATACACCAACCTGTACGATGTGTTGCATATCTAAAATACCGGGGGGGGGGGGGGTTCATATCGATTTTAATGCCGCATTATCGAATGCATTATCCGCAGTAAATTGCCCCATCAACCGGAATTACATATCTGTCAGTACGCCATAAACCTGTTGATGGCTTAGAACCCAGAACGTCCTTACAAATAAAAAACTCGTAGTTTTCCACCGAGCCATCCCAACTGAGGATTAAATCGGTTAATTCGAAGATATCTCACTGCTGTGCTAAGTATTAGGGCCAGCAGTATAAGACCTCAACTAGTCATAACTCATGAATAATGAACAACTTTAAGAAGTGTTTTGGGAAGTTATAACGGTACTTGGAATGATCTCAGTCTTCAAATCTAGGCACCATACATGTATCAGATATTAGTTACCGACGCATAAGGAATAATTGGTGAAATTAACCCTATTTTATTACGTGTATTGCTCGGTGTTTTGTCATGAATGGAAGACACGGAGCAAATGTCTTGCTAGTCTCTGATTGGATGACAAATAACAATTTTATCATCATTTCCATATTGGCTGTTGCAATTACGATTGCAATGATCACAATTATAGTCGTTGGACTGACTGACACTTGAAATGCAAAACAGTATTTCGTTATAACCAACGTTATTTATATTGATTTAATGCTGTTGGGGCCGAAACATTACTTCGAATCAGGCAAGTTTTCGATGTATAAATTTCGTTATATGCCAGTTTCTTTACTATGGAAGTGAATGGACGTTTGGCTGGACGAGCTAACCACTTCGAGTTAAGCTACTATTTCGTTATATCCTAGTTATTTACAACCAACCTTTACAGTATATACTATTCATATGGTTGTTATATTTCTGACCATCGTCATCAATAAAGCAACAATAACAACAACAACAACAACAACAACAAAACAACAAAATAATAATAATAATAACTATTAATATTATTATAATTATTATTACTAAGCTCTTGAATATTACACCAGCAATGTACTGATCGACATTAAAGACCCATCCTTCTTTTTAGCTATAGTTTTAATAACATTTAGCCAGGTAAAACACTTTGTCGCCCTTTAACCCCCGACACCTGTAATTTTGTAAAGGGGCGGCATCTTTGACTGAGCGATAATTAGTGACGTTCACGGCAAATAACTCCTGTTTGAATCCGTATTCGTTTATTTATACCAAGCCGGAAGCGATAGGAGCGGATCTGTCTGCGGAATGGGGAGGAAAGGTGCCCGTAATCGTACAACGGTCGCTGAGTCCAAAAGGTTAAAGGCAAATGAAAACGGCATGTCTTAAATCAGATGTTAATTTTGTAATTAGAAAGGGCCGACGGTTGCCGCGCGTGCGCGCGCGTGTGTGTGTATGTGTTATACGGATAAAGACTGAGCAACTCAATGCCTTTAAGGCGCATGCGTGGGCGTATGGTTAGCCGTCTTTAGCGCGCGTCCACCACTTCCGGTATTATTGTCGGCTATTTCCGATACATTTCGGCTACTTTCGCCAACATTCGTTCCCTCGTCTCTATTTTAAGCGTCCGACAAACGTTCGTACGACTGAGAGATGACAAAACCTTTCTTGTTTACGGGCTGTTTGTGAAGTACACAAAAAGGTGCCACTTTCCTGGAAGAGGTGAGCAGTTTTTTCCCTTTTCACTTTTTTCTTCATTTTTTTGAAGAATGTTTTGGAAATAGAACTACATGGCTGTAACTAGTAGAAGCGGACTGGATTACGTAATCATAGAAGAATTCGCTGCTCCCATTAATTCAATGATAATATAATAATAATAATTATAATAATAGCTTTATGTATTTGATTAAATATTTGAACATATGTGCTGTCATGTGATGTGCTCTCTCTCTCTCTCTCTATATATATATATATATATATATATATATATATATATATATATATATTAGTCATTGCTTTGGTTAACCTTTGGGGTATATTAGGTAATTTGCCGAGCAGGTTAATGGCCGAATCTTTTTGGGTCGAGATTGAACTGGGACGAGCTTAATAGATGCCACACTCAAAGTATCTGATTCCGACGGCCAACAGCCTCGGGTCGTATTGAAACAACTATACAATTAACAGATTATCGAAGGGCAATGGCATTACAATCATCCACGTGCCACGGAACTACATATACACGGTACGACGTATACCTATAGTCGGCGGAGTCGGTGCTTTGACAGTTATCGCCACCCATAGAAAGGCAGCCTTTCGAACGTTCGGTCCTCTCCGTTTTCACTCGGCAATTTCCGCCTTGTTTGTGGCTTGATAAAGCTGTGTACTGAACTCACCGAATAGGGATTTATTTTAGATGAATCTAAACTAGTAGGCTGGCATTTTGTTAGGTTTGTATGTGTAAGGTGACAACTCTATGTGTGCCAACAATGAGCATGCGTATATATTTCGTTGTATATCACCGATATTACTGCCATCTCTAAGTGATCACCGGGCGCCTCCGTGGTCTAGCGGTAGCGTGTTGGACCACATATCACTACCACCCGTGTTCGAATCCCGGCGTGGGCATATCGGAAGGTTGTTTCGTCTTTCACTTCGTCTCATTACCTTTGGAGGTCGCTCGGCCCATTTAGCCTACCTTGTGCACAAAAGTGGCCGTAAACATCAATCATCACCAAGTGATCACCGTAAACACAAAGTTATTACGATGTTTTAACAGGCAAAAACACCCGATGTGGGTATAATTTGGAACGCGTAAGTGGTACAATGACTATTCTTGATATAAAATATATATATATATATATATATATATATATATATACACACACAGACATACACACACACACACACACACACACACACACACACACATATATATATATATATATATATATAGTGTCAGCGCATATTCAACGAACTTATAAGCTCAGACAGCATTCAGTCAAACAAAAAAGCAATTTTTGATTTAGTATTACGCAGTAAATTTACATGATCCATGCCTACAAATCAGGCCAGTTTATTGAAGTCATGTGGACAGGCAGACGGGATGGCCAATTTGTCAAAGTTTTGCCGACACAGAGAGTAATAATTTAACTTGCTTTTCTCCTAGATCCAGGAAATCACATCCTCCCTCAAATATAAGCCATTACACTGCCGCTCTCACGAATGATTATGGTCCATTGCTGAACGCCTTTCCTGGTGACGTTTTTGTCGCAAACGGCTGTACAAGATTTTCCAACAACGGACAGGGCACTATTTATTGTGCGTATGGCTTTTAAAGCGTTCAGCTGCCGTCTATTAAACTAAATATATATTTATATGGAGCGCAAATAACACGGCGAGGGGATGGCTTATAGGTGAAGCATTCATAATCAAACTTTCGAGACACGGAACAACGCCAACGAATAACTAGTCGTTCTTCATCTTTAAGGTCACATACACGGAAATGCATCTGTCAAAGTTTTGCCCAAGACTCACTTGGCATATTACGTAAATGCTTACCCAAATAATCTAGACAAAAACATCTCGCTCGATGAAATATCAAGAACGTTTGTAATAATAATATTATTAACAACTTGTTATCCTAGTTCTTGTTGTTTATATTTCAAGTGTTATCTCCCAACAATGATATATTATCTCTTTTCTAGTGAACATCTTTGTTATGAGTGATTGAGTATACTATATATATATATATATATATATATATATATATATATATATATATGTAAACCTCCTGGTTGTGGATTCGAATCCAACTCATATCCGTGATTGTGGGATGTTGCCTCTCGGCCATATGACTGTCTCAGATGTGATCAGTCATGAGGCTAAACAACACCAATAAACTAAATACTGGAATATGACCCGAATGGCCGACCATAATAGTCTGATAACTTGATCGTCTGCTAACGAATGAAACTTGGAAAAAGTTCTCGATGACAAACCTCATATTTTGTGTACTTTATCAGTCAACAACATCGGGCGTGTGGAGCCAAGAAAGTTTAATCGGTTTTCGGGACAAAAAGCGATTATTTTGGTTCAATTCAGGGCGCCATGGCGGACTGACCTGGTGTCACGGTGCTGCCCACTGGATGGGCTGTGCCATGGGCGTATTGACTGCGTTCAACAAATCGATGTCGTAATGGCTGAGCACAGCTTATGGGGGGGGGGGATTTATGTGGTCACTTAGAAAGAAGAATGAATTGAATTGATTGATTGATTGATTGATTGATTGGTTGATTGATTGATTGATTCATACATTCATTGCATGGTTGGTCAATTGTTTCGTTGGTTTCAAAACTAGACAAAACCAGCAGACAGACAGAAAAGGGATATATAACAGGCATACAACATGAACCAAAACAATCGCACCTAGGGGCACACATCCACCCCCCCCCCACACACACACACGTGCCGCGCACGCGCACGTACACACACACAAATATATATATTCATAATAACATACATAAATAAAACATACGTACATAGATACATACACACATACATACATACATACATGTATACATGGCAGACAGCCAGACATAAAGCCAAGCAGGTAGACAGACTATCAATTTATCCTCTTCCTGTGCAGCATAATTCATTAAAGAATACCTTTCTTCTGGAGATCCAGAAACGATCAATATAAGACATAGAACGGACTATTATAATCTCAATAAGTGCCGGTCAGTAGGTGCACACACCCCACACACACACACACACACACACACACACACAAACAAACACACACACGTGACGCCCACAAGCTCTCGGAAATCAGGATCGTTTTCCAGCGAGGAATTCGCTTTAGAAGTCTCTTCAGGCACAGTGAAGCAGATTGCTGTTTGTAGTCAATCTGCAAGAGAGTTGGCAAAATTTGCAAACCGGTAGATTTTGGCATTTTGTTTCGTTAGGATAATGAATTTATCAAATAAATAACCTCCTCATCCGAATTTAACGAAACAGAAAATTACAGGATACAACAAATCCAATTTGGGCCATTTTATAGTTGTTGTTGTCGCGAGGCTAATTTTGGTGCGGGCCTGTCATTGTTCTAGATCCGGCGGTCAAACGAGGAAATATTAAAGCGACTGAACAGAAGAATATGATAAGAATAAAAATATAATTATTAACAAAAATAACAAACTGCAAACAGCCGAAGAACGAAGGTGGAAGAATATTTTATTGTTGTGGCCCCGAGGTTAACTTGATGCGAACCTGCCATTGTACTACGCATCCAACAAAACGTATTACAACTAAATGTAGACTGTTAATAGATATAACCCCCCCCCCCCCACACAACACCAAACATCACGAGTATTGAAGCGGAAGTGACCTGGAATGTTCTTATGAGTGTCCCTTCTAATAGTTAAGAGCGTAAGCCTCTAGTTCTGATCAATAAATGTTTAGATCAGTACATAAACTGAGTTTCGTGTATGATGTGGCGTGGGCGGGGGGGGGGGGGGAGTAAACGAGGGGCATAACCCATTCCAGAATAGGAGATATATCACGTGTATTATTCCAGAATATTCGACCCCGTCTGTGTATATATCCAGGATTTTCTATATATTTACATATCTCTGAGCGGTATGTTGACATTATTTCGTGCAGCATACAGCCATCTTATTAAGGTTTGTTGTACAGAGGGTCAGCTCGTTCGCCGGATGTTGCTGCTTATGCGGCACATCAAAGACGTGGCAGCAATTTGACGGATTCGAACCGTGGACCGTGGCGTTCCAATCTAGCGGCCTACCCGCTCAGCCATGATGGCCCGCGCCAGCAGCAGGCTGAAGAGTCATCACCTGGTAAGTTGATGCCCATTATGTATAGGAGGATATCAATCATTCGGCTGTACTATAGACTCGATTGTTTTCTTCTAAAAGCCAGCTGTCCATTGTGGCTAACGCGTTTTAGACGTCGTCACGTTTTTTGTTGTTTTTGGTGCGACGTAGAATCGTGTCAGTGCCGCCATTTTGCAGAGCATGCGCAGTCCGGCAATTTTCCAAAACTTTTGTTAATGGTGCTCAGGAGGATCCAGTTCCTGGGCTTTAAAGATATCTGGATCATGGATCGAAATATCTAGGAAACATGATAGAAGAATACCATAAACAAGGTTACATTTGTGATGAAATGTATAGTTGGCTATCAGATGACGCAGTTCGATGTTCGGTTGGGGGTGGTGTGGGTGGTGGGGTGGCGGACGGTGGTGGGGTGGTGTGGGTGGTGGGGTGGCGGACGGTGCAAGTAAGAAGGCCGGATCCCAAGATCATAGGGTATTGATCCAGACAGAGAAACGGTCTAAGTGTAAAAAATTTACTTCAGTTAAAAGGTCACCTGAGATTATTCTATTATCGCCCAACCTAGTAGCGGGCAAGGTGGCTTCTAGGCTGTCATGGCACCACAGTAATGTAGTGGACCAGAAGTGGTGAGTTTCTCGGCTAAAACCCCACCAACTGGCCACCTTTGCATGTTCACCAATCGAATATCCGTAGGAAGGTTGTCATGGATTATAGTAGGGCGTAACATAAACAAACGTAAATATTAGAAAAAAAGACAACTCCCGCTTGTGGAAATGAGCAAATAAATGATTCCGGCCATTTTGGAAATTCTGAAGCAGTTTCCGGTTCGAATCCGGAAGACTTGTTTCCGTACGGACGAATTGGATTACCGAGTCCGTCCAAACCGGCAGCAACAAGGAACATGGGGTGGGGCGGTCGGTGGATGGGTGAGAATGGAGTTTGGGTGGTTGTACGGATGGGTGAGACTGAGTTGACAGCAATTTCCTTATAGCAGTCATATTCAGAGTACGCATTGTCTACGCCGTACCTTGCACGGCACGCGACACAATAGTTTGTCCCGTGGTTACGTATCCGGATGGGCGTGGTTGGGGTGGCAGGCCTGTGTTTAGCGTGCCCGTGTCACAGACAGTACCCAATTGTCGTCGGATCGGCTGCAGATTGAAATGGGGAATTCCAATTTTTAAACAATGGTGTTTGTACAGCACAAGGCTCTACCCGGCATGGAAGTATACAGGACGTGACAACTTTAGCTGTTCGTGCGCATATGATATTCCATAGCCAAACCCGGGAGGCTGGAGGGTTAAAAACCCTGCAAGGTAGAGTGTTACGAACAATCTTTGTTCTACACAGTAGGGCGCTACGAGAGAAGTCTCGCCCGCTTACTGGACACATACCATTGCATTGTATTTAGGCTGCTGGGTATGCAGTCTTTTGCCCAACTGGAACGACGATTGGGCCAGAAACTCTGCCCTTAATACGAACCTCAACCCTGCCCTGCCTAGCTCGACAGTGGATGTACAGATAAGGCGTGCCCATTTGAGTATCTGGCCGGGGTAAACTCGCCGTAAATTAATGTTCGGCGATCGAATGGGCGATAATGAGATAACACACCGCCCTGCTGCCATCTGGCGGTATAGAGTAGAGTTATATATTGTTATTGCACCGTTTGGATGATAGGCTGTTTCACAGCCACAAGACAAATGGCTGCGTCGCAGTGAACCGTCCTCTAAATGAAAACCAGAAACTGGATTAGGAACAGGCGCTGATCTGTTATCTGGATATAAAATCATATTGTGGACGCAATCACTGGATCATTGAAAGACGGCGAAGTGGGCTGTGAAGGTGTATCTAGGGCGCGATCGCATCCAGTACTGGCTGTTTATGTGGGGGATGTTTCATACGATCACCTCTTTTTACTCGGGAGTAATCCATCACCGACGTGGCCGAATTGAATGCAGAGCCCAGGCTAAACGAAGTAGCTCACTCACTCACTCACTCACTCACTCACTCACTCACTCACTCACTCACTATTGAAGGTAATGCTGGCTTTACGAATAAGTCGTGGTGGCTCAGCAGTGGAGAGCTGAACTAGAACTCAGGGCAGAGTTGGGTTCGAGTTCACTTACTGCTCGGTTATGGAATGAGTAGTCGGTTAGTTGTTTCAGACCGTTGTCAATATTACGGTACCCCGGAGTCAGCTCTTCATTGTGGCTGAGTTAATAAATGGGCATGAGAAAAATTAGGTTGGATGTCGGTGTATTCGAACCCAGGTACTCGCATGTTATAGTTCACCGCTCTAACATTGAGCTATGAAGTAAAGGTATAGCACAACTAAATTCTCTCTCTCTCTCTCTCTCCTCTCTCTCTCTCTCTGTGTGTGTGTGTGTGTGTGTGTGTGTGTGTGTGTGTGTGTGTGTGTGTGTGTGTGTGTGTGTGTGTGTGTGTGTGTGTGTGTGTGTGTGGAAAGAGACCTGGGTTGTTTAGTAATAACAACAAACACTAAGTCTGGTGGGCTGAGGTGATGGGTCGTGTGTTGTTTGTGTTAATATACATTTGTTATTGGGCCTGGTGTGGTCCTCTCTCTCGCTCACACACACACACACACACACACACACACACACATACACACACACACACAGAGAGAGAGAGAGAGAGAGAGAGAGGGAGATGCACGCAAAGAAGTTTATCAATCCAAACATGTTCTATTTTGGTCCGAAAACAGACATCTACATCTCGAAACTAACACCTTCTTTTTATGAAGTAACAACAATAACATACCTTAATGCTGTTACAACCATTGATAGATGTAGTAACAACAACAGCAATAACAACAAGATACCTTAATGCTGTTACAACTATCGATAGATGTAGTAACAACAACAGGAACAACAACAACATACCTTAATGCTGTTACAACTATTTATAGATGTATTACCCGTTAAGGTTCAGTTAAATTTCAACAAGATCAAACAAAATAAGAGAAGCGTCTGATTAAATGTTTTTGTGATATATGACAGTTGCACAGTTCTATGTACTGATCCGGATCTGTTATACTCCTCAGATCCACGAGCTTATATGTCGTTTGATTTTTGGAAATTCTGGAACCCAATCAGGCTAGACACGGATGAAACATTACATGTCTTAGTTGGGGAAACATCCCCGCTATTCTGCATACAGTCGACAGGTGAATCGTTCAGATGTTATAATCGGGATCGGCGTTTCTCCACGATGAACACACACACACACACGCACACACACACACTGAGAGAGAGAGAGAGAGAGAGAGAGAGAGAAAGAGATGTACATCAAATATGTCTGGCAGAAAAATGCTTGAACACATTTTCTACAAAATTCCATGGATCTACCACGGCCGGGATTACATTTAGTCAAAATCGGAACATTCATCGCTACCTAATTTTCTCTTTATTTTATAAAGTTATTTTTAAAGGTCTGGAGTCCGTTTTCCATGAAGCGATCTCCAATTTTCGTGTTGAAAATACGGCTTCGATCCAGCCGACCCATCACTTCGTGTTTTCTTTCGCAAATCCGTCCGCCGCCACCTCGCCGGGCTATTTTTTTTCTCGGCCGGGTCGTGACCCAATCAGCGAACAAGTCAGACGTTTAGTTTCGAAAGAAAGTGAACAGTGCCACCTGGCGATTCGTTGGTGCGGAAACGATCATTTTCTGCGCTCCTTTGCCGCGGCTCGGGCGGGCGGAACGCCTGCTAATTGTATCGTACTAATTCGACCGGACCGGAAATGGGCATGGATCCCCAGAGTAGGAGACGCGGAAGGAGACAGCCAGGTCGTCATTGTTTTCGTATCTGTCCCGTTCAGCTGACGGTAAATGATTGACGTGCACCCAACGGGCTCTGACAGTGATTTGGGCTCGGCACTCAAGCGCTGGACTCGAAAGTGGTGGGTGCACGGTTCGAAAGCGCCAATTCGCTGTCGGAAAATCCACGTTGTTGACACGGCGACAAAGGTCGATCCAGTACAAACCAAAATGATAGTTCAAGTCGGAAGACGATCAATTTGTTAGGAATTATTAAAATATAAATGTCAGAACTGAAGGGGGGGGGGGACGCAATTGAGGCTATACATTGGTAAATCGACGCATCAGAATTTCGTCATTTTCAAAGGGAGTGAGTGAGTGAATGAATAAGTGAGTTAGAAAGTGAGTGAGTGTATGAGTGAGTGTAGTGTGAGTGAGTGAGTGAGTGAGTGAGTGAGTGAGTGAGTGAGTGAGTGAGTGAGTGAGTGAGTGAGTGAGTGAGTGAGTGAGTGAGTGAGTGAGTGAGTGAGTGAGTGAGTGAGTGAGTGAGTATTATAGTTGTGTTTAGTCTCGGCTACAACAGCCCTTTTATTATAGCACAACCTATAATTATGGGATGTTTTTTTCTAGGACGATGCCCTTCGGCTGTATGTCTGAGGTGTGACCAGCGACGAACACTAAACACAAACGAATTATCCACTGACTGAGTTCTGCAGCCTTTTGAAAGGTGCGACATCTGGCGACGGCGACGTAAACCACGGCTGTGGGTCGCATTTGTTAATCGGTAATATGTAATGATGAAGGCCTGAAACTGTTGAATGTAGAAGTTTGCGCGGTTGATTAGCTCTGTCCGTATCAATATTGATCGTCATAGGTACTTGGTACGTCCATGTTTATAACGTTCCTGGCTCCTGTTATTGTCATTCAGTTGTACATCATTTAATAGAACGACGTACACGTATCTGAAAAGTCGAACTAAAAAATAATAATAGAAAAATTTACAAAATATACCTGAACCAGGTATGTTGTTTGTATAAAAACAACCCGAAATCTATTATATTATACCGTAGCTGTATCAGTAGCTGTCATATGTATACACCGTGTATTATAACATGCAACTAACAAACAAATAAACAAGCAAATACACCAATAAACGTTTATAATCACATTACTCTCGTCATCTACCACTTCACTCTCCTGACGAGAAGCCACCGAACAGATGATGACGTCAATCGGGCTAACGTCGTGTACTGAGAATTGGCTCTCGTTTGGTAAACAGGTAGATAAACAAAGGGGTTCTCTTTCAAAATGACCGCAGTTCGACTGTTATCACGTACGGCGTACACGCCCACCACGCGGCGTGCTCGTCACCCGAACGGTCGTGATGCCACGTCACGATTGGTACGGAGTAAGGCATTCGGGTTCGTACAATCTTCCCGGCGACGGAAGGTACCCAAAACGAGTCGGTGGCGAGCTCTCTCGCTATCACCGAACACAAGCGGCCCGTTAATACACCGAGTCTCTCTCTCTCTCTCTCTCGCTCCTTCCCCCCTCTCCCTCTCTCTTCCCCCGTTTCAGATGTGGAACTCGGGAACTACCGAGCAGGAGAAAATATGACCGCCTTAAATCAGCACCAATACCGGTAGCGGATCACGCCGACTAATACCGTTTTCTCGACCCTGTCCCCCCCTCCGTCTCCGTACGACGAAAGCTCGCCCTCATATCCGAGTCTGTAAACACCTGATGTGTTTACCCCGACCAGGCTCGGGGCAGCGATATCGCTCCCAAAGCTGGTTAAGATGTCGACACATCGCCAATCGTGTCCCGCACTTAAAGGAGGCCCGATTCGAGGAATTCCCGACACACCGGTGGCGCCCTCTAGCGGCAGAATGTTAATGCTCTTGTTAATTCACCGATTTCCGTCGGACACGAAATGGAAAGGCGTCGGGAAAGGAATGCCATTTTGACGGCATTGATCCGGGGCTAGCTCTGTACTGGTGGTGTCATAGTATTGATTGATTGGTTGGCTGATCGATCGATAGATTCTTTGATTGATCGATTGATCGATCGGTATTATACAAAATATTCTTCTGACTAGTATTAATAACAAAAATTGAATTTTGGATGTAATACAAAATGTCTGTCGCCATTTATTTTCAGTTATATTAATGTATATTTACATCGTTGCGCTGGGGTACTCCAGTAGTGTAGCTGGTAGAGCGCTGCGCTGGAAATCTACAGCTCGTGTATTCAAATCCGACTCGTACCAGTATTTGGGGGATGTTTCTTTACGATAGACAAACCACCCACTTATAGCGTGGTGCTGATCGGTTAGCGCCGAACGTGAAGTTAGCGATGTTAGTGCCAGTGCTACTCTCAGTGGCCGAATGTATAGGTAGCGTATTAATATGTTGAGTATTGGTTGGTATGAATGTTCAGTACCAAAGTACGATTATTAACAGTACACGGGCGGGATTTCCAGTGAGTACTGGTGTAGGATTTTTCGTCGAGTTTAAAGTCCGACTTCAGACTCGACTTTTTTATTCGACTTAAACGAACTTTTGGGGACTTGCTGTGACAGATATCTTGATGACAGACAGCTAATACAGTGTTGTTGTTGTTGTTGTTGCCTAGGGTATGTTTACTATGCTGGTGTAGCGTTGTCGTTGTTTGCCAGGATGACACAACCAGCAATGTTTGAGTACTATCAAACCATCATCTTCAGAGTTTTATATAATAATCCATATAACACACACACACACACACACACACACACACAATATATATATATATATATATATATATAGAGAGAGAGAGAGAGAGACAGAGAAACAGAGAAAGACACACACACACACAGAGAGAGAGAGAGGGGGGCATCTTTTAAATCTGGCATCTACTCGTGTTTCCCATAAACGAGTGGTAAACGTTTAACAATCTACCCAACACATCCTATAATACTATAGGAAGAGAGGCGGAGTTTCCTATCTCTCAAACTGCCTCTTTTTCCATACTCGATTCGTGCCAAATTCCAAGTAAACATTTAAACCACCACACTCCCTCCAAAAAATAGTCCCCTCACTCAAAATGGCACATTAATCAAATCAAGCGACCGTTATATTAGAGCCCGCTGTTTAAACAATTGGGTTGTTCTTTATCCTGCCTGGGATTGGTCGATGATCAAATGTAATTTTGGCGATAAACGGGTAAAACATTTATTTTCGTTTTGTGAATGACGTCACGGGATGAGAGAGAGAGAGAGAGAGAGAGAGAGAGAGAGAGAGAGTTTCTGCGAGGTCGATGTTGCGTTAACTTTCTGCTACAAGTGCCGACTGTTTTACTGGCGGTAATTAGTGGTTAAATCCACCCCTCTCTCTGTATATATATATATATATATATATATATATATATGTGTGTGTGTGTATGTGTGTGTGTGTCAGAGATTGCTGACTAAATAATTGATTGATTGAATGATTGATTGATGGGCTGAATGATTGAGTGGGTGGGTGAGTCAATTAGTGAGTGAGTGAGTGAGTTAGTGACAAACATAAAAGAGCAACCCTCTTTAACACTCCGCTAGGGGGCGTTGAATGCACACCAAAAACAACATCTCCGATTTCTACCCAATCATCTGCCATATGACGTGGACGTTATTGCCCCCCCCCCCAAATGGCCAACAACAAGAAATCGGCAAACGGGAAGTGACGTGAAACCCTCGTCACGTGGTCTTCATCATGGCTGCTGAAATACTCACGTGACCTTGTCTCTAGGCCACGGGAATTCGGCACTCAAGGTTAACAAACGGCAGTTCGATGTGTTGGCCAAGTCACGTGTATACACACGTGGTATCGCTTATACAGGTGGTAGCATATACGGCAAGAACGCAACAACAACACCCCCCCCCCGCTGCGTCCGCGAAGTCAAGTAAACAATGATTATATTCCATCTCGTCCTTCAGCATCATCAACTAGCCAGAAATATCTACGGATCTATGGTTTATGGCAAGGTGTGTGTGTGTGTGTGTGTGTGTGTGTGTGTGCGCGGTGTGTGTGTGTGTGTGTGTGTGTGTCCAGGATGACGCGAAGGTGTTTTTCGTCGACTTAAAACATACTTTGATCAATGTGCTGTTTCGTCGCAGAATAGTTTTCAAAGCGGAACCCTGTGTGGTCGGGCGTGACACGATCAGATCAAAGCCTTTCATTGCTGGATGAAACATCCCATATATCTAGCCTTTATTCGATTTAGCCGTCGCGTACACTTGTGTGAACCAACTAAACATAACCGATATGCACGTTTCTATTTGTTTTCAGTTGCGAGAATCGAATTCGATATAACCAGCTTAAAATAACACGCAATATAACTTAAACGGGAAATTGTATGTATAAGTATAGACGAATTACCTGAATCAGTTGATGTCACTTCACTGTGTTCTATAGGAATCGATGGACTTCTATAATGAAATACAGATAGTCTTTGGACCAAATGCGCGAAAATGGTCAATTAAAGGACCGAATTAAATACATTTCCTCGTACTACACCCGTAAACGAGGTTTGCATCGATTTCACCAGGTGACAGCACTGTCGTTTAGATGAAACGATGAAAAGGCACTGGCACGGAGAGTTACTACTCGGACACTTTTTGCATATCAACGATTATTCACCCTATGATGTGTAATATATTTCCAGTGTGTGTGTGTGTGTGTGTGTGATGTAAATATATATATATATATATATATGTGTGTGTGTGTGTGTGTGTGTGCGCGCGCGCGTGTGTGAATCTATGTACCGCCATTCCGGCACCAGGAGCGGGACAAAACCACAACAATCCCCAGCCCAACTCCCACGGCTGTATATCTGGTTATGGCATTCTAAAGTCGACCCCCCAGCTGTTAATGTCGTACTCGGGCGGCACACGTGTATGCCCGGGGTTATGGCTAGCCGACAGCTGCTTCAGCTGTTAGCTGGCTGACTGCAATAAACAGGCTGTTAACAGCTGTAATTTCTGGCCTGCCGATAGCGCGTACAGGTAACTAACTGTGTGTTAGGGAGATAGATAAGGGGGGGGGGTGCTGTGTAATGGGCGATAAAACAGGTAAATGTATTGTTACTGAACCATAACATTATAATTATAAGGTAGTTGTGACGCTGATGTTGATGATGACGTTGATGATAATGATGGTGATGATGATGAGGAAGACGATCGCTGTGATGGTGATGGTCTTGATAATGGTGATGATGATTGTGATGATTCTGACGAAGAGGAAGATGATTAATTTGGCGGTGATGGCTTTAATAATGGCAATGATGATGGTGATGATGGTGATGATGGTGATGATGATGATGATGAAAAATAAACCTTTTTAGGGGATAGGTATAAAGATTCATCCTATTATTAATAGTGATGTTGATTAATAATGATGATGACATTGCTGTTGATGATAATAACAACGACGATCACACACACACACACACACACACACACACACACACACACATAGTGTTATATATATATATCTATACAATAGACTGACTTACCTGTGTTATATAGTTCTATATAACCAGGTAGTAGTGGAACACGATGTCAGACCGTCGTTAAAGGCCTCCTCCATGTTAGCTCGCCGATCCAGACACTGTACACGTGTACGTGGGCGCCTAATCCTGAATCCTTCCCTGGCCCGTGTATACAAACGCACCGACAACAATATAGCGATTGTCAGCCGGTCACCCAGCCAGCTAACCCCCGGGACACGGGTCTGACTGAACAATCCCTAACCCATGGGTTCGGCACCCCTCAAGACTAGTCAAATCAACAGCACCAAAGATCAGAGAGAATCCACAACGTACAGACAGCGACAGAGCGCGAGAGCGGTTCGAAAAACAATAACTTTAACAACAACGACAACAGTAACAACAACAACAACAACAACAGGATTCTCTGATCCTGAACGAAATATCATCCATGACGGCTTTTGGCGAGAAATGAAATCAACGAAATCCAGGAGATACTCTCGCTTAAATTTCAGACGCGGGACTTCCTCCGACGATGGATGCTCGCTTCTGGCGCTCGTCGACGATCGGGTGTTGTATCCGGAACGCAGTTAATACGGATCCCCGCTCCGGCTGGCAGCTGTTTGTGTTAAAGGACTCTCCGCTACTCTTGTCGGTGCTATCCGGAATCGCGCGGTACTCGTTCCCGATTCCGCGTTCGTTCTTCCTCTGAATGGGCTCCGAGCCGCAGAAAATCTCTCGGTTCCCGGATCACAGGGAGCGCCCCCATGCGGGGCTCCGGAAGGGGAGATGGGTCCGATTTCGAATAGCCTATCAGGGATCGGGTGAACCTCGCCGAGCTTTTTATACGTTAGTTCATCGCCTTTTGTTGTTATTTAATCGTCGACTGGAGTGCAGTTTATCTGGAACAGTTTGTCACTCTTGAATTCAGAACAGGGGCGTAGCTTCTGAAGAGACTGGGAGGGGGGGGTTAATTCATTCAACAGCTAAGGGATAGGGAATGAAATACATGTACTACCCACGCCCTTCTCCATCATGAACACAAAAACCTACTACACTTTGTTTTTATAGTTTTTTTTAACGTCCACGTTATTGGCCAATCACGAGCGAGCGATTATTAACTTCGAAATAATTGAATTAATGACGAAAACAAACAAATAGTCGCGGTTGTTGAACCGAAAATCGTCAGAACCGACAACTGATTCCTCTACTAACAGAGGCGTAGCTTCTCGTCGGTTGCCAGGATCAATCTGCCCGCAACTTATCCTTCATATAAATTAACATTACTGGTCTACAAGCGTGTATGGTCGCTTTTTATAAACGATGATGATAATGATGATGATGATGATGATGATAAAATTTTAATATTCCTGTCTTACGACCACTCTTGTGCACAAGACATTGGTCGGCCGGTATTTGAACCCAGGTGCTATTGATCTTTGGCCAACCGCGCTATCAGTTAGGCTATGGAGGCCGTGCGTGTGTGCGTGCGTGTGTGTGTCTGCCTGTGTGCCTGTGTATGTATGTGTGATCCGTGATGAAACAAATGATATGGCATCTTAGATCGATTTAGAGCTGATACAGACAATTTAGATATCTTCTTCAGTTTTACAAGATAACGTCCCTTTGTTGTCTCATCCGTAACATCACGTGACACTTCCATATATATATATATATATATATATATATATATATATATATATACTTGAAATATGTACCTGTCTTGGTTCCTTTATGTTTCAAATATCTATTTTATCTACGCGCATTTCATAAAGATTCCCTGTTTGTATTATCCTGTCTATACTAGCCTGTCTGTATTATCCTGTCTGTATTATCCTGTCTGTATTGTCCTGTTTGTATTATCCTGTCTGTACTAGCCTGTCTGTATTATCCTGTCTGTATTAACCTGTTTGCATTATCTTGTCTGTACTAGCCAGTCTGTACTAGCCTGTTTGTATTATCCTGTCTGTATTATCATGTTTGTATTATCCTGTCTGTATTATCCTGTCGGTACTTGCCTGTCTGTATTATCCTGTCTGTATTGTCCTGTTTGTATTATCCTGTCTGTACTAGCCAGTCTGTATTATCCTTTCTGTATAATCCTGTCTGTATTATCATGTTTCTATTATCCTGTTTGTATTATCCTGTCGGTACTTGCCTGTCTGTATTATCCTGTCTGTATTGTCCTGTTTGTATTATCTTGTCTGTACTAGCCATCCTGTATTATCCTGTCTGTATTATCCTGTTTGTATTATCCTGTCTGTGTTATCATGTCTGTATTATCCTGTCTGTGTTATCCTGTTTGTATTATCATGTCTGTATTAGCCAGTCTGTATTATGCCGTCTGTATTATCCTGTCTGTATAATCCTGTCTGTATTCACGACTGTCTGTTATACAAGTCTACAGTGGTAGCTGTTTCTATTCGTCTTGTCACATTTTTCTAACTGTTTCTGTTTTTTGCCTGTTTTCAACCCCACCCCTCACTCAGATTATCGTCTATGTATTCTCTTTACATTATATTTTGAGGGGCTAGTCTATTTTATCGCGACCTCTTTCGATCGACTTCTGCTGCCAACCGTCTGCGGTGGATGTTTCATTCCACAGTGAAGAGTTTCGGCTCGATCTTGTTTCATTTACACACCCACACACACACACACACACACACACACACATATATATATATATATATATATATATGAATGAGCCGAGGCTAGACAAAGAAATTACTCACTCACTCACAGTAGACTTTTGGCGTTATATATGTTTATGGAAGTATAGGTCATAGAACACTAAGCCAGTGCACAAACACACACACACACACACATCCTAAGTATTTCATTATCCGTCTGTGATCGTACAAACACCCCACACACTTCCCAGCCTCGCATCAACCCTCTTTCCCTATATGTACTACCATTTCATTCAAATCTGACACCCGTCTAACGCCCCCACCCGTCTATAACCATCCCCCCTTTAGAGGGCCCCATTAGACGATTTCGCCTCAGACAGTACCTGGTTAGTGATAAAGTCAGTTGGTTAGCTTTAGGCAGAGCTTCAAGTCAGTAGTCCCTTACAGCCGTGTGTCCGTCTGCGTGTGTGTGTGTGCGACTATTTTTAGACCCCGTCTAGTTTTATGACTAGCTTCGCCCAAACACCGACTAACCATAGCTAGGATAACCACTTCGGGGTCTAGGCCGCATCATCTCCTGAACGCTGATATTAGCGCTAGACAAGGTCAGATCCGGATTAACCAGTCTCCGCTTCCGATTGGACCATCACCGTATGACGTAGGTCTGGTTCAAGTCGTCCGTTCGGTGTTTTACCGTCTATCCTGACATCCGAACGGCGCTATGACGACTATCATAATGTACTGATAAGCGGAGCCGTCATAACGTTCTTAAGCTTTATTTTCATTATTCAAAAATATTCGTCTGGGACGACCTCCAAATACCAATTTAACAATTTCAGGTTAAGCGACAGCTCACCAGTAACACCATAAGAAGAACAGCAGTGAATATTATTTTTAAAGAATGGTCTATTCTAATCTCAGTTTCCCATCCAACATTTAACACAAGCTTTTGTTGATGGGGGGGGGGGGGAACATAAATCCCATTAACACAGCCATCAGCCGGATTCGAACTCCACAACCTGGTAGGTTCGCAGCGTCGTACTCTAATCACTGGGCCATCGGAACATCCGTTGCGGGGTTGTGTAAATTATAGTCAAATCTTATTATAACGATATCAAAGTAATTGTTTTAATTTAATCCTCCTCCATCTTGGGTTGTTTGCAAGAGGACATTGTCACTTACGGCTGATGAAAGCCTATGATTAAAGGCTGGCTCCAAATAATAATTAACTGTCAGAATAAATGTAACATCGCTGATTAATAAGATGGATTCAGAATTATACGTATACCTGAGTAAAACGAGCAGCTCCCATTACCACCAGGACATCTCGCTCTATAGTCATATCACATCAATCCCGAAGGAACCGCACTGGCTATCCATCCATACACTGTAAAATCCAATACAAGATCCCGATTGGCACGTATAATACTCAGCTCACCTTTCTATATCGAGGACGTCCTGGATGTAGAACTTTGACCTCTGAGATGACATTGACACTTGTATTACTTACGATAAAATGTGTTTTACTAATGTTTATTCCAAGTCTGTGGAATGCATTTGCGAGTAACACAAGAAAAACAAGAACAATAAACACGTTGGAAAAAAGGGTTAAATTTTAATTTCGCTTGGTCCACTCAGTGATTAATTAATATCTGGTTACTGGTCTTTAATAAAAATAATATATATATATATATATATATATATATATATGCTAATATTTCATTCCGGATGTGCATATTGTTAAATATTAGGTGCTGACTTTATCGTTCAATTTGGTAAATAGTGTGTGTAATTATGGTAAATAGATCAGCCGTCAGCTATAATACACGACAGGTCATTCTATAACTTCGTCTTGTCTGAAAATATCTGATGTTATTGTGGTACTGTCTCGGTAATACGATGATATTCCACTTAACCGAGAAGGTCGTAATATTAGGTCTTCTCTGTAGTAATATAAGTAGTGATGGTAGGATGTTGTAGTTATTGATGATGTTGTTATTGTTGTTGTATTTATTATTAGCTAATTCTCAACTTTCACCTCAGTCACCACAATTAGACTACATATATTTGAGATAAGGCTCGAGCGATATAAACAGGTGTTGCTTACGCGCGAGCGTGCGCACACACACGCACGCACGCACGCACGCACACGCACAGGGTTTTCAGAGACCAGTCTGGTCGATCCAGTTTTATGTACCAATACGATGGCTCTGTCAATCAATTGCCAGTTTATTGTCTACAAAAATATTAAATAAAAAATAAATAAAATGGTTTACAATTAAAATTGTATATTTGGAGAGTTATTGTAAAAACACTTGCAACACATATTTATAATTAATATTGTTACTACTACTACTACTACTACTACTACTTCGAAACTACACAAGTAGTACTCCAGCTAACTGAATTTCAGCAAGTGCTGTCACCTTGTGGGCTGTGGAACAGACACCACAATCTTGCACATTCCAATCCCCAGACACACGGACTGTTCACACATTATAGAAAATAGACGTGTAAGATATCATAAAATAATAATACTAAAACCTCGCTGATCTTCTTTAAAGGAGCTTTATTCAATGACACTGGAATTCCAGATGGGGCACACACACACACACACACACACACACACACACACACACACACACACA
>JAODUP010000121.1:602500-627500 GCA_025642065.1 Paralvinella palmiformis
GTCTGTAAGTACAAGTAGGCGCACTTTTATTAAGAAAATATTTCAATATTGACGACAATACAGTTGCCTTTTATTTTACCCAGCTCCCGTAGTCCAATCCGGATAGCACATCATACGATCGCATCTCCTGACTTCGGCATTTTCACCGGAAGTTAAACCGATCAGCAAAGTATTTAATGGCCGATGACGCAATTCTCAAGGAACCAAAAGTCATTAATTATTTCCGGTAATTCTCGAGGTCGTTAAGTGATACGCTGATTTGCTGAAGTTTTCATTGCAATAATAATAATGTATGTAGTTACCGAAAGAATAGTCTTACTGTGTTATATTTGTGTGCACAGGTTGGCTGGTACCGTGAAAGTGTTGGTAGGTAGCGCACTGCATTACAAATGTCTACCTCGTAGGAGATTCGGTGTGGTAATATGTTTTTTTTCCAGGGAGTTGGCCAATTGATATTCATTCCAAGGAAGACTGAGCTTCGAAGATAAAGAAAACATTAATTCGTTCATTCTTTTATTCGTTCATTCATTTATTCATACAGTAATTCATTCGGGACACGGACTGGTGTTGTTTCCGTGAGGTAGCAGGTGAACCAATCAACAAGCCGATTACTTATGGCCACTCGTGTAGAACAGCCATAAATGTTACCACATCAGATTAACTACTCTTCTTGAGAGACAAGATGGCGGCGACAATGGACTGTTTTTTTCTTTGTCGACCATAATCGTGACGTGTGCGGACGACGAACTTCAATCGGAAACGAAAGCCGAATGAGATTATATAGATCTGAACGAAGACGTGCTAATTGGTGCAATATATAATAGTTGATGGTAGACCATTTTCACCATTTCGTTTGCCATAAACTTGAAGCTCAATTATCAGATTCTTTATTGACGTCACAGCTTTTGTCCAATAAAAGCTTCCGCGCCTATATATATATATATATATATATATATATATATATATATATATATATATATATATATATAAAAGAACAAAGTGAATACCTAATGAAGAGATTCAATGAGACAAAGATATGTGCGTTTCATATTAAACTTACAGCAGGCAAAGACAGATTTTGTACGGTACTTTATTTAAGTTATGCTAGTTATAATATTTATAAATATGTTTGTGTGCTATGTGAGTAAGAACATATTTTAATTCTCTTTTCAATATAAAATGCCTTAGAGCAACCCAAGTTGAATAAGGCGCTATATAAAATACTATTATTATTATTATTATTATTATTATTATTATTATTATTAACGATGAACAAATCTATTTACTTGGATTTGTGTGAATTAACGTCCGTACAATAATCGCGACGATTTCTAACACGACAATCTAAATAAATAAAATCATATCATTTAGTATATCACATACCCATGTAATCCAGAAAAAACATGGTCGAGTTGGTCAATATTGGTAAATTATGCAAAGTGCAGTAGAATTGGACCGATTCTTGTCGGTCGTTCAGGAAGAAAATTACAGCAAAACCTGAATAATAAGACCAACTAGGTCACTTGGTAAAGTGGGCAACCGATAACTGGGACATCCTCAGTTTGATACCACATACATGGATTACCCATCGCATTAGTTGATTATTGGAGATCGGGTGCGTACAATTGACGCGGGTAACTTCAGTTTTCTTTAATAAATCACGGCAGCACGGTGGTGAAAGTAGTGGACTAGATATAAGGAGGTCCTAGGTTCGAATCCATCATTTGGTTACTAAGTTTTCGATGTAGGTATCCGATTTGCCGGTTATTGATTATGGCGTGGATTAGCTATCAAAAAATGTCAGCTACAAAATAATACACCCCTGTGGAGATAATGGTGTTGACCTTTGTTAAAGGGAAAAGAAACTAATTAAGTGAGCGAGTTAACAATAAGTCATAGCTAAAAATACACTTGTTCCCAATTTCCCCGATGATTCTCCCACCTTAATCGACAAATAAACTTCTCGCAAATTTTCTGATGTCATTGGGAAAATTACTTTTGTCAGCTTTGGTCGATCACGTACTTAGGCAACAGAAGGATATCGGATGGTCGGATTAATCAGGTGTACGGTGTATTGGGGTTAGCGCTAACTGATGGCTTACTGTACACGTCGACCTAGTTATGGCGGTAATTCGAACTCACGCGATATATTGTGTCTGATCTAAAACAGAACAAAAGGAATGACGTTTGCGGATGAACAGAAATTGTAGACGATAATCTTCTCGGTGTTTTGTTCTCGGTACAATAGGCTAACCGGAAGTAGGCCATATTGGTGGTGGCTAGATCTTGCATCACTTCCGGTTACCCATCAGATCAACGGGTCGATATTGAGACTGTGGGGATGTTGTTCTTAACCGTGTTGGGCACCTAACTGTTACCATCGTGATAATAATAATAATAATAATAGTAATAATAATAATAATAATAATAATCACCGCCATCATCATCATCATCATCATCACAATCATCTTCATCCTTATCCTTGTTGTTGCTGTAACCATTAAATTTGTAATATTTTTCTCCCTAAATGGCCGGCCTTAAGATCAGGTTTCGTGGTTTTTAGCTGAAGGTGCTCCACAAAGGCAGCTTCCCGATTAATGGATAAAGTATTATCGAGGGAGATACTATCCGTATGACTTCCATCTTTATTGCGGCTAATACGATAAAGTACATTTAGTGTACAAATAGGGGTCGTTGACCGAAATAACTAACTCCTCTTTTTCTGAAGCTTGAGCGTCTCCGTGGTATAGTTCCTAGCGCGTTGGATCACCGTTCACTACCATCCGAGTTCGAATCTCGGCGTGGGCATAACTGAAGCGTGTTTCAACTTTGACTTGACTTCATTACCTTCGGAGGTCGCTCGGCCCATTTAGCCTGCCATGTGCACAAAAGTAGGAATGTAGGTTGATTGGTTGATTTGCATGTTTAGCTTCGACAAATTCAGGTATAAGTCGGATTGGAAGACACAACTTGGAGGTATGCAGCGCACGGCTCTATCCACTGTACAACGCTGACCTTTACCTTTCGAGATATTGGACGATACAATATATTTAAAACCATCCCAGGTTTTAGGAATCTGTAATGTCGTTCAGAAAATGTAACCATCTTAAATGTTGCTGTTTTGGAGCCCGATTTGCAGATATTTCAAAGACGACGACGAGTCAGTAGTATAACACGTTTGTTTTCTCTCTGCGTATTATGCAGTCGTTTCAGTATGTAACAGACAGAAATATGCGTATACTAGATAGCTGTTCAAAGAAACACGAGTGAGTCAGTCAGTGGGTGAGTGAGTGAGTGATTACTTTGAATACTAGGACATACAGTTGAGGAGTTGTTCTCTACGAAAATAAAACACTGAAGGAAACATCCTAGAAACGAAGATATTTGTATATATATATATGTATATATATATATATATATATATATATATACAAACACACACACACACACACACACACAGTTAAAATTCATTAATCCGGACATCGTTTATCCAGCAAATCCACCTTCCGACATATTATTGTCTGTGACGGATTTAGTTCCATTATAAAAACTGTTTAATCCGTAAAAATCGTGTTCCGCGTTCCAAATCCGACACTTCATTCCGCCAACAGAATGTGACATTTCAATGTAAAATGATCTCGATAATCCGACAACACGAACATGTTGCCAAACATTTCCACTAGTTCAGTCATGCAAGACACACCGCCATGTTGTCAATAATGATTAATTAATCCGCGCACCCGCGATAATTGCTGTATCGTAACCAATTACAATCGTGCTTAACCATATACACGGACACACGATATGTGATCTTTCCAATGAGCAGATCATGAGTTAATCTGATGGACTAAGTGACACGAATATTTCTTTATAATGTCTGTAATGTGTGTGTGTGTGTGTGTGTGTGTGTATTTACTTATATATGTATATAAACATAATACTTGCTAGTTTTAAAATCAGATAGTAAGTATGTAAATAGATCATCTCCCTTTGGTCGTCTGACACTGGTTACATTCTCCGAATATTTACATACCGTCATCAACTCTCGGGCCAGAAAAATCAAAATTAGTTTGATAGAAAATAGGTCATCCTGCGAACGGAAGTCCGACCCACTGCGACGCATGCGTTGTGCACAATTCTCATAGGTCAATGAGCGGATGTGTTTTTGATGTTTTCGTAGCAAATCTTTGGAAATTAATATCCATCACACGCTATCAGAAATAAGGTTACAAAACGCCCACGCCGCTACCGGTCTTCCACGTCACCGGTGATGTATTGATGAGGTCACGCATAGGCTCTCGGCTCGGGTGTGGCGCATGCGCATTACACACAACCGCGATGCCCCACCGGTGTGACGGGTGTACCGTTAAGCTTTTTATTCGACTATGAACACTCTGAAAACGAGGACAATATACCACTCGCTTAAATCGTTTCTCTCTCTCTCCCTCTCTCTCTCTCTCTCTCTCTCTCTCTCTCTTCCGAAGGGCAGTTTGCAAATGAAATTGGTGTCTGGTGTTTATTTTGGCGTCCATAGCAACGTGGACGGTTCTGATCCGGGTTCTTTCCTGCCTGGCAATAACCAAAGTGAGGCCAGGACTTCTGAGATGAAGACAACAACATTAAACCAGGAAATAGTGTAATCGTTCTAAAGGTCGAGTTCTATCTGTACTTGATATTAAAACTTCGTGTTATTGGTTCTAGGATGGTTCCTATAAACGGCAAGCTGTGATCTAATATAACATGAAGATGTGCTAAATTATATCAGATATAATGTTGTTAAAGTGGTGAATAACTGTCTTACATAATGCTCTAGAATTACATGTTGATGTTATGTCGGTGTTATGTCAGCGTTTTACCGACACCTTGAGAGCCTTTTGTGTCATAATGGGTGTGCCATCGGATATTCAGTTGAAGCCCACTGTATATCAAATGTCGCGAGATTTCGTCCCCCCCCCCCCGATGTTCCCGAATGTGACTACTACGTTGTCACTGTGTGCCTGTAACGCCATGATTGTAACAGTTTTGACACTTAGATCCGTATTAATGTTAACCGATTTCTGGATACATTACGGACGGTTGCTATCCAGACAGGCGACGTGGCGTGCAACTTTCGATGTCAACGAACGGTAAGCAACCCGATACAGGTGGTAGTCGTTCTGGATTCACAGAGAACTAACTACGTGACCTTGTCTCGAAATGGTGTGTTACAAGGAAAATCTCAAGGACACGAAAGGTTAATGCAATCGTTGCTTCGTGAAAACAGTAAGTGGATAGACACCTATATGGAAGGCTAGACACAGAGCTAGACAGATAGACAATCTGGCAGCCAGCCAACCAGCCAGAGCACGCGGACAAATGCCCACCGGACAAATGCCCACCGGACAAATGCCCACCGGACAAATGCCCACCGGACAAATGCCCACTGGGCAAATGTTCACCAATAAAGTGGGAAATTGAAAAAAAAAAAAAAATAAACGACAAAATTAAACGAATTTGTTTCATTTATTTACATTCTGAATAATGAATCATGATTGCAATGAACGACGCCCTCAATACTATATTGCAATTATGGCTATAATTTATAAAGGACAATATAAAACATTGCAATTGATGATATAAAGAAACCTAAAGATTACGTGGCTTCAGTGAAGGAATCAATTAATTTTCAACATAGAAGAGCCTAAATCTTTTAGTTGAAGTTCATTTGCATTCGATTTAGATGGCTTCTAAAGGCTTCAGTTAAATTTCAAAAGTAAAGAATTTTAATTGATACTGTATTGCTTTAATTAGAGGTCAGTTAACAAAAATACTAACGGTAGTATTGGGAATATAATATTTGAAATATTTTTTTTTTAGTTCAATGTTTTGTTTAGTTAAATATTTTTCTTGGTTAGCAATTTTCCAACTCTCTTTATTGTTGAGCATTTGTCCTACTGTCACCGGCCAGCAAGCCATCTATTCAGACAGACAGACAGACAGACAGACAGACAGACAGACAGACAGACAGAAATCCCCCCAAGACGAACAGACATATAGTGGACAGCTAGACAGACAGACATACATACAGACATACACACAGACACACAGACAGGCAAAGAGCTCTAACTTGTTTATGTACCGATATTAATGGCGTTATTTTCCCTCGTAATCCTGTTTGATAAAGTTCACATATAGACCCGGACACATATATATCCTTCTTCTGCACTAACCAGATTGCCGACATCTTGTTATGTGATCAACCGACGTCTCCGCTTCCGGTTTATTGCCAAGGCTAGCGGTGACGTAATAGATCACGTGACCCAACGTTGACCTATCCGTCGTCGCCATTTACGTGATGTATAATTTGTAATATGTCGTCGACAACGTACGGCATCGAAGTGATTCTGTAAAATACAACCGGCGGAGAATATATTTTGTAGCCGAAAAGCTGCCATCTATAAAGTGTGACTGATAGAATGTCACATTTTGAGCTAAAATTAACAACTAAGATAAAGTATAGGACTTAATATTAAATTGTTTACAATGTTTAGTACCATCGGCCATGTGACCTGTTTTTAAATGTGAATGCTATTGACGGTTTAATTAGAAAGTCTGGATACAGCGTTAGGGAATGGGCAAATCAATGGGAAAACATTCGAGTAAGAATATTCAGTGGGGTGTCATCTGTTACTGTCAATTCCTCGGTTTGTTTTGTTCCGTTTTTAAATAGTCCACCATACCCCAGGTTATCCAAGGCTTTGAATGAAATATCCCATATCTCTGTTAATTAAACCAGAATTTCCTACTGAAACATGATGATGGTTCGGTCTTCCGCCTCGCAGAATTTTAAAACATATTATTCTCATCTAACTTTTAGCCTGCGGAGGAAATGTCTCTTTCCTGGTATTTTTCTGGATCCGTATTTTCCAGAGATGAATTAGCCAAGTTGATGAGTCCACAACCGCGGCAGTCGGATGTTGATTCGAGTAGACTAAATGGATTGTGGACGATTTCAGGTGTGAGCATCGTCGAGGCAAAACAAACAACACACACACACACACACACAGAGAGAGAGAGAGAGAGAGAGAGATGCACCACCTTTCTAGACATAGATAGACAGATAGATAGATAGATAGATAGACGGATAGATAGATATGGGAGGAGCGATCTATGCTGCGGTTGAGATGTTCCTTTTTCTGTGCGTGGAGACTGTATGTTTCCCGGTCCCTGCATTCAAGAAAAGTTGATCTAGAGCTATATATTCCGTGCACTATTTGCGTCTTTGGAGGCACGCCGTTTAGATGTTTGGCCTGGTTATCCAGCATTTAAATGACTGTAGCAGACACAGTACGCTCTTAAAGCATGTACTCCTGACTCAGGAATAGAAACACTGCATCGCATCTCGAGCGGTGGCATTGGACACAGCTCGCGCGGTTGGTGGGTTTTATATAACAACTTATATAATTCACCTTGGTTGTATGTGGGAATAGAATTATCTTTCCTAGGTCCAGTTATGTCCAGTTTGTACTATGACATTCAAGATTAGCTCTAATCTGCTTGTCATAAATAACATTTAAGAACTACAATAGTTAGAATAGCAGAAATTAGGTCAGGTTTGAAAATGATAGCATAGTTCAAACAGTACGGAAGCTATGACGCGCTATTACGGTCTGCTTCAGCGCAGATGTCAGTCTTTTAATAGTAATTAAGATAAACAATTTTAATTGTAGTCGCTTCATGACGCCTGCCCGTTGTAAAAACTGATCTTTGAAGACAGTGACAATTGGGTTATATGGTTTATATAGTATTGCTTTGAAGAAAGATACAGCAATTAAAAATAGCTATAAATAGGGCTGCTTATATAATTAATCTAAACATTCTCACTACTGCCGTGATCTGACTTGGGTGTTCTACTCCCAAACTCCACGGCTGTAGGTGATTCGCTTTTTGTTTTTGCTTGGCGGCTTAGGGACTGGTGAGACATTACACATGTCTCAGCAAGAAAAGTCGCCACTCTGGATTCAGTCCCCTGAAGAAACGTCCAGAGTTTGAATTCACGGTAACACTTGCATTAATGAATAGAATAAGTTTTAAAAAATGAGTCAAACCAGTTAAATTGATTATTTATTTCGGTAGTTAGCATTAAGTCAGTTGATACATTCTTTTCAAAGAAATACATTCGTGGAAAGTTTATAAATAAAATTGTTTTGCTTAGTTTTGAATAGAAATGGTTGAATAGTTGTCACGTATTAATGAAATGGAATAGCAAAGCTGTCTTATCAAATTTATTATGTAGATTTGTTCATTAGGTATGAATTATATTTAAGAACAACCTTGGTTCGGGTGAAAAATGATATTATGTCAATTGATACTTGTTCTTCTGGACATGTCTGCTGCATTTGATACAGTTGACAATAATGTACTTTTCTCTAGGTTAAAATACATGTTTGGTCTGTCAGGTAATGTGGTTGAATAGTTTTGACCCTATCCGGAATAATGCTCACAGAGAGTGTCTGTTTGTGGTATTTTAGTTGATGTTCAGATTTTGTTGTCTGGTGTACCACAGGTGTCAATTCTTGGGCCTCTGGTTTTCACAATGTATACCCATCCTTATGGGATCATTGGGCAGCGATATGATGACACACAGTTGTATATATCACTGGATTCTGACTAGGAGTTAAATTTCACCCCTTCCATTGTGTTAAATTCCTAAAGACACCAGCATTACAGATGGGTGCATTGGGTCAGTAATCTAGGGGTTATTTTTGACTAATGTTTTAACATGTTTGAACAGGTCACATCAGTATGCCGAGCTGCCTACTACCATCTTAAGAACATCCACTGTTTAAAAGCATTCTTGACACAAGAATCACTTGTAAATGCAGTTCATGCCTTTGTTCCATCTCGTATACACTAAGTCTCTGTTATATGGTATATCTGATTATAACATAAAACTCCTTCAGCGAATTCAGAATAGTGCAGCTTGCATAGCGACAAATACGCGAAATGTTAATCATATCTTCCCAATTCTTCATAAAATACATTGGATACCTATTAGATGGCGTATCCATTTCAAGATTTTACTAATAACATATAAATCCATTAATGATATGACAACTGAATACCTGTGTGAATTGGTGTCTATTAGAAAATCATCCCCAAAACTCAGGTCGTCCAGTCAGATACTATTGCAGGTGGCTGTGTCTCGGCTCATATCCTATATTATTATTATTATTATGATTATTATTATTATTATTATTAAATGCTCCCCTGATGAATAATAAATGAAACGAAAAAAATAATACATATATCACATATTATACAGATAACATTCATGCACAGATAAGCACACGGACACATAGATACACACAGGCACACACACACCAACGCGCGCGCGCACATACGCGCACACGCACACATACGCACACATACAGAGAGAAAGAAAACGAGAGAGAGAGTGAGAGACCTCTGAACAAACAATGTCAAACTGTACCAACCCCCCAACCCCTTTATTCCCCCACTTTACATTAAGACAATCCCCCCCCAAAGTTACCTCTAATCAGCTTATATATACCGTCATTAACTGACCAATGTCCATAAACCTCCATCTAACATGTCAACAACAACATACTCAAAGAAATAACCATAAATAGATAGCTCTAATTACATTACAATAACACAATCGGATCCCATCAGGTAAGTAGACAGTTAATGTATCCGTCAGACACAAAGATGAATGACTCAAGACTTAAGCCATTTTATGAAGAAGCTCTTCAATATGTTCGTCAGTTTGGTCGAACACATGGACATATTGTCTTAACAGAAGTGTATCTACTAAATATGACGACCTGGACGGGGGAGGGGGTGGGTGTGGTGGGTAATTTGATGACAGATGAAGGATATTTCGACGTCCAGTGCCTAGTTGGGTCAATGAGACGAAGTCACGTCCTTGTGCTATCAGTCGGCCATCTGGTGGATTCGAACTCAGATCTTTTAGTCTTTTTGTTGTCCACTCTAAGGTTTTAATGGTAATAATGTTGTAAGTGCACAGTGATGCCATAGTGGAACATAAGTTTCTTTACCATTTAGAAAGTTTTAAATGCCAAAAAAGACATATGTACGAGAAAGTATAACTGAATGATATCGAGTTGTGCCAAGTAAATGTTTAAGTTTAATTTAAATAGTGGTAAGTACATTGTATATATCTTAATGGTACACGGTATGTAGGTCACCAACCAATATCAAATAGGAACATTCGATTGCTTCTATAGAAAACATTTAAATTAAATTTGAATAAATGTATTTCGGAAACACACTTTCCAAAATATAAAACATATATACATATATTCATGCATTTAGCTCTCTCTCTCTATCCCTCCCTCCCTCCCTCCCTAAATGATGGTAAAATTCAGTAAACTTTAAATGTTTATTCTCCGTATCTTTTTTTACGCGTGCAGTTGACCTTTGAACGTTTACATTGGAACGTTCAGCTGAGTAAAACAATTAGAGTGTTTGTTGTTTGTTGCGAGCTGTGGTGTCAAGTGGTATGTTTTTTACGTGTTTCCGCTTTTGTACGTAGCCTGCATGTAGCCGCCTTCCTGCGAATTACCTGGTCCCACAGGCTGATGAGTAGACCAGACACATGTATAGGTCTATGTATATATGGATAGATATATGGAGGTGTAGAACATTTGATATTTAGATTGATATATGTATAGTTTATTTAGATTTATGGAGGTAGAGGTATCAAAGGATATTTGGAGTTGTTGATGCTCTGTGCTTGTTGCCATTCTATATGTATCCTAAAACACACATTGCCTGTGCCAGAATTCAGACCTATTTCGATCCAGACTCCTTATTACACCAATGTAAGAAAGTTATGTCGTTATTACAACATACCTAACTGTTCTAGCTTTGCTATGTGTAACATAGAATCTATAGTGTTGTCCTCTTATGTGGTCTGGCGAAACAACTTATTAACTCATACTCAATGCTGCTTGATGGATCAAACGACTCCTGGGGTCGTTTGTTACTCCGGCAGGCATCTCCATGGGTATTAAACTGCGGGTTGAGTTTTCCCCATTTTGTAACTAATTAGGTTACATTCATATAGGAAAATTGTTGGATGCATAGCTATTATCCCGACGTGTCATTCGCAGCATCAGAGGTCTGTCTGAAATCCGCTGTTCTCGACCATGGATCAAATAGATCAAGTGGATAGGTGCTTTAATTTAGATCCCACCACACCTAACTGCATTTACTTAGGGACTGCTAAATAAGGCGTGAATGAACGTTCACTTAGTGATGAACGGAAACGTATCAGGATTAGCTGTTAGGTTCGAGTAAATCATAGTATTTACTCAGGTTTGAGACGATATTTCGTTCTAGTCCAGTAATAATCCATCGTGCAGTATTGCTACTTTGTTTTTTGGAGATAAATCCACTGCTTCCAAATGGAGTTAATACAGTGTCTCACGTGGTCAACAAACTGTAATGTTGGTTAACACTCCGAGGGCCTATAACAGGCCTAACCTTTCACTTAGGTTAGAGAAAAACTTCGACGCCAGACCGGTCGGACGTCAATCGATACGGTTCATATTGGTAGGATTTGTTTAGTTATTCGAACCCAGAATAAAGCTGAGGTCAGCATCTGAGGTGTCGATATGTTTTATATACAGGTTTCTTTTGGACCACAGAAAATTACTGTTGAATGTAAACTGTGGTGTCAAAATAGTTTTATGATATGTATGTAGCAAGTCACCAATGAATCACATGCACGTGTTGTTTGCTGCGAGCTGTGGTATCAAATGGTATGTTTTACGTGCTTCCGCTTTTTGTACGTAGCCTGCATGTAACCGCTTTCCTGTGGGCGTGACATATTTGTCGCAAACGAAAAGCGAATTATCTGGTCCTCACAGGCTGATGAGTAGACCAGACACATGTATAGGTCTATGTATATATGTATATATATGTGGAGGTGTAGAACATTTTATATTTAGATTGAAGTATGTACAGTTTTATTTATGTATAGATTTATTGAGGTACATGTATCAAAGGATGTTTAGATGTTGATCGCACACAGATATACATAATTTTAGCCACTCGGATGTTTGTTATTTACCAACAAAAAACATACCCTTTAGTTAATTGTGCGAAGGTCTTTTTGTTGTAAAATCTTAGATAAATGTTGGTAAAGTTAAGTACACTTTACATTTTTATTCTCCAAATTACACGTGCAGTTGACAGTTGAACGTTTACATGGGAAGGTTCAGCTGAATAAACCAATCATAGTGCGTGGACATGGATGTTTATAGTGGGGATTAATGAAAGAAGGACTGCCATTGGCTTATCGCTTCAGCATTATTGAAAAGCAGACCACGTGTCTGTGTCGTTTCGATGTTTACAATAGTCCAGTGGGGTGAGCAATGCCAATTTAGATTCTATGGTTAAGGTAGGTTCGATGTGGGGTCTTTCAGACAAATTGACATATGGCATGAAAAAGGTACAATCTTATAGAATTCTTTTATTACACATGCACGTGATCTTGTACGCGTCTGGTATCAGCATAATGAGTCTAGTTTCTGGATCGATTTCTGTAGTCTGGAGAGTAGGATGCTGGGCAATTTCCCGCCAAATTTAGCGCCTGATCATCGATATAGAATGGCGTTTCGGGAAAGGGGTTGGAGTAAAGTGGCTAAGGTGGATAAAAGGGGGTTCTTCAATATTGACCAATATTTAAAAACATATTGGATAGATATAGATAAATAAATCTAGGGTTTTGATTTGGCATCAGACAAATGTCCAAAGATGCGATCGATGGGGTGGGGTTCGGATTTATCCCCAAAGATGAGTAGCTTGTAGCGGTATCAACAAACATGCCAAGGCGAGGGGGGATAAATTTGTTTCTCCTTGGGTCGGGAAAACATATTCTGGGAAGTCTTACAATTCTGATTTCCAGTTGGATATTTTAATCCTCGTCTTCGACAAATAATTGTTTTTAGACTTTTTAAAATTTAACACTACATGTAGTCGTCGACTTACGACCTACGCAACTTACGACTGTTCGACTTTATGACAACCGACGGTACGACTTAAAGGTGATTATAATATCATTACACATTATAACATCAAGTCGAGCCGTGATAGCGCAGTTAGTTAGAGCGTAGGACTCGTAGCCGAAGGGTCGCGGGTTCGAATCTCCGGGAGTTGCAACGTTGTCATGTGGCGACTGGTTCACTCAGCCATAAAAATGGGAACCCGACAGGACGCGATGGCTGTTATATAATGGCAGCATGCGTTGTATGCTCCATTGGGAGTTGAGATGTGTGCTGGGTGGAAAGAGGTCTGAGTCAGGGATAATAATACTGTACAGCGCCCCAGAACGGGGTTAACTTGTTCTAGCGCTATATAAACATGCATTATTATATATTATTATCATTACACATTATAATATCTTTACACATTATAATATCATTACACATGATAATATACGTAAGGTAATTATAACATGGGCCGACTTACGACAAGATGAACTTACGACAGGTCAAGGTCGTAATCCATCGACGACGTAAGTCGACGACTTATTCTGTTTTCTTAGTTCGACACTTGATCTTAGGATATTATTATTATAATAGTTTTATGTGTCTAATCTTGATTCGATTGTGGTGTTAACCTGGGTAATATGATACCAAGGTTTAGAGATATCTAGTCTTTTTAGAAACTTTTCAGGCAAAAACTGAAATGTTGTCGTATTTTTTCACCTACTTTATGTCAATTGTTAATATGTGGGCCACAGTGATGCTGTTACTCTTACAGTTAATAGTTATAGACTTGATTCAAATGTTACAATTCCTTCTTTGTTTAGTGTTTATCAACAGTTCATTTATTGAGCGATATTAGGCTTATGTCAACGCAATTATCTGGTTGAATAGTTTGTGATTTGTCCATGTTTGGGTGATTTAATGAAACTGGATATTTCTTAGTTTATATGTTATTTACAATTTTCAAAATGCCGAAAATGAAGAAAAAAAATACAACCCGCCAGGTTTAAAAAAAATAGTTTACCTTACGCAATGTTACTGTTATAAATGGGTATATTATCGGCTACCACACAACAGAGTATAATATACTTTTATATATTAATGAATGAATATCAATCGGCCCATTTAGTCTGCCGTGTGCACAAAAGTGGCCGTAAAACATCAATCTTTATCATCATCATTATCATCACCATCATCATCATCATTGGTGAATATCAAAGCCAACTGTCCAACTAACTGACATCTTACATTATATAACCCAATATGACTACCAAATATAGATATATAAGTGGTCAATATTTGACCTCTCAAGGACGACCTAATCTGCATATAATTTCTTCTGTCATATTTTTATCCGATTGATATTAATTAGTCTTTAACCAATAAATACTTGAACGTAGCATGATTCGAAATGAGTCGATATTGCTATTAACATGGCTGACTCATATCCGGGACTCGTTCTAATATCAGACAGCTTAAGATAAATACTAGGGCGCCCCCATGGCCTAATTGGTAGCGCGATTGGCCACAGATCTACAGCATCAGGGTTCACACCCCGGCCGGGCTATGTTAGAAGGGTGTTTCAGCTTTCACTTCACTCTCGGCTAATTTAGCTTACCTTCTGCACATAAGTAGCCGCAAAATAGCAACAGTCTTTTTTACTTAAGATAAATATTATTAAATGATCGTATATTATCTTTCCTCGTATACGGGGTCAACAGTCTCTTGCCACAAACGATGTGAGATCCTGAACGCCTTTATGGTCACGGGAATTAATACACCTGATCGAATTCAAACTGTATGGCGTTAACTCTGTTATCTTTAAATAATATTATATACATTTTATTATCTCCATAAGTATGATATATTATGTCTGTAGCGTGTCATACACTGTCTCACTATTAGAAATACGTGTTGGCAAAAGCCACATTTCATTATTAACCAATATTGTCACTTACGTTATGAGCATTTGACACATTTAGGACTCGAACCTTCTATTATAATAATCATCCCTCGTCGAGATGTTTAGATGATTGTTGTGTCCATCCTAGATATTGACACCACAAAGGTGTTTCAATGTTGATTGATTTTGTCTCGGCGTTGGTTATATCTTGGACATTTGGCTGAGGAATGATTCACTTTCAGGACCCTCTGTCCAACACACACGGTTACGAGCAAGATTCGAACCCAAAATGTTGAAGTTTGCAGCACAGCGCTTTAACTACAGAATGGCCTGGATCTGTGAGAAATGTGACCCTGTGATAGCGTTGGGATTGGAGGAGACAATACCGGATAAACGATGACAACGCATCACTGATGCTCTAAGAACATCGCATAAAACCCAGTTATCAACTCTGAGAGATCGAAACTATTCAACGGTGAACAGGTGCGAATGAAGAGCAAAGTTTAACCAGTGTATCCAGTTTACTTGAATTTACACAGGCCAATCACACCTGTGAAAATGTTTTTACCGGCGCTAATATTTTTTCCACAGGCGTTGAATTTTTCGTGGGATCCCAAATTAAACAATACCCCAAAATTATTATCACATATTTTGTATATTGTCACAATTTCTAGTTCCTGTTTCGGAGGTCTATGCACAAAGTCTCTCCCATCAAGTATACATATAGGCTATAACAGACGCTTTAATATATACCTCTATGCCCTCAGTACAACCATGGTGCTGTTGTGGAATTACACATATATCCTTCTAGACTTATAACCCCCATATATGCATATAGTACAGTGAGTGATATGTTAGTCTTCCAATCATTGCCCACAAATTATCAGCTATAATTAAAGACAACCGGACACCTAGACTATATACCTGTAGGTTTGATTGCAATAAGTGTATTTCATTCTTTCTAGGATGTTGGTCAGTCAAGCACGACGACCCAGTATTCTTTTCATTGTAAGATCTTTTCACCTAACTACATCATAATTTTGATTCGTCACCGAGATTGTAAATAGAATGTTAGTTTGTATTAGTAGAGCTAACACCTGTCTAATATAGCCACATGCTTACAGAGTTTATTTACACTGGCTATTAAAATTTATTTTGACGGATTTTCCGCACCGAAACACAGCACAGATTTTGTATTGATTTATCCTTGTTAAATGTTAGCGCTCAAGTCATTATAAATGAGCAACGAATATATTCATTTACCGCTGATAGACTTGAAATGAATTCCAACTATACCTTTCTAGAGTGATTCATACTGGCAAGGTGGCCTGTCACATGAGTGATTATTGAAAAACGTCAACTAACCGGAACTCATGAACAAATGCCCATAAACACATGAGAAAATAGACGGACCAATTGAGCCGATGAAATGTGGCCATCACAAACCAGAGATCAATATTATGATACTTCGGGCTAACTTCGTTAGTTTCGTAGACCGTAAACTATTCGGCAGATGGCCAGACCGCTAATCTTCATCAGCAACCAGTTTCATGAAGCCAACAACGATCCGCTTCTTCTTTCAGCCAGATTTGATTTATGAAGAACTGGGATGATCATCAGGGATCCTATTTTCCAATATGTCTCACTACGTTAGCTCGGTCATTCTAAAATCGCCGAATTGATGTTATGACGGGTCATGCCATGAGACGTGTCATCTAATTAGTGAAAGTTAACAAGCTCCAGATATTTACTGATAAGATAATTCGACCTTACAGAATGCTGGTACTTTTAGGGACTTGACATGTTGTGGTCAGATTAAGTGGCTATTATCTGTTTTGTTTTCATTCATTCGGAGGATTTACAGTCTCTAATATCCAAATATCAACAATGACATTTCTCAAATTCGCTAACGACGAGAACAAACTGGATTAATTGCCGGGATACGATGACGCTTATATATGTGACGTCCATTCCAAGAAGGGACACGTGTATTATAAAAACCAACCTTAAAGAAGTTGACTTTGTAACACTCCCGATAATAAACACGAGATACCGCGAAATGAAACAGTTTGAAGACGTTGTTCAAAATGAGATAGAAGCTTCTCTAGTGAGCATCTTCATGGACAAACGAATAAATCCAGAGATCCGAAGAAAAATAGACTGTTTCCGTCTACCATCTTTCAATATAAATATGATATTTTCTTGATTTTTATGTTTTGGTTTCTATCTGAGCTGTTATTACCATATTTCCGCACTCAGTACTTAAGCTGATCCAGAAAAGAATTCGATTCCCGTCGTCGCTAATGCCGAAAGCTCGGATAGCTTAGAGCAGCCCACGCAAACAGTAACACCATCACTTTCACTCTGTCCTGTATAACGCTTGTTCGTTTATAATGGTGATGGGTCAAGGTCCGACAGATAAAAGCCAGTTTCGATCATCGCCTAATATAAAATCAAAGATAAGACAGCCAACATGTTCACTCATCTGGGAATAGCGGGAGTGTCTCGGCTTTCATGAGGGATCCAATCAGCGGTTTGACATCTGTCATCTGATATAACAGGAGGGATAACTGTAGATCATAAGAATATGACGTGTCACTTGTCTAGTATATTGGATGTTGATGATACGATAGCTTCATGAAATGACGTGATATCAACATTCTGAGAGTGGTGGACGTAGAGATTGTATAAAATTTGATTTATCATTACAATGATACTTTATGCACATTTCAAGCTGCTTTCTTTTTAGAGAAACGCTAGACATACCCACATATCATCATCAAACACCAACACACACATACATTGAAGACGTTTGTGTGAATATGTGAACTTTTATCACTCAAAATTAATCTGATTATTTTGTGTTGTGCTTCTATTCACACAAATGCATATAAATATTATTACTGTAATTTACGTTGAATTACTATTTAATAATAATAATAATAATAATAATAATAATAATTATAATAATTATAAATAATAATAATAATAAATTATAATAATGTGTGATTTTATATAGCACCATATTTAACTGTGATGTTATGGGTTAGTTTACAAAAAATTAGTAGACTAGATAAAAATGATTTGATGAACCGTTAATACATACATAGATATTACAGAATGAATAGTGGTATGACCTGCGATCAAACGTCTGGTGTCAACAATAAGTTTTATCCTGTGGACCTCAGTGTCCTTGTTGGATGATATATCTCTATCATGTTGCAGATTTACAATGGCGCCAGTTCATTCAAGGCTTTATAAGTAAGAATGATGATCTTAAATTATATCCTATATCTCACTGGAAGCCAATACAGGGCTTTAAGTGCAAGAATGATATGTCCATATCTGCCTGTCTTTGATACTAGGCGCGTTGCTGAATTTTGCAATAGGTGAAGCTTTTGGACAGCAGCATCCGGAATTTCGACCAGGATGGAATTACAATAATCTAGGCGAGCAGTCACAAAGGCATGCACTAGTCTCTGAAGGGTCTCAGGTGACAAAGCACTTTGACAATTCGAATGGTCTTCAGTTGGAAATACAAAACTTGGCACACTCGCTTTATATGAGCTTCCAAAGTTATTTGCACACCCAAAGTCACACCAAGATAATAATAATAATAATAATAATAATAATAATAATAATGTATATTTAATAAAGCACCCTTACTAGCAGGAGCCATTCAAAGGCGCTGTACAAATAATATGTAATTAATAATACCCCAAATAATATCTCTGTAAAAACCCTGTAATGATTTAAAAGATAATAATTATTTATCTGTGAAAGCGACTTTGAATAGGTGTGTTTTTAGAAGAGATTTAACATTTCTAATATCTGCCGGCAACCTATTCAACAAAGTGGGGGCTGCAACACTAAACGCACAATCACCATGTGACTTGAGCCGAGACACTGGCACCTGAAATAATATCTGACTGGATGACCTGAGTTTTCGGGATGACTTTCTAATGGACACCAGTTCACACAGGTATTCTGGTGCCATGTTATTAATAGATTTATAAGTTATTAATAACATATTGAAATGGTACGCTGTCTAACAGGTATCCAATGTAGGGTTTGAAGAATTGGGGTGATATGATCATATTTTCTAGTATTTGTCACTATGCGAGCTGAACTATTCTGAACTCGCTGAAAGCGATTAATGTTACAATCAGATATGCCACATAACAGGGAGCTACAATAGTCTATATGCTATATAACAAAGGCATGGACTACAGTTACAAGTGCTTCTTGTGTCAAGAATACTTATAGGAGGATGTTCTTGAGATGGCAGCTCGGCATACCGATGTGACATTTCATACATGTTAATACATTGGTCAAAAATAACCCCTAGATTTTTTACTGACTCATTAGGGGTAATCAAATATCCATATGTAATGCTGGTATATTTAGGGATTTAACACAATGTGGTGATGCCAAGTGTATATCCCATAGCCGAAAATCAGCAATACCATGTTCTAAATTCTTCAAGGAACCGGAGACATTTAACTCATTTTCAGGATCCAGTGATATATCCAGCTGTGTGTCAAAAGGAAGTCTGCGCACAATGCTCGAGTATGGAGCTTTTGACTTTCAGAATGACAGCAGGTAATAAATTAATTAATATTTGTTCTTTTGTTCTTATGTTCTTATGTTCAGATATTTCTCACCAGAAGTGAGAACATATATAAAATCCGGGCTTCTAGGAATTTATCTTTCTTTCGACATAATTTGAAATTAGCTCAAAACGTCAGGTTAATATTGGTAATTTTCTAGATGATTCGGCGACTAATTTCCTGTACGAAATGTTTTCCTATGACGTCATACAATTCTACAGGAAATAACGATGATCTGCCAGGATGTCAAATATAATATATATATATATATATATATATATATATATATATATATATATATATATATATATATATATATATGTGCTATAACATATTAAACTAAAATCTCGTAAAACCTATCACTAAGTGAAATATGACCTGTTTAATGACATCAATATGTTTTGAATATGTTGTGAATTTGAAAAGCGTCCAGTGTTCTAGGAAGTTTACAAATGCGGTTTGTATATAATGTGAAGCGATGTATAGCACGAATTAGCGACTGTTCGAGATATACATTGAGATATGTTTAATTTCCTAAATCCAATTGGCCTGATTGTAGAAGTAACATTTGCCTTAGTACGAATTAGTCTGCTCTAGATATACTCTGTGTTTAAAACAACAACTAATTCCGTTGTAAATAATAATATAAGATTGTGGGTTTGAATAATACCATTTGTCTGGTTTAAAGTTATATCAATTATTGAAGCATCCAATTATTAATTGGTATCATTAAATTAAATTTTATATGCTTATTATTCCCTATGTGGGGTATTTTTAATTTCAGGAATACTACCCCTACCAACATTGAAAAGAAAAAGCATAAAGCTGGATCACTGAAACGCAAAGAGCGACAAGAATCAGAAAGCCAGGAATCAGCCAAGTGATGAAGATCCATTGCAGATTTTATGATACCACAATCACCATCCACATCAATGTGCTGTTCAACCTCATTTGAATCAGAGACAAATACAAGTGCAGGCCATTTCTTCTGTCTTCATTGTTCCCATATTTGTTCTTCTGTTGTTGCAACATCTGAATGCATAGCTTCAACTAGTGACAGTGACTCAAATATTCCTTCAGGTTTAAATGACTTGTTTTTATAAGCACATCTCGTAAATGAATCTACCCAAGAACATGAAAGATCAAATACTATAATCTTCCATTATCGATCACGAGCAAATCTGAAACAGTTTTATTGCTGAAGATCCATTTCAGCCACTTGACAATCTGCCATTTAATGCTCGTTTGTTTCAGAGGAAAATAATGAATGGCTAAGTTCCAAGAAAATGGCTAACGTATAACAAAGAAAATAGTTGCTTATACTGTTCACACTGTTTAGTCTTTGTGTCTTCCAACACACGTAATTCATTACCCATTTTACGAGCTTTAGTGACTACAGAAGTATTAGCCAGAACTTGGCTTTATGAGAATTGACAGTAACACATGTCGGAAATGTTCAGCAATATATCAATGTGGTTATTGATGGCACCTTAGATAATGTGTTTGCAACATCGCTAATTAAAGATAAAGAAGAAGTATTGAAGCAGAAAATTATTGTCATGATGATTATATACACAATAAAGATATTAGACAAGCAAACACTTCCTTATTAAAGTCACAGAAATTATTTCGCCTACACTCTGTATAATGAGGTTTAGAATTATGGCAATTATTTAGCTACAGTTGACGGCATAATATGAACACGTTAATCCAAATAGTGAAGACTATGACACACAAGAAAGAAATAGTCATGAAGTTTCTCGAGCAAAATATTATTCTTTTCGTGTTGATTCTACACAAGATAATTCATTCATCGATCAGTTTAGCATTACTCTTTGGTGTGTATTTAAAGATGTTGTATGTGAGAAACTATATTCAGTTGTGTCAAATAATGATGGTACAAGAAAGGTACTTGTTGATTTATTGACTGAAATATTACAGCATTTTAAAACTGACCCCCAAAATTGTTTATCTGATAGTACAGATGGCGCTACAAGTTACCATGGTCAGTATAATGATTTATTAAATTGTGGATGTGGCTGATCAATATGTTAATATATGATGCTATGGCCATGTCTTGTATTAACCAATCAAACAACAACCAAATGTTGCGTGTTAATATTCAACTTTACCTAATAATTTATAATTGGTTGTTTTCTCAATAACTGAACAGCATTCACAGCAAGTCTTTGGAATTTGTAAATAAAAGATTTCACAGACAAATATGGATCAAAATCCATGATTGGAAATTGATGGTTTGGAAACATGATTGACAGCTAGGAGGGAGAGGAATAAGACAAGTATGGCAGATGAACTTATTTGTGATTAAGGACACATCTTAGACTCTTTAACTGATTTTAGAGTAAACGTGTTTAATCTAATAATGGATGCCATTGTCCAATCACTAGAATTACGCTTTGTACAAAATAAACAATTGTATAAAGATTTATCCTGCTTCGATCCAGAGAAGTCTAAAACTATTGAAGAGAATGGCATTGAAGATAAAGTATTGGAAGGTATTATTAAGCTGTTTCTACAAATCAGCGAAGATCAACTAATCTTGGAATTGTTTTCTTTTGCTTCAAACTTTGACACATTAAAGCTGTTGCTTAATCATGGTGAGATTATGGCTTCCAGTTGAACCAATTGTAAAACTTGCAGCACTTGGCCATCGTGGTGTGTATTAAACATTCTGACCCCCAACCGACTTCATGATATGGTAACCTTTATGAACTTTATAAAGTCATCTGCACACTATTAGTTATTCAAGTCTAATGTAAGATAATATTTTCTAAGCTAAATATCATGAAGACAAGGTTAAGACATTGGCTGTCAGAGGAAAACTTGGAATGATACATGTTGTTATCAATTGAAAAGAAATTGTTAGATGAATTGAATACAGCATTAATTATTGACAGCATCGCACAATCATCTAGAAGAGGCAAACGCTTTTTCTTAATAACGTAGAGTGCATGCAATACACTTTTGAACTATCTGTTAATGGGTAAAGTGTGCAATAACTGATAGTTATTTTGAAATGGTTTACCTGAAACTATTTAAAAATTTGCGCCAATTATTTAAAATAAAATAAAACATTTTCTACTTCAATTATAACAATTCTGAATTTACATTTGGTATATACGGCATACTGCCATTAATATGTGCAGTACATGTACACTGTAATTACTAACAAATATATTTTTTATATTATCCATTATTCACATTTAAATAATAACGAAGACTTCTTAAAGCTTAAAGAAAATAAACGTAAATAAAAGACAGTACTAGACTAGAAACATTCTTTCTTACTTTTTGACAGAATACTTAATTTATATATATATATATATATATATATATATATATATATTATGTAAATTTATATGTAAATTTCCAGCTGCGTCGAATCCAAAATCAGATCTCTGGAATAAAGGCTATCTATAGTTAATGGCTAAAGTGGTTGAGGAACCTCCCCCATCACTCACAGGGGAGCAGTACGGAAAGATGGAGCCGAAATACCCTAAGGGTGGTCACTGCCAGAGTGTTTTACGTCCTCGGGGTTTTTAACGTCCCCTTTATTTTAAATAATTCAGTGGAGACGTCAGCGCCATTTAACGTGGTCAGCCACCCACGATGTAGTGAGCCGAGAAATTAATCTCTGGAAAAGTTTCGACCTCTTACCGGGTTCGAACCTGCGACCGGTTGGCACCAAGTGCCAGTTACTAAACCGCTAGGCCACCAAAGCTCACTATTTTCTTTGGAACAGCCTTTAATTGTACATGAACTAATAGATATAAATAAGATAATGGTGTTTTGTTTGCACGTCGTGTGAAGTCTTACATTTATCTATGAATCTATTGTCTGAGAGAAGACAATTGTCTCTCGTCGACGTGTAAAATGTATCTGTCTCCTCCTCCATCACCGACTGGAATCATTAAATGATCAATCCTAGAACACGGGGGTTAATTTATGACGATCCCTTTGTCCTACCAACGCAACAGGCAGCGCCACCACACGACCGACTGTGAACTAACACCCGGAACGCACTCGATCGCTATTGTTATTCTACGCAATCTTCCTATTGTCGTTTCTGGTCGGAATTAATTCCAGGAGAAGTCTACTTAGTGCTGTTTAGAGGTAATACAGTTGTGGCGTGATGCTTGAATGTTGTAAAGTGTGCTATAATATGCTAAGGTTAACGCCTTATTTGCTCGCAGTTTACCTCCACGATGCAATCCTATACAATAAGGTGACTTCCTTGAATGCCTAGGGAGTACAGTCATGTCCCACCCTACGTCATTAATTGATTTCAAAAGGTGTGACGTAACCTCGGGTGTTTTAAATGCCTTTCGATGTAAACATTTTATTGCGTATACATTTTTACTGTTCATAAAATATTATTATCGTATTTTTAAAAGTTTTGTTTTGTTTTGTTTAATGTTGAACCTAATGACGTTCGTTGAACTGAAATCAACTCTATAAGTGTGGCATAATATGACGTAGGCCGAAATCGCGTAAAACGGGATATTACTGTATAGGCTACCGGTTCCGGCTGGTAGTTGCAAGCACAAAGTCCTTAAAGATCCATCGACCCTGATATATATATATATATATATATATATATATATATGTGACAAAGGTGTGAATATATGACGTCCTGGCTCCAACAACTGTGTTGTAGGAACATTCATAGTTCAGCCGGTGATTTGATGAGCTAAATCAGGTAGAACCTTGGTTTAGAACCCAGCAAGAGGCTGTTAATCTGTTCTGGGTTCACGTGATGACTGAACGGTAGATGATTGAGGAAGCTGGAAACTGGATACACGCTCGGGTATCGAAAATGGTCTGCACGTGCCATGGAATTTAAAAACCCGAGACCATCGGCGCTATATTCTGAATATAGATCAATAATTAAACGTCCTGCCGGCCACCTGCCGGCTAATAACATTTACCAGAGCAGCGCCATGTTGTGACGTCATCGCCGAGGTCACGGCGACCCAGTTTTGGGTGACAGACGCTTTGTCAAACAATTACGTAGATAGAACGGCGTTATAAATATTTGATAAGATAGCTAGAAAGTGTTACGGCGTGTACTCTTATCAAACAGACTAATTCAAAGGCTTTGTGGTTAATGCCAAGTCGAACCACCAGGGGCGCCACATGCTAGCATTAGAAAGGCCCCCCCACACACACATATATATATATATATATATATATATATATCTCGGACTATTAAGCCATAACGAAGACAGACACGGTGTGACCTCTGACTCCTGCTCAGGTCAGACATTAATCCTGACGTAGAATTGATGGAATTGTTTGTCGTAATAGAATAAAACTAAATTAAATATTACATTTTACCGAGCATTCAGCCATACTGTGATATGACTGACTGTAGGACATCGTTTATTTTCTGAGTATATCGGGCTGATGGCTCGGGGAATGATTTACGAATATTTAAACTGAGTCCA
>JAODUP010000121.1:630000-650000 GCA_025642065.1 Paralvinella palmiformis
TATACATATTTATATGTATAGGTTTTACCTAATAAAAACAACGAGTCTTCCGGTAGACGGTGAGATGATGTCACTTAACAGTCAAAATATAAACAGAATAAATTAATAGATGTTGTTAGTTATCAGCTGCATACTAAAATATGCCATTGAACTACAGTTAGCTGTGTGTGTGTGTGACTATGATACACCCTAGAAGGCAGACAGTAAGTTTAAAGGAATAGTCCACCTTCATTTCAATCTAGCGGTAGCGCGTTGGGCCACAGATCACTATCACCCGTGTTCAAATCTCGGCGTGGGCATAGCTGAAGGTTGTTTCATCTTTGACTTCGTTTCATTACCTTTGGAGGTCGCTCGGCCCATTTAGCCTACTTTGTGCACAAACGTGGCCGTAAAACATCAATCATCATCATCATCATCATCATCATCATCACCTTCATTTCAAAATTTCAGCACTAATACAGCTATACTCACAAATATCATAAACAATGTCAGAATGTGTACACAATCACCCACATATTAAATAATCCAGTTCAAAGTGCCGATTATTAGACTTTTAACGGCCTGTGGGAGCCGCCACGATTTGTTTACAGACAGAAATAATGTAAATTGTCCACGCTATCCAGTAATTGTCCTATAACGTCCTAATTATCCTGTAATGTCCTTATTGTCCTATAACGTCCTAATTGTCCTATGATGTCTTAATTGTCCCATAACGTCCTGATTATCCCATAACGTCCTAATTGTCCCATAACGTCCTATTTATCCTGTAACGTCCTTATTGTCCTATAACGTCCTAATTGTCCTATGACGTCCTAATTGTCCTATAACGTCATAATTGTCCCATAATGTCCTATTTATCCTGTAACGCCCTTATTGTCTTATAACGTCCTAATTATCCTGTAACGTCCTTATTGTCCTATAACGTCCTAATTGTCCTATGAAGTCCTAATTGTCCTATAACGTCCTAATTGTCCCATAATGTCCTAATTGTCCAATAACGTCCTATTTATCCTGTGACGTAATAATTGTCCTATGACGTCATAATTGTCCTATGACGTCATAATTGTCCTATGACGTCCTAATTGTCCCATAACGTCCTATTTATCCTGTGACGTCCTTATTGTCCTATAACGTCCTATTTATCCTGTAACGCCCTTATTGTCTTATAACGTCCTAATTATCCTGTAACGTCCTTATTGTCCTATAACGTCCTAATTGTCCTATGAAGTCCTAATTGTCCTATAACGTCCTAATTGTCCCATAATGTCCTAATTGTCCCATAACGTCCTATTTATCCTGTGACGTAATAATTGTCCTATGACGTCATAATTGTCCTATGACGTCATAATTGTCCTATGACGTCCTAATTGTCCCATAACGTCCTATTTATCCTGTGACGTCCTTATTGTTCTATAACGTCCTAATTATCCCATAATGTTCTAATTGTCCCATAACGTCCTATTTATCCTGTGGCGTCCTAATTGTGCTATGACGTCCTAATTGTCCTATAACGTCCTAATTGTCCTATAACGTCCTAATTCTCCTATAACGTCATAATTGTCCTATGGTGTCCTAATTGTCCCATAACGTCCTATTTATCCTCTGACGTCCTTATTGTCCTATAACGTCCCAATTGTCCTCTAAAGTTAATGAAATTAATCCGAGCAGAGAATGAACCGAGAACCAAAGATTTATAGAAGTCTGTTTTGTTTTTGTAATTAGAAGGAAATAAACAACATTAGAGGTGTACGTTGTCAGTTCGTGACTTGACCGCTTTATACAAAACCCATTTCTATTGAAAACCAAGGCGTTTGGTGGGAAAATGTGGTGGCCGGTATTGAGAATAGTATCGAGACAAAAGATTCCGCTCGAATTTCAAGAACCTATTGGTTGTCATATAGCATTCTTTACATACCGAGATTGTGACAGTGACATATCTCAATCATATCCATCTACAACAACGGATTCTACGAAGTGACATATCGGGCAGATCTCTGCATATAACTGTCACGTAATTGTAACGTCACGGGACGCTACAAAGCTTTACGATGACGTTAAAGTTGATGTAGTCCGGATGAAGATAATTATCTCAGTATTGTAATTTTGTCTCAGGACAAAACCAAAGTCTAGTCACTCTCAGAGATGGAGCCGTAATATCTTAGATACAAAATCAGGATTATCATTCATTAATTATTTATGCTGTATTAATATAGCTAATATATTAATATAGCTGAAGTCAGTGGAGCTCACAGAAATCGTGGCTTGGTGATTTGATTAGAAATACCCCCACTGCACTCGAAAAGGATCTGAAAAATCTGTCTCCAATATTGAATATTGAAACAATAATGTGTGTGATGAAGAATAAAGGTGCATATTTGAAGGTGTACGGACCTTGTTGGTTATGAAGAAGATCTCGCGAAAATCGAACCACGTGGCACTTCCGTCGGAAGTGGGGTGTCCGCTTATTAGGGCTTGTGTGTTAAGTACGTCAGCACACACACACACACACACACTTAAAATGACTTCATCGTAATCCCAACGAATGTTACACTCACCGCCGTTTAAGTCCCTATGTGTTTCAGAAAGTTTGCGAACGCAAACAAACAAAACAAACAAAAAACACACACATTCTCTTTTATCTATCTATATATATATATATATATATATATATATATATATATTATATATGTGTATATGTGAGTTGATGGATGAGTGTTGTTTAGCGACACGTAGGCACAATTTAGGCAATTGTGTGTGCGCGTGTGTGTACGTGTGTGCGAAAATAAGATTTGTATACAGACATGAATAAGTATAATAATGATTGTATTATGTAACCACAATACTACTTATACTTCGGACAGCTGGCCGAAAGTCTACTTTTGTGAGTCAAGTAAGTAAGTAAGTATGTATTTATTTCGATCGTATAATGTACACATGTTGTAATTTTATAATGTCTAATACATATATACGAATTTGGGGACCAATGTAGCCGAAGCTGTCTTCCCATTGACCTCTGAATAAAAACACCAACTTGACTAACAGATCTGTATAAAACATTTAGAATAGTGGGCTCCAAGATATTCTTTCAGGGAAGTGTAACGTCACTGGGATAAGACGGGAATCTTTGTCCTGTTTAAATCTCCAGAGATATCATGTTTCTATCAGAGATCTTAGGATTACAACTCTCCAAAGAGCCCACACATTCCAGAATACAACCAAGACCAAACATTACATAGCCTTCCCCAAGTTGTTTATTGATTTATTTCCCGATCTATTTCCGGTGTTGATCCAGAAACCGTCAGGTATTCCACTTACACTAGGTCACGGCAACCCGTATGTTATCAGTAAATGAGACCGTTTTCGACTTTTGTGACAACTTATTCTCAGAATAGTTTGCTCCAAAACGGGATGAAAAATTGTCCGGTGTCACTCACGTGACACTGAAATATGGACTAATCTAGATAATATTGGCAGATGTATAGGTGTCTCTATATCAGGATGTCTCAGCTAACCTTATCAAAGCACTAGAGCTACAGTATACTAAACTAGTACTGCTGTGAAAAACTAAATCCTGGATTTTATTCTCACAGATTTTAACAAACATTACCTAAGTACTATTTATTTAAAAAAAATGTAGTCGTATATTAGTAAGTTGTAGTAGTAGTAGTAGTAGTAGTAGCAGTAGTAGTAGTAGTAGGTGAATTTATTGTAGTTGTAGTAGTTGTAGTAGTAGTAGTAGTAGTAGGTGAAATTATTGTAGTTGTAGTAGTTGTAGTAGTAGTAGTAGTAGGTGTAATCTTCCAACGCCACTTATAATACTAATACTAACAGTATCAATAATAATAACAATACAAAATGTAAGTAATCAGAGTAATAATGATAATAATTAATATAATACCTTAATTAAGACAAGTTGATCTGAGATATAATTTTGTATAAGAAAATAATCAATAGAGTATCATGAAAACAAAGTTATAAATAATTAGTCAGATTTTAGTTAATGTTATGTTATCTTAAGGTTAGGCAATGGTAGGGTTAGGTTATGGTAGGTTATGGTAGGGCTAGGTTATGGTAGGGTTAGGTTATGGTAGGGTTAGGTTATGCTAGGTTATGGTAGGGTTAGGTTATGGTAGGGTTAGGTTATGGTAGGGTTAGGTTATGGTAGGGTTAGGTTATGGTAGGGTTAGGTTATGCTAGGTTATGGTAGGGTTAGGTTATGGTAGGCTTAGGTTAGGTAGGATTAGGTTAGGTAGGATTAGGTTAAGTTATATAGGGTTAGGTTGAGTAGGGTCAGGTTAGGATAGGGTTATATTAGGTAGGATTACGTTAGAGTAGGGTTACCTTAGCTTATGAGTAGGTTAGGTTAGGGTAGGGTAGGGTTAGAATAGATTACAGTTAGGTTAGCTTTAGTTTAATGTTAGGTTTCGGTTATATTAGTTTAAGTTATTGTTAGGCTTGAATTAGGTTAGCTTAGGGTTATGTTATAATAATGTTTAGACTAGATTAGGATAGGCTTAGTTTTGTAATATGTTAGGTTAGGGTTAGGTTAGGGTTAGGTTAGGGTTAGGGTCGGGCTAGGTAGGGGGTTAGGTTAGGGTTAGGTTAGGGTTAGGTTAGGGTTAGGGTCGGGTTGGTAGGGGGTTAGGTTAGGGTTAGGTTAGGGTTAGATTAGGGTTAGGGTCGGGTTAGGTAGGGGGTTAGGTTAGGGTTAGGTTAGGGTTAGGTTAGAGTTTCGAAAGGTAACGCTGATCTTGGGATGGCACTAGAATTAAGATTAAATTCTAGTCAGTGTTATGGTAAGCTAGGATTATATTAGGTTATATTTAGGTTAAGTTTGTGTAGGTTTAGGTTAGCTTTGGTTTTGGATTAGGTTTGTTTTAAAGTTAGATTAAGGTTAATGGTGTAGTGGTTTAATTTTTACAGGTTTGTGTGATGTGTCTAGTGCTGTAGTGTAGTGTATCGTAGCGTAATGGGCTTATAACATTCTGGCTGTCCCAGCCGGATACTCTGAGAAGGTAAAAGGGGGAGTGGCAGGGATAGGTGCCGCCCTTCCGGTACATAACCTCTCCACAAACAAGAATCCCCCCAGAGCCCTCTGCTCTTACAGCTTGGCACACCATGGTAATTGGGCCATTAAAGATCCAGACTAGGGTGAGGTAGATCTCGGAGCAGCTGTCACCTATAGGTGCAGTGTCTATGACCCGGTGTATGGACACGCTCTGATACTCACCAAACCAGTCCCAACTATGGGTAAATAGCGACCAGGTGGAGGGTGTATGTCATGAAAGACAGTCTGTCTAGGGAAAGGAAAACTCATAAATCAAAACCAACCTTGTGTCTCCCAAGTAAGATCTTAACCCAGAAGCTATGGTTGGGGTAACGGAGACAGAAGACACAGAGAGCTGAATAGGGAGGTGTTGGATCACTGGGGTTCTTCTAAAACACGGATCCATGTGAAAATCACAAAATGAATAGGACAATAGACCGATGTAATTGAGATCCCCCAAGATAAGGTAGCATCGGGCTCCTTGCCTCAGCGGATTCCATCCTATGTTACTAAACAACATCAAAGAGACAATAACCTCTCGGGATAATGCAGTGGAATGCTGAGGGAGATTTCAATAATAAGACAGAACTTGAATAGCATCGACATGAGAAAGGGATTAACATTTGCTCTATGCAAGAAACACACTTGCAAAGCAACCGAGTCTTCACGATCAGAGGATAGCAATATTTCAGATCTTACAGAACAGACCGACACAGAGGAATTCTAATAATCATCATGAATGTTCGAGTCAAAGAAAGGGGTGTAAACCACATTGTCAAGGAACCTAATACTTAACACAATCAGGAATTCCATGAGATGATCTCAAGAGGCGCTAGAAAAGAGTACAAATCATATTGGACTAACTAAATGCAAAAACTGCAGGTTGACATGGCATATATTAGGAATAAGGCCGAAGAACATTATTCACACGAAAACAACCTCCAGCTCCAGCGGGCAAAACTATATTATCTCCAAACAAATATTTAAGTAAGAGACGAACAAGTTAGTGAGAGAAATATATATCTAGTGAGATAAGGAAAGAAACGGTGGAGACTCACCAAACATCTTAATGATAAGGACAACAGAAGACAGAAGATATAACTGGATGAAAACGGAGATATGGTTACTGGCAAACGAGTAGTCGATGGTTCAGCTAATAATTATGAAGGATAGAGCAGCAAAGATATCATCAAGCAAAAAACGAACAAAGGAAGAGATCAACACACGCCAAGACAACAGAACCCACGCAACAGCCCATCATACTGCATGAGTTCTATGTTACTCTAAATAAATACTTTAAAGAAATCATCAGACCCAGACTTGATCACGAACGAAATATTTACTCACCTAGGCAGTGCAGTATCCAACAAGCTACTGAAGGTCTTCAATCACCGCTGAGAAAATGGTATCTTTTCACAAATCTGAAGAGAGGCCAGAATAATCCCTGTTTACAAGAAAAGGGAAAAACGAGAAAAAAAAGCCTCCAGCTATATCCCAAATGGCCACACCACTTGTTAACCAATGTCTCTAGTGGTATCTTGAAACTGAAAACATCTTAGCTCTCGAACAGTCACGCTTCAGACGGTTTCCTATTTCAGAAGATCAAGCACCATATCCTTCTCAAGAAGGTCAAGATGCATCCCAGGAACAAAATTTGGGTTTACCACCTGGATATATCTACAAAGGGCATTCGACAAGGTATGGACTGATGGTCTCACTGTCAAACTACAAAGAAGCTTTATACAGTGATAATCTGTTAATCCGACAAAGTTTGTCACATGATAATATGTCGGATAAATATGAATGTCGGAATGTCGAAGTCCGTGACATACCGGTAGTCTTTGTCACACATTTTTGTCGCGGTTTTTCCGGATTAAAGAGTCATTTATACTGGAGCTATTTCCGTCAAATGTCCGGATTAACGTATTCTGATTATATATATATATATATATATATATATATATATATATATATATATATATATATATATATATATATATATATATATATATATATGGCTGTATGCATTGATAACAGTACACAATGCTATTGGCAGACTTGAGTTTAAGGCAGCCATAAACCTGTTTTTGGCAAGGCATGTGCTGCAAACTGTCCTAAAGTGGTAAAAATATTTACATATTTATATATATTCCAAGTTGTAGCAACCTTTTTTCAATGGCAATCGCAACACAGACGTTGTTGATTAGTCATCTTATATTTAATGACATGCAAGTCACCATTTGCAGGATGTCATGACATGTGAAAATGACCGCACCTGCGCAAACACGCACACTCGCGAAAGTATGGACAGACGAACGAACACCAGCGTATAATAGCATACAATATAGGTCAATATGTTTAGAAATTTGCAATCCCCAGAACCTCCCCACTTAGTGTTGAACACTCTATCACTGAGCTATCACCACTGGTTATATGCATTTACAACATTAGAGCTGGTCGTATATTAAATCTCTAGACGATTAGCTCTTCATTTTGATCTAAATATAGATAAGTTATATTTTTATGTTATGATGTTGTTGTTGTTTTTTTTGGTCATTCTCGCTACATATGGTTGAGGGCTGATCCCCCCCCCCAGGATAAACGAGATGAATAGGGTGAGATATTTTATTGGAAAAACAAACTCATAGAGACAGACAACGCCATGATTCGATACGACCACTTGCACATTCAGCAGTTCACTACACTCCCACCTACGGTTTTCTTCTTAGAACGTGGTTTTTGTAAGATCATCCCGAAATATACTCCTTCCCATTAACTTATTGAAACGACCCCCTCCCCTCCCGTCTAAAAGTTGAATTCAAACGGAGATGGATCAATCTGTGTTTACGTTAAGTTGAGATAACGAGCTACAAGTTGTCCATATTTGTCGACATTCTAAAAATTACTTTCTGACGTCTAACTCAAAAATGGATTGAGATGTATAGGTTAGAAGATGGTACAATTGATGGGACGGAAGACACGATAGACGTTACGACATTGAGGGTGGAGGGGGAGCAGCATTGGAAATTAGGAATCGTGTAGGGGGAGGGGGCGTTTGTGGGGTTATTGATCTTAGTAAAGGTGGTCCCTTAAAGAAGTTATATTTACGGGTTGTACTGTTGTTGTGTGTTTTAATAGTATGTCGATTAATAATCTTTCTAGTGATTGGTTTAAGGGTTAAATACATTTTATACCTGAGTACTGCAAAGGTAATGGTGCGAAGTGAAAGATGAAACACCCTTCAGACATAGCATGGTCACGATTTGAAGCCAGATCCTATAGAACTGTGTTATAGATGAGCAGGACACATTAATATGCAATTAAATCAATTACAATCAGTTGTTAAAAATCATCATAATTTATGTTAGACGTCTTTTGCTAATAAATGGCTACATCAGTAAAAAACAACAACTACCAGTTAGACAATGAACGTGTCCTGTTGTTGTTATTGTTGTTGTGACGGTAGTGGTGGTGATGGTGGTGATAGTGTTGTTGTTGTTATTGGTGGTAGTGTTGTGGCTATTTGATAGTGATGGTAGTGGTGTTGTTGTTAGTTGTGTTGATAGTGGTTGTGATAGTAGTGTTGATGTTGATGTTGTTGGTAGTGTTGTTGTTGTTGGTAGTGTTCTTTTGGTAGTGTTGTTGTTGTTATTGGTGGTAGTGTTGGTGTTATTTGGTAGTGGTGGTAGTAGTGACGTTGTTGGTAGTGTTGTTGTTGTTAGTGGTGTTGTTGTTGTTGGTGGTGGTAGTGTTCTTGTTGTTGGTGGTGGTAGTGTTCTTGTTGGTGTTGGTAGTGATGTGGGTGGTTGTGGTGGTGTTGTTGGTGTTTGTGGTGGTGGTAGTGTTCTTGTTGTTGTTGGTGGTGGTAGTGTTCTTGTTGTTGTTAGTGGTAGTGTTCTTGTTGGTAGTGGTGTTGTTGGTGGTGGTAGTGTTCTTGTTGTTGGTGGTGGTAGTGTTCTTGTTGGTGTTGGTAGTGATGTGGGTGGTTGTGGTGGTGTTGTTGGTGTTTGTGGTGTTGGTGTTTTTAGTGCTGTTGTTGTTGTTGGTGGTGGTGGTAGTGTTCTTGTTGTTGTTGGTGGTGGTAGTGTTCTTGTTGTTGTTAGTGGTAGTGTTCTTGTTGGTAGTGGTGTTGTTGGTGGTGGTAGTGTTCTTGTTGTTGGTGGTGGTAGTGTTCTTGTTGGTGTTGGTAGTGATGTGGGTGGTTGTGGTGGTGTTGTTGGTGTTTGTGGTGTTGGTGTTTTTAGTGCTGTTGTTGTTGTTGGTGGTAGTGTTCTTGTTGTTGTTGGTGGTGGTAGTGTTCTTGTTGTTGTTAGTGGTAGTGTTCTTTTTGGTAGTGGTGTTGTTGGTGGTGGTAGTGTTCTTGTTGTTGGTGGTGGTAGTGTTCTTGTTGGTGTTGGTAGTGATGTGGGTGGTTATGGTGGTGTTGTTGGTGTTTGTGGTGTTGGTGTTGTTAGTGGTGTAGTTGTTGTTGGTGGTGGTGGTAGTGTTCTTGTTGTTGTTGGTGGTAGTGTTCTTGTTGGTGTTGGTAGTGTTCTTGTTGGTGTTGGTAGTGATGTGGGTGGTGGTTGTGGTGGTGTTGTTGGTGTTTGTGGTGTTAGTGTTGTTAGTGGTGTTGGTGTTAGTGTTATTAGTGGTGCTGTTAATGTTATTGTTGGTAGTGGTAGTGGTAATGGTATTGATATTGGTGGTGATAGTTGTGGTAATGATGTTGGTGATGGTGATAGTGGTGTTGGTGTTGATGTTGGTGTTTGTGGTGGTAGTGGTGTTGGTGGTAGTGTTGTCAATGGTGATGTTAATGTTATTGTTGGTAGTGGCAGCGGTGATAGTGGTATTGGTATTGGTAGTGGTGGTGGTAGTTGTGGAAATGGTGTTGGTGTTGGTGTTGGTGATAGTGGTGTTGGTGTTTGTGGTGATAGTGGTGTTGGTGTTTGTGGTGATAGTGGTGTTGGTGTTTGTGGTGATAGTGGTGTTGGTGTTTGTGGTGATAATGATGTTGGTGTTAGCGGTGCTGTTAATGTCATTGTTGCAGTTGGCAGTGGTGGTATTGGTAGTGGTAATAATGGTGGTAGTTGTGGTAATGGTGTTGTTATTGGTGATAGTGGTGTTGGTGTACTTCATGTTTAATTCATGGCAGATGTAATTGGAACTAATTGTTGTCATATTTATGACGCAAAGTCACAGGTATAATAATAATAATAATAATAATAATAATAATAATAATAATAATAATAATAATAATAATAATAATAATAATAATAATAATAATACATATATGTCACATAACTCGATCATATCTATTTACAGCATTACACGAAAATCAGCAATAATTCTTAAGATTATATATTTTTCTTTTATGGATATATATATATACTATATATATTTATACTCCCCAGCTTCATTTTTTTCGGCTTTCTATGATTTTATCAATTAAAATTAATTTTTTAAATGTTTTAAAAACTTTCTCCCTTTCCACTAAATAGTCAGAGATGACGTCAGAGTTTCGGATGTGTGTCAAATCTAATCTAATGAAGATATATCACTTTTGTTTGTGCGTGTCATTATATGAAGTTGTAGAAATAGCTTTGTATATATATATATATATATATATATATATATATATATATATATATATATATATATATATATATTTTGTGTTCATGAGTTTTTGCGGAAGTTTATGTACTCAATTCTGTCTCAAAGACTAGAGGATGATATAATTGATGATCTTTAACAAAGATGATGCACCATTCGAGTATCCTGATAACATTTTATTGTCATAGACTGCTGATAATGTTACGGGATCTTAATAAGGTCATTAAAAGTAGAAATGTAAATCGACCTGATTATAATAAATACACCCCCTCTCACCCCCCCCCCACACATATGAGAAAGAGAGTCGGGATATTGAGAGTTGCTGAGAGAGAAAAAGGAAGAGAGAGGAGGACACGACGGGGGGGGGGGGAGGCCTGATGGACGAGGATTGAGATGGATTATCTGATAACAAACACAGGGAGAGAATCGGTTTGTTTTGCTCCAAGTTACCATAAGAGACTGAGGTTGACTGTCAGAGTAGATTAGTGACGTCATAATATAACGACGTGTCGTCATCACAGATTGTAGACTATGTCAGTAATAAGGAACATCAATGAGCTGATAACAGCCTTCTGCTAAACCTGATATCTTATCTCGTAGTTGTCCAGGATTTAAACCGCGAAGGAACCCTAAAATATGAAAAATAAAAACAACTGAATGTAGGAAAAGAAATATCAAAATTAATAAAAATAATAATTGTTGACCTGTTAAAGTGAACCCCATTGACCGACCAGACGCAATTTGGTGATGTATATCCCAAACTGTCCTCATTCTCTGAAAATCGGGTCAGTCCTTATCCATGTTATGAGATATTCCTCAAGGCAGGATGAGCTACATAGGACCTAGATTTTGTACTTTTCTCTACTTCCTCATTTTGTTGGGTAGAGATTCCTCAAGGGAGGTGAGTAAATACGATTAGTCCGAGTTTTCGGTCTAACCGTCAGGATAGTGTCACTTCGAATTTCAGTTAGCCTGGAGTTAGCTTTCTGTCGTTACCTTTTTTACAGTGAAGATCAGTAAATATGTCTTCCCTCCTCCCCCTCCCCAGTATTTCACCCTCAGGATAAGGAGGTCAAAGGATCAAGCTGATTTCGTCTGTTATGACATTTGAAGGGAAAACTAAATTGCTGCCTGCTCCAGGTACAGATCCAAGACTCAAGAATGATTGTTTATTGGTATTGAGTAACAGTTCTGTGCATGGACGGCCATAACGGCGTGTGTGTGTGTGTGTGTGTGTGATATGATATGATATGTATGTATGTATGTATGTATGTATGTGTATGTATGTATGTATGTATGTATATATGTATGTATGTTAAATGTATGTATGTATGTATGTATGTATGTATGTATGTATGTTAAATGTATGACACTGAAATCTTGTTTTGCGGCCGCTTTTATGCAAACATTAGATTAAATGGTCCGATCATCCTCCAACAGAAATGAGGCGAAGCTAAAGATGAAATATCCTTCAAATATAATTTGGTCCAAATAAAATGTACTACTAGTTAAGCCATGTAAATATGTCCGTCAGTAATGAGTGAACTTTTGCTTCTTCCTAAAAGTGTCAAGTTGTCGTATAATCGTAAGTTGTATGTTTCTCTCGACTATATAGATTATAAAGATGTCGAGGATGGGTGATGGAGACACACCTTCACCTTGAAGATTCGCCCCTCCGGCTGTTGATGATCTGGATTGTCATCCAGTGACACGGCTACTGGCCAAATAGCAATTAGCCACGTGACCTTAATACGTAGATATATCTGGATCACCTGTACTGGGAGATATTGAGGCAGGATCATAATAAATTAGTGTTTTAAATTATATATATATATATATATATATATATATATATATATATATATATATATATATATATATATATATTCTTTTATTAACAGATTATTAATAAGCTGGAGAGCTCGTCCCATGTATCAATATAAGATCAGATAGATCTCTAGTTGTCTAAACTTCGGTATTTATCGCTGAATATTCGACTAATACACCCCCCGTTATACCTAGTGATGTGTAACAATGACGATACAGTGAAAACTCTATATACGCCGTATGTTGGCACAGCGTTATCGCCAGATTCTAGACACGTTATTCTCTATTAGGAAAGAACGCGATTAATTAACGTATAGCATACTATATGCTTACAAATGGCATTGTTAAATACCGACCAATGACACTGACATAAACACCGACTTAATTGTTTATAAAACAATTCCCATAATCCGAAGTGTTAGTAGAAAACGGCATCCCATATTTGACAAAAAGATAAATTTTATACAATTATTTTGAGAATCTTCTTCCGATGGAAACTGTGCTCATACCATCGTCATCAAAGACTAATGGCTTAGCCGCTTCTCTCGTCATACCGATGGCGTTGTCTCTGATAACAGCCATTTATTCCGCAATTCACAGACTTCCCCGTTGTATACGACTAGTCACAGTTTCGATATCCTCCAATTAACGTCCTCCGCCTACTGCCATTTTGTTCGTGTATCAACATACCTTATTGTGACATCCTGACAGACATTTCGTGGTAATACTACCTGCAGTAATCCGCTATTTCACTGTTTCCTGGCGATTCATCTTCTACTTCATTCAGCCCTACTCCATCAACGTCAGGTTAAGTTTTGTCGTTTTGGCGAAACTCGTCTTTTATTATTCTCAAGATACGTGAAACTTTATTTTAAAATTAAAACTTTACATTTGAAGCTATGGACGTATATATAACTGTGTGTCGTCATTATAATAATAATAATAATAATAATAATATTATTATTATTATTATTTTTATTATTATTATTATTATTATTAGTAGTAGTAGTAGCATAGTAGATGTATTATTATTATTATTATTATTATTATTATTATTAGTAGTAGTAGTAGTAGTAATAGTAGTAGTAGTAGTAGTAGTAGTAGTAATGGTAGTAGTAGTAGTAGTAAGTATAATTGTCGTTGGTATGTCGCATAATACTAGAATTTATCACAATTATAAGCAAATATATTGATGAAGACGAGACGAGAGATAATGAACATAAACCATGATTTGATGGTAATTACACAAACTACAAACTGTGCACGTATTTGATTTACTTTATTGTCCCTGTAGCTCCATATATATCATCCATTACTCAACTGCATGGCGTCCTCAGAATAAATTATTAGAATATCATATTTGTTTTTAGAATACATTTACAACACACCATGTAGAAACATTGCTTGATTATATAACGTACTTGATTTTCTCATTATCCCTAGATTGATCAAATGTTTTGGAAGTCCTTACCAGACGACATCAGCCTGGAACTTAGTCCAACAAAACATAACGATATCCAATCTGAATACGGAAAAATACGACATTTATTTTGACGATATTCAGTAAATTTAATATCAACTCAATCTATTTCTCATCAACATTTTAACCATCGGATATTTTATTTTGTTCTGTTTCTCATTTCGTCAGCTACTTCCGTTTCGTTTATCTTATTCGTGTCAATCGTTTGTAGAAAGAATAAAATAACTTCAGGTTTTTTTTTGTTGAATTTAAGTTTCAGTTATTAATAGAATTGTCTTTTATCATCGTTAATGTGGCTGTTGTCTGTTATCGTTATTGGCAATGCGGCTGGAATTGGGGGGGGGGACAACTGCAATGACTCTTATAACTGCAATTGTTATTGTCGTTGTTATTGTAAATATTATACTCTATAGGCTTATAACATATAACACTTAACATTGTACTAATGTACTTTAACACGTAACATAAGGTTATAGAGTACAATAATCACAGCCTGCAGATTCCTATATACCCCACCCCTCTCTCCCTCTTTCTTTATCTCAATCTCTCTCTCTCTCTCTCTCTCTCTCTCTCTCTCTCTCTTATATATATATATATATATATATATATATATATATATATATATATATATATATATATATATAAACAAATCCTTCATATAGATGTGGAAGTTGGGCGAAGATTTCCTCTGTCTAGATATCACAGTACAGGATAATAAAACAATATTACTCTGGACTTTGAAGTTGTTAGTGCAACGAAATGAGACTATATGACTGTCAAGAAAGGTCATAAAGATGATAGCTCATGTCTGCTATCGTGACGCGTTTCTTCAAGCAGGTTATCCATGGATTGTTAATTCCAGTTGCCGACGAACACGTGAACATCTTGCTTTAAAAATGATTTGCTGGCAGATAAGCCGTGATCATTTGTCTTCACTTGAATGTGCATTTAGCGTCACGACATGGTCTGTTTAATGACTTCCATCGGGTCGCGAATTATTTTTCTTCTTCTAATTTACAATTGTCGTTAAAAATATGAACGATAAGATTATAGTTTAGTGTCATGTCGTGATCCACAACATCAAGCTGAATACACGTAAATACACAACCATAACAAATATACCTCATTTATCGTCGGAGATCACTCGTCGATCAGATCAGCCAATAAAGGTCAAGGTCGTAAAACGGCAATATCTACGATTGGGAAAGACAAACAGACTTCTAAAACTAAACGGATGAGAAACATCTTCTTTGTTTTAGTTGTTATTGTCCGAGTGTTAAGTAAGATCAATAACACGGATTATAATACAGGTAAAGTGACCGATTTGTGACTACTCCAGGAATTGATGTCCGAGGAATTATTTCCTAAGTACGTTTTTAAAAGCAGTAGAAGCACCAGTTTAATAATGATCTCGTCATGACAGCCGCCAAGTTTTGTTTTGAAGAGAGATACGACAATTACATAATATGTAGATGGTTAGGCAGTTAAAATAAACATCATCACAATTGTCTTAATTCGACTGTGATGGTGTTACTCTTAGACACCACAACTGTGATGGTGTTACTCTTAGACACCACGACTGTGATGGTGTTACTCTTAGACACCACGACTGTGATGGTGTTACTCTTAGACACCACGACTGTGATGGTGTTACTCTTAGACACCACGACTGTGATGGCGTTACTCTTAGACACCACGACTGTGATGGTGTTACTCTTAGACACCACGACTGTGATGGTGTTACTCTTAGACACCACGACTGTGATGGTATTACTCTTAGACACCACGACTGTGATGGTGTTACTCTTAGACACCACGACTGTGATGGTGTTACTCTTAGACACCACGACTGTAATGGTGTTACTCTTAGAACCAACTGTGATGGCGTTACTCTTAGACACCACGACTGTAATGGTGTTACTCTTAGACACCACGACTGTGATGGCGTTACTCTTAGACACCACGACTGTGATGGTGTTACTCTTAGACACCACGACTGTGATGGCGTTACTCTTAGACACCACGACTGTGATGGTGTTACTCTTAGAAAATGTGATGTTTACTCTTAGACACCCGACTGTGATGGTGTTACTCTTAGACACCACGACTGTGATGGTGTTATCTTAGACACCACGACTGTGAGGGTATCTAGACCCAACTGTGATGGTACTTTAGACTCAATTTTTTCTATAAAATGCATTACCTTGGACATCAATGTTTCATCTTTCATTTCGCCCTATTTGGGTGACTCCGACCGAATTTAGCCAAATGCAACATCAAATAGCATCATCATCATCATCATCATCATCATCATCGACTTATTCTTTTGTTAAATTATATCAGACCGATATATCTTCAGTTATTTGACACATATTATATATATATGTATGTCATATATATGTCAATATAATATTATTGTTATATAACAAAGAACTATACAGTGCAGCCTCAATATACTTCATGAATTTACGGGTGGGGGTGGCGTTATCGTTAACCGGGGCCGATAGATAACGTCATACCGGTTCCGGAGTAAATCTGCATCAATGACATCAATTTGGTGATAATTTAAATCGGAAATAATCAAGACGCGGAATGCTGGGAGACAGCGGTAAGACATCCCATTACTCAATAAAGAGATCAATCGTATGACAAGTCTATAATAAAACTCAATGTTCGGAATCTTATTTCCGGAATCTCACTTCATCCCGAACTGTCTAATGTCTTGATCCCGAAGTTGCGCTTCCTAACGACCGTCGGCAATGCATTACTTCGGGAGACGTAATCGTTTACAGCTCAAAGGTTTCGGCGTGTGTATAGTCGGAGCTTCTGGCAAGATCCGGAAAGAGTCCGGTGTTCGTTCGATTTCCCATCAACGTTCATTACCAGGACATATCGGTGTACGGTTGATTGTATTTCTGTCTCCAATGTATCATCATTTAATGAATCTTCTCCGTTTGATGGCGACAGATGCTCCACTTCATTGATTTGACGCTATTTATTAAGGTTGTGACGGATTCTTCTGGAATTATGCCGAAGGTATTTGCAAATTAAAGAATATCGTTCAAACGAGGCATCGCTTATGGCCCAAATAATGGCCAGGTTAACCATTGACATCTAACACCGGAGTTCAAATTCCGATCAAGCTGTGACTGAAGGGTGTTTCAGCTTTCTTTTCCATGCAAGATATACTTGGAGATATATTACATCATACGCGTAATTGCCAATAAAATAGCAGCATTTCCTCTGGACGAACTTAGCATGTTCCAGGTTCAATATTTGAGTGATGTATTGATGATGATGATGATGATGATGATTGATGTTTTACGGCCACTTTTGTGCACAAGGTAGGCTAAATGGGCCGAGCGACCTCCAAAGGTAATGAGACGAAGTGAAAGACGAAACAACCTTCAGATATGCCCACGTCGGGATTCGAACACGGGTGGTAGTGATCTGTGGCCCAGCACGCTACCGCTAGACCACGGAGGCGCCCTGATTGATGTATTGACCTGATTGTCCTACAAATAAGGCTACAGTAAATAACTTCGTTGTGCTAATATCCTCCGGCATTTACACTCACTCAGTGACTCACTGAGTGACTCACTGAGTGACTCACTGACTGACTGACTGACTGACTGACTGCTGACTGACTGACTGACTGACTCACTCACTCACTCACTCACTCACTAAATCACGCATTATCCTTAAAGAAGGCCACTCGGGAGATTTCCCTCACTCATCACTCTAGCACCTTCATGTAGGAGTCTCATTGTTGTTAACTATTTATTTGTTTTACTTTAAATTTCCAGATGATGCGTTATCAATATTCTATCCGATATAATTATTATATCATAATAATAGTGATGATTAATATTTATGTGCCGATTCTTTACATTTCAATGACGTGACGAAGTGGAATATACACAGAAAGAGACAAATGAAAGCACCACAGGACGAACGCTGTTGGGGGGGGGGGGAACGTTTCTATAAGCCGTCTCATTTTCGGGAAGGATCTGGTGTCTTCGTGTCCACTTATGAATATGCAAATCGGTATGACGTCTAGGTCTTTAATGAAGTATAAACATTAGTCTATCAGGTATTCTGACTTATTCTGACTGTTTTGTGGTACACAGGTCTAGATACTGTTAATAGTACGCCGATAGGAAACTGTCAGAGATAATTAATGTTCATCTTGATAAGATTATTTACGGCCAACGATATTATTTTAATAATCAGATATTCCGATATGCACATGAAAAATAGAATGGTCTATCTCTCTGAATTATACACGATAATCCAATTTGCTATGTTTATTAAAAGGAAGATAAACGCCTATACAATATTCTATAATTTTCTATAATAATACGTACATCATACGGAGTTATCTATCTTGGAGCGTGTCATCCGGTCATCAAACCCGCAATAATAATATTAGTATTTAATTTATTTCGTGATTTAAATGACCAGCCTCGTGAATAAATGACGTAATATCAAAGCTGGATCTCGACTGCTAAACAAACGGATCAGATGTAAAGAATTGTCATCAGGAGAGGATCATCTTAACAAACAATGATCAGATGTAAAGAAGTGTCATCAATAGAGGATTGTCTTAGCAAACAGTGATCAGATGTAAAGAAGTGTCTTCAGTAGAGGATCATAATAATAAACAGTGATCAGATGTAAAAACGTGTCATCAGTAGAGGATCATCTTAATAAACAGTGATTAGATGTAAAGAAGTGTCATCAGTATAGGATCATCTTAATAAACAGTGATCAGTTGGTGTCAGGTTTTGACTCTCTTCGCTCTTGTATTATTGACTAAGTAATGTGAATAGATGCCCCAAAGCAAATAGAAATAGACATTAAATAATGGTTATATATCTCTTCTTTAATAAAGACAAGATAGCATAATATTGTTGTTTTATTCATAAACAGATAACTCACGAAACGTTCATTTTCTACAAAGCGATTAGTTTAATTATCTAAAATTTTGTATAAACGAAATAGACAAAGGATGGGTTTTTGGGATGTGCAGTATTTAAGTTCACGTCATTTCAATATTTATTTAAATTGTTGACATAGCCGTGACGTGATATCATAAACTTGACCACAACAAAGACTAAAAGCTTAAAATATTAACAGGGAAATGTCGGAAGAAGAACATTAGCTAAAAGTCAGATGTCCAAGACGTGTGTCCTGATACCATCTTGGATGTAGATCCAAAAGTGTCCCTCTCTGTCGGTGGATTGTCAGTTGACTGAATAGTTAACCGAGTTAGGAAATGGTGCCCTTAACAAAATCTAGTATATTCTATCCCAACGTTTACATTATATGACTTCCTTGGGTTTTTGTTGTCGTGTATAAGAATATTTGAGTCGAGAATCATGAGACGAGGAAATGCAATAACCACCCGAAGTTGTTTTTGTTCTGGCTATCAGTATCGAATCACCACAGGTCTCTAATTTATCCTGTTACTTTCCTTTGTTACTTATTTCCGCCTTCCAGAAGACAATGGCAATAGATATAGACTCAACCATTGTCATATCTGGTAATTACTGGCCGACGGACTATTACCTAGAGAAATATACCACAAACACAAATATTAGAACTGACAACATGTCTATGAAAAGTCAACAGAAAGTTAGCTCATGGTAGTTTTCATCTCTCTATGGGGATATATATATATATATATATATATATATATATATACCTATGTGTGTGTATTGGTGTATGTGTGTGTGTGTGTATGTGTGTGTGTGTGTGCGCGCGTGCGCGTGTCTGTTTCGAATCATTAACACTGTTTTAGCCTCTTTTTTTCTGTTATTCTTGCTACCTGAAATTGGTTAAAATATATTCCGAGGAGGGAGCGACCTCATTAAACAATATTTACATCGAAAAAAAAAGGACACCATTAGGCATCCGATAGATATTATAATATCCATTATGATACGCAAATAGGTCAATGGACAGACAACTTCCGGTATTGACCTGTGCCCATTTCAACATAATATGAACTATTAACTAACGTATTTCTCCAGTTATTGTCGTACAATGGAT
>JAODUP010000121.1:652500-685000 GCA_025642065.1 Paralvinella palmiformis
TTACAATTTAGAATTTACAATAGATGGCACACTCGGTGGGCAAAACCTTACCAGTTACCTGGATAGCAATTGTTGTTCCTGTTATAGTGCCATGACCGGGATTCGAACCTCCGACCTCTCAACACGCCATCAGGGATGAGCAATGAGTCCCACACTTTAAGTTACTAGGCCACAAACGTTCACGATACGTTCCGTGTCTGTACACAGACGTGAATGTTACTATTTTTATCATGATAATAACGACAATCGGGGTATTTAATTTATTCTAAAGAGTACAAGAATGATCAAGGTACACTGTACTATCATCAACAGATCACGACCATCCGATTGATCCCATACAGGACGAGTGATTCGCGGATCATCAAGACAAATATAGTTTTTCTCTGTGAAATAACTTTACCGGAAACAGGAGATTTTCATACGATATGATCAGATCGCATGGAAAAATATGGACAAAAAGTCATCATCTTTATGGAAGCTGAAAACGTCTAAACATGTAATTATATATATATATATATATATATATATATATATATATATATATATATATATATATATATATATATATATATATATATATATATATATGCCTAACTAGTAGCAGGGTTTGTTTCACCTAGATTCATCTGATTCTGACTTATCGTTATTTATTTTCCATCTGTTACTTCATCGGGTTTTCATCTGTTAGTATGATGTTTTAAAATTTTTGTTCTTATTTTTATTTTCTTTTTAAACTTCTCTTTACTTCTGGTTTAAACTAGCTTTGTTAATAATCGTTAATACATTTTTCCATTTTTATGATGTTTTAAAATAAATTTTTTCTTTTTTCAACTTCAATTTTCTCATTTAACAGCATGAAAATGAACGTAAATCACTCATTATTATCATCATCATCATCATCATCATCATCACCATCATCACCATCATCATCACCATCATCATCACCATCATCATCACCATAACCACCATCATCATCATATCATCATCATCATCATTTATTTATTATTATTATTATTATTATTATTATTATTTTTTATTATTATCACTGTCATTGACGTCATCATTGTTCATTTAATTGTAGGTGTTATGCCATGAAATCAGGTATGCTAATCTAAGAACTTAACATTATGACTTCATCTTATGTCGCCCTCTCCCAGTATATACCTATATAATTTGGCATCGCATCAAAAGCTGTCCGTGGAGTGTACTGTTTCCACCTGTCAGTTACTGGAGCCTAATCCAGAACATATCCCACTGGAGATGGGAGATGACAAAAAAGATGCACTCTCACCAGTAGCTACTGTCACTTCAAAACTCTTCGTGTGCCCATTGTTGTTTATCAAACATTGCCATCTGGATAGACAATAAAGATGAGTTAGTGTCTAATAATCTGTCTGTTTAACAACGTAAAACTCTCAGCCGACTTTTGTTATAATTGTTAATAATCATCTTTGTTAGTAAGCAATTATTAATCGTTGTAAATATTGGTGTGATTAAGGAGGATTGTTTATCACACACACACACACGCACGCACGCATGCACACACACACATACATACACACATACACACACACGCACACACACACATAGACACGCACAGTGAATGAGTGATTCAGAGAGAAATAGTGAGAGAGAGAGAGAGAGAGATGAGTAAGATTCTCTGTGTCAGTGCTTTATTCTACACAGCTAACACACACACACACACACACACACACACACACACACACACACAAAAAAAAAAATATATATATATATATATATATATATATATATATATATATATTTTTTTGGGGCTTTTATATGACTGGCTTGTCTGTCTATATGTTTGTCTGTCTGTCTATATTTCTGTATCCTTGTCTGTTCCTAGTTCTATCTCTATCTATATCTGTAAATCTACCCCCTCCCCCATTCCCGCTATATAACTCTCCACATACTAATCCAATATTTCTAGCAACAGACAGTTTTATCTTTCTACCAAATACCATCCTTCCATCAATCAAATATTCTCATTATCTAATCTTTAGATCAATAAACATCCTAATTACTAACATGAAAACCGACTTATACCTAATATTGTATGTGTGGAGAAGATAACGTGAAAGGCCTTAGAAAATACCTACCCGGATTAGGTCAGAACACCCCTCCCCCCTCTCGAATCCGGGATTCACTTGTCTAAATATCATATATATATGATCACAAAAGCCAAGTTATGTACCCAAACGCAAGGACATTGAGCTGTCCAGGTTCGCGCATTTATGTGCAAACACAGTCTGTGTATGATTTATACAACACCTATAATATCATTGACATGGTATTTATAGGTGGTGTTACTAAATGCTCTAAGGACTTTGATAGTTAAACTGAATTTTTCTTTTTGTAATTTTGGGTTGATTTAGAATAAGCTCTCTCTCCCCCTCCCCTCTCTCTCTATATATATATACAGACATGAAAATAAATAGGGAATATCTTTTTTATCTGTTGCATTCTTTTGTGGAACAGCATATTAGGACCAGTTAGTTATTATTTATGGTCTGTTCAGTGGTATCAGCGTAATCACTGATACGTGACGAGTATTTTGTCATACGTTTTCAACACGTGATATTGTTTTGAGTGAGTGGGTGACCAATAAAACACCAAGATCCATGTGGCGTGATATCTGAGACTCTATAAATAAGGGGATATCGCTATTGATATCTCTAGTAGTACTCGGGCATGGCGGCGGAATTTTGCTGAAAAGTTTGGGCAACTTTCTTGACGTCAAAGTCCGTCATTTGAATGAAGGAATTTATCGACGAGTTCTTGCCATGTGGCGTATGGGTTCCAAACAGAAGGTCATTGCCCAAGCTCTTGGGATAGCACAGAGAACAGTCTCAAGGGCGCTTAAGAGAAATCGTGAGACGGGTGTAACCACACCCAGAGCTAGACCCGTGAGACAACAGAAAGAGGAGACCGCTATCTGCTACGTTTGTGCCGAAATGGGCGTACCAAGTCAGCAAACACCCTTGGTGGTTACGGTTCACTAATACCCATGTATCCAGAATGCTAGTGAATCTGCGATTGATCCGTGCAGGTTACTTCGCCAGAAGATCTCTGAAGAAACTTTTATTGTTGCAAAGACATCGACAGGCGCGTATGGATTGGGCTAGAAACCATCTCTACTGGCGACCAGGTCATTGGCAGCAAGTCATCTTCAGCGATGAATCCAGATTCATGCTTTACCGGATAGATGGTCGTATCCGGGTCCCCAGACAGCAACATGAGGCCTATAATGAAGATTCCAACGTACCGAGTCCGAGCAGGGGGCGGTGGAGTTACCATATGGGGTGCTTTCCACCATGGTGAAAAATGTGACCTTCCTTCGTCGATGAAAACCTGGATCAGTACCAGTACGTGCCATTCTTGGAGGAAAGGTTATTACCATTTGCTCGTTTGACATTTGGGCATAATTTCGTGTACCAGGATGACAACGCCAGGCCTCACAGAGCTCACACAGTGGTCAATTTCGTGGAAACTGAAGGGATCGAACACATGGAATGGCCAGCAGTGTCTCCGGATATGAATCCTATAGAGAACTGTGGTCCGAAGTAACACGCATCATGGATGCAAGTGCCAACCACCCTACTAATCTGGCGGAATTGCGACAGACAGTCATTGATGCATGGCAAGCTCTGCCCCTTCAAACCCTGGCAACCCTGATTGACAGCATGCCTCGATGAGTACAAGCTCTGCACTATGCCCGTTGTGGTCATACCAAATATTGAACTGTGATTCGTGTGCCTCATTGAATACACTAAACAATCAGAACGTTTGAAGTCGATTTTCTGACAAATTCCTGCTTTATTTAATACATTGCTTAACAGCCCCATATGTCGTATATTTAACATTTTGGCAATAATAATCACATTTCATTATATTCAGCATGATCAAGAATACCTATAGTCTTTCAAATGTATCAATATATTCCTCATATGGTAATTATAGCGATAAATACATAAAATTCACATATCCTATTACTTTCGCTAGAAAAACAATTCTAAGTAAGTACGAAATAACAAACAATAAAATTATATTCCATATTTATTTTAAATCTGTATATATATATATATATATATATATATATATATATATATATATATATATATATATATATATATATATATATATATATATATATATATATACAGTGCTCCTGATATAATGCCAACTTGGGGATTTGATAAAAGTTGGCATTATAAAGGGGTGGCATTATATGGGGGGGTGAATGGGGAAATAATCCGCCAAAATAAGAGGGGAAAGGTATTACAGTATTCTGTTTGTGTTTGCAGTTGTTGAGATTGATAAACCCACGCGTAAAATGCCTTTGTTTTGGCGATATACGGGGGGGAAATTATTGCTTTGGGGACTAAAATGATGTGGTGGTATCCGAGGGAGTGGGGGCGGTTTATGGGGGGAATTAGCATGGTAGGAAATCCGTTCTGAAGAAAATGTTGGCAATATATAGGGGTGGCAATAAGTGAGGGAGCACTATATATATATATATATATATATATATATATATATATATATATATATATATATATATATATATATGTGTGTGTGTGTGTGTGTGTGTGTGTGTATGTGTGTGTGGTGTGTGTGTGTGTGTGTGTGCGTGTGTGTGTTAGCTGTGTATAATAAGGCACAGAGAATCTCGAACCGTGAATTCAAACTCTGGACGTTTCTTGCTGAGACATGTGTAATGTCTCACCAGTCCCTAAGCCGCCAAACAAAATCAAAATACGAATCACCTACAGCCGTGGAGTTTGGGTGTAAAACACCCAAGTCAGATCACGGCAGTAGTGAGAATGTTTAGATTAATTATCTAAGCAGCCTATTTATAGCTATTTTTCAATTGCTGTATGTTTCTTCAAAGCAATACTATATAAACTATATAACCCAATTGTCACTGTCTTCAAAGATCAGTTTTTACAACGGGCAGGCGTCACGAAGCGACTACTATTAAAACTATTTAGCTTAATTGCTATTAAAAGACTGACATCTGCGCTGAAGCAGACCGTAATAGCGCGTCATAGCTTCCGTACTGTTTGAACTATACAATCATTTTCAAACCTGACCTAACGTCTGCTATTGTAGTTCGTATATGTTATTTATGACAAGCAGATTAGAGCTAATCTTGAATGTCATAGTACAAACTGGACATAACTGGACATAGGAAAGATAATTCTATTCCCACATACAACCAAGGTGAATTTTATAAGTTGTTATATAAAACACACCAACCACACGAGCCGTGTCCAATGCCACCGCTCGAGATGCGATGCAGTGTTTCTATTCCTGAGTCAGGAGTACATGCTTTAAGAGCGTACTGTGTCTGCTACAGTCATTTAAATGCTGGATAACCAGGCCAAACACTTAAACGGCGTGCCTCCAAAGACGCAAATAGTGCACGGATTATACAGCTCTAGATCAACTGTTCTTGAATGCAGGGAAATATAGTCTCCACGCATAGAAAACGGAACTTTCTCAACCGCAGCATAATATGCCTTGTGATATTTGCTGGAGGGTCAAATACCTCATAAACATACAAATCCAATAAATACTATGACCTACTCGTCACTATTATAACAATTTACATCGCCGCTTTAGCAGACCGTTATGGCGGAATTGCCGTTCTATATATTAACATTTTCAACAGGCACAGAGCATCGACATATCTAAACATCCTTCGAGACCTACCTCCACAAATCTAAATACAAATACAGCTATACATACATTAATCTAAAATTAAATGTTTCATACCTCCACATATTGATAGATGTATGCGTATACCTAAGCATGTGTCTGGTATATTCATCAGTCTGTGTGTGTGTGTGTGTGTTGTGTGTGTGTGTGTGTGTGTGTCTTTCTCTGCATCTCCCCCTTCTCTTTGTCTCTCTATTTATCTACATGCCTGTCTATGCTTGTGTCCACTCGAGTATGTATGTATGTATGTATGTATGTATGTATGTATGTATGTATGTATGTATGTATGTATGTATGTATGTATGTATGTATGTATGTATGTATGTATGTATGTATGTATGTATGTATATATGTATCTACGTATCTACGTATGTATGTATGTATGCATGTGTGTGTGTGTGTGTGTGTGTATGTCTGTATGTGAGTGTGTGAGTGTGTATGTATGTGTGAGTGTGTGTGTGATGGGGGGGGGGTTATTTCCCAGTTGGTCTAATAACATGATCGATCTATTTCCACATTATATCTTATCCCACCTCATCCAACTGGCCGCCATGTTTTCTGACTTCATTACGTCATACCCGGAAAATATTACCTATACCGGATATTGTATCGTGACGTCAGAGCGTTGACTAACCAATCAACGCACACACAATCGGACATTTTTAACTTCCAATATTTATGTTTCAGTAAATTCTTATCTGACATCAGCCTTTCCTAATATCTGAGACACATTGACCTTTGCACTCCACAGTAACCAGTAACCTTATACATGGCATACTAATATATATGTGTGTTGTATGTCCTTATCTTCATAATTTGACGCATGTACGCGCGCGTACATACACCCATACTCATGCACCCTAGCACATACACACATATATATTTTTAGCGCCTTTTTTGGTCTAATTTCCTTTATTAGCCACTTATATCGATTAACAATCATTGGTATTGTTGTTATGGTGTTCTATGACAATTAACAAAATTATTTTTAACATCAGCAATCAGGTATCTGAAAACCTGTGTTTTAAAAATAACAAAATATATTGTCAAAATATCATTTTGTAAAATATAAATAGATAGTTTACTGTCTAGAAATTGTTTACTTCGCCGCCATGGTCTAACTGGTAGCGCGTTGCACCACCGATCACTGCCACCTAAGTTCGAATCTCGGCGTGCGGATATCTGAAAGGTTGTTTCATCTTTGACTTCGCTTCATTACAGGTGCCCAAAAGTGGCCGTAAAACATCAATCATCATCATTATCTTTATCATATTGGCGTTGACGTCATGGGTTTAGACCGTTTGTTATGACGTCAGATTTGATAATGAAGTCTTGTGTCTCCTATCATCGGCGTTTGTTTGATTTTTGTAATATTGCTAGCGGTACGTATCATTGGATCATCATATTTTCATCTTTTTATCATTTATCATTACACTAAGTTAGTGTCATTAATGTGATAAACAAAACAAACTGAACACTCGTTTTAGGAGAGTGATAATAAGACATTTGTTTTCTGATAAAAGGTTTTGTTTACGACTTTTTAATGTATAGTCAAGGAGGGCGGAGTTTAATTAGTGTGCCTGTACAATTCTAATGTATTCCTGAATTCTTTAGGGAGTATACGATTTCTTGTTGAACTATTTAGTCTCGTAATCCAGAATACTCGATGGTTACAACAATACAACGGAGAGGACATTATAACAAGATCGTGTAGCTTCACGGCTGATTGTGTTTATTCCTTTGTGGTGTAAAGGCATCAAAAGGACGAGATATTTAATCCGGACAAAAGATCTGACTGGATCTTCTCTTACCTGTGAATAATGGACAACTCTTCGACAACTAAACAGATCGGAACACGAACGACGGGTATCATTTATGTCGGGATTATGATGAAGTAACGTGTCAGGATGATCCCGGATGTGTGCAGGATCTGTCCCCAATATGAACAAGGAGAGTGTGGGTGACTTCTAAGCGGTTTACATTAAACCCTGACTTGATCCACCACCTGACTGAAGCTTCCATCTCATCTATCTAATCTAGTCAAATGATGCCAGTCTATTGTTGTTCGTCTTCCAAAAGACCAGGACGACCAATAATTTGCCTACGCCTATAATTAGCTGGTAACAGGTAAGTTTTATGGATATCATATTCCAACCTCTGATTGGCTTTTGCTTATAAAGTCGAATTATTAAAATGATATTCATTATTAATATTATTATTATCACTGTATTTCTATTATTATTATTATTATTATTAGTAGTAATAGTAGTAGTAGTAGTAGTAATAGTAGTAGTAGTAGTAGTATAGTAGTAGTAGTAGAAGTAGTAGTAGTAGTAGTAGTATTAGTAGTAGTAGTAGTAGTAGTAGTAGTATTACCATAAGAAATACAAACATTTTCCAATCAAACAGATGTAGTGTGCTATATCCATCGAGTATCTAAGATATAAACAGTTAACTAAACGATAATTGTTTATTTTATGCAGGTTTAAGAGAACCTAATATTTGATTTGTAGTATCAACTTTGTTTCAGATGTTGAGTAATAGTAGTAATAGTAGTAGTAGTAGTAGTAGTAGTAGTATTAGTAGTATTAGTAGTAGTAGTAGTATTAGTAGTAGTAATAGTAGTAGTATTACCATAAGAAATACAAACATTTTCCAATCAAACAGATGTAGTGTGCTATATCCATCGAGTATCTAAGATATAAACACGTTAACTAAACGATAATTGTTTATTTTATGCAGGTTTAAGAGAACCTAATATTTGATTTTGTATCAACTTTGTTTCAGATGTTGACAGATGTACACTATATAATACAAATGGGATATGGTCATGTATCCGTTTATATTATATGTGGGTATGTGATTATGTGTGTATGTTACTGTAGGTGTATGTTACTGTATGTGTATCTGACTGTTTTTGTATATGACTGCGTGGATATGTGACTGGCTGGCTATTTTCTTGTGTGTGTGTGTGACTGCGTGTGATTGTGTGTATATTTCCCTATGTGACTGCTTGTATATGAGAATGTATGTGTATGTGGCTGTGTGGGTATGCGACTGAGTGGGTATGTGACTGTGTTCGAATGTGCGTGTTTGTGACTAAATCGGTATGTGATTGTGTGGGTATGTATTCACGGAAACTATTTAAACAGCTAAGTAACGCAGTGAATCTCCCTCCTCATTTAAATCCCCAACAAAATAGAACACATCGCGCAATACAAACCTCACACCGAACAGTATTACGACACGAGATCTAAATGGCACCTAAACAACCATCAACGATGTGTATATATCTCCAAATAAATGGGACGCTGACGATTGATGTTTTACGGCCACCTTTGCGCACATGGTATGCCGGTCAAAGATGAAACACCCTTCAGATAGACACACGCCGAGATTCGAACTCAGGTGGTTGTGATTTGTGGTCCAACGCGCTACCAGTTAGACCACGGAGGCGCCCCTCTCCATAACGGGGAAGACGTAGAAATGAAAACCAATTGCGAACCTCGAAAGTGTAATTAATATTTCACGTGTTCGAGCAACTGTTTTGGAACAATCGTTTCCCATTTGTTGGGAAAACGTACACCCACACCCAGGATACGATGAGCGGATAACTTATATCCTATAGGACTTTGTGTGGGTGTTCCTTGGTAATTATTGACTAGAGACCAAGGACGACCAATGATTTACCTACTTCTCTAATTAACTGGTATGAGGTACGTCACTTGTCTGACCTCGCTAGAGAGGTCAATAAGACGAAAACTGCCACCTACAACCACTGAACTAATACCTTGTAATCATAACAACAACAACAGCAGCAGCAACAACAACAACAACAACTTGCTATAGCGACTGAACATTTAGTATAGTGTACCAAATATTTATGATACATATTGCCGGAGGATGTAAGATGACTACCTTCACCTCATCATCTTAACTATCTACTCTCCAATATTTTAGCTTTGATGTTAATAAATGATGATCGTGGAAGACGTTTAAAGAAGTGTTATGGATATCATATGGCCATCATATTCTGACCTCTGATTGGCTTTTGTTTATAAGATCACACCTATTTAAGGTCGCTTTCACAGATAAATAATTATTATCTTTTAAATCATTACAGGGTTTTTACAGACATTATTTGGGGTATTATTATAGTACATATTATTTGTACAGCGCCTTTGAATGGCTCCTGCTAGTAAGGGCGCTTTATTAAATATACATTATTATTATTATTATTATTATTATTATTATTATTATTATTATTACAGCAATAATATCTACTCTCCAATATTTTAGCTTTGATGTTAATAAATGATGATCGTGGAAGACGTTTAAAGAAGTTTTATCATATGACCATCATATTCTGACCTCTGATTGGACTTTTTTATAATCACCTATTTAAGGTCGTTTCACAGATAAATAATGTTATCTTTAAATCATTTACAGGGTTTTCAGACAATTATTTTATTATTATTTACTAAATTCACTTGTACAGAACACTAAACTGCTCCTGTAGTAGGTCTCATTAAATATACATTATTATTATTATTATTATTATTATTATTATTATTATTATTATTATTATTATTATTATTATTATAATAATATATATATAATAATAATAATAATAATAATAATAATAATAATAATAGTAATAATAATAAAACCTTGTGTCATCTTTCTTCTCGGTTCCTATCTACGATGGCAATCATTCAGCTGTCTGATATACTGTGTATTCCTATTGTTGGACTAATAAGCAATCATCCCATACTACATCCCTGTTTTATATGATACAAACAATCTTAGACATCCTTGACATGATGTGTGTTCTGACCTTTGGTCAACCCGGTAGGCGGGGGATGTCTCCTTAAGATAACCTTTAGGAATGTAGATTTCGGCTAACTTTGTTTCTAGTTGTGCATAACACGGGAATATCATAAGTTTATGATATGCTAAATGTATTTAGATGGCCATCAACTTCGACCTTCAGATGGTTTCTGATGTCATTTCATATCTTATCTTTGGTTTACATTTGCCTCATTGACTGCCTTAAATCGAGGCTTCCGTAGGGTACGCCCCCTCCTCCCCCCGCAAACCTCTAGGTTACCGGGGGTGAATCCAATTGTGTGCCGCTATGTGACTGTTTGTATATGTGACTGTATGGCTAGTTGGCTGTTTGTGTGTGTGGCTATGTGACTGTTTGTGTATGTGACTGTTTGTGTATGTGAATGTGTGGCTATGTGAACGTTTGTGTATGTGACTGTCTGGCTATATGATTGCTTGTGTGAGTGACTGCGTGGGTATCTGATTCTGTGGGTACGTATTCATAATAATATTTTAACAGCTAAGTAACGTAGTGAATCTCCTCATCCTCATTAAAAAAAATTCAAATATCTAATAGTACAGAATACTCACCTAACAGGATTATGCAACGAGATGTAAATGGCAGCTAAACAGCCATAAATGATGTGTATATATTTCTCAATAAACTTAGAAATGAAAACCAATTGCAAACCTCGAAACTGTAATTATTATTTCACGTGTTCGAGCAACTGTTTTGGAACAATCAATTCCCAATTGTTGGGAAAACGTACACCCACACCCAGGATACGGTGAGAGGATCATTCTTGTTCTATATGACTTTGTGTGGGTGTCTCTTGACAATTATTGACAATATTTTCAGGTGAGCAATATGTTTATGACAACGTTGAACTCAATAAACCCATGAGGTATAGAAGGCGGTGACTCAGTAACGGTGTAGTGGTGTAAAATATAAGAACATCTACGTTCAAATCTCCTAATTTGCTGGTACTCTTTCAAGTTGGCCTTGATGTACCGAACTGATAGGTCGTCGTCTAAATGGATGACAACAATAATAATACAAACAACAACAATAACAACAACAACAACAATAATAATAATAATAATAATAATAACAATTTTTCATGTTGAATGTAAACTATATCTAAACGTTCTTTAAGAATATTGTATACCCCTATGGCAGCTGAGGAAATCTATAAAGGTTAACCCCAACTATTATACTTATGCCATGATACCTACAGATGAGCTATTTGTTTTTTAATTGCCAAGTTTCTGATGACCTTTATAAAGTGATAAAAGCAGTTAGTGTTCAATAGTATATTATCGACACGCAATGTTTACATTAAGTCTATATATGTTTTACATTAATGTGACCTTCTGTTGTTGTTGATGATGATGATGGTGATGATGATGATGATGATACTGATGACAATGATGATGATCTCTAGTTGTGGCATCAGATCGTATGCGTTCTATGACACTCCGTTGGTTTACCATAATAATTCATCACCTATTGTACTTGTAGTTGTTTATTTATTCCAGTATTTCATTAATTTATACTTATTTTACATATTGCGCCTACAGTAATGTATTAATTATAAAGTGTACCTTCGCTCTAAGCGTTTCTGTCATTGTGGGAGATAATAAAGCAGATCGGTCACTTCCGGTTTGCGCGTGGTTTTCTTGTTGTTGTTGTTGCTGCTGCTGCTGTGTTTGTCTTGCGAAATTAATTTTCTCCAGTTTCATAACAGTTTCTATTTGACATCTAAAAATATTTAATGTTGCGTTACACAAGACCACATATATCTGGAGATTGTCTATGTTGAATACTACGTTTACGTGTTGTACATGTCCAACGAATAACGAACAACACCTGATGATACGTAATGCGTCTCCAGATATATGTTGTCTCGTGGAAACGCGACTAACGCAACATTATTGTCCAGAAAAACTTGTGTCGTCTCCAAGATAATTAATTGCAATATTTCTGTCAGTCGTCTCATCAGGTTTGAGCAGCAACAATAATACTTAATCCTCTCTAATTCTACCAAACAGTTTCCTGTTTTGTCGCCGGTGTTTAAAATAGTTTACATCTTGGTTCTGTTATAATTGTTTGCATATTTAAATATTGGGGTTTTTTTTCATCAAGAATTTAAGAACTACGAAAAGCAAACAGCTAGAACTGTTCTAGCCGTTTGCTTTTCGAGTTGTTTCCGATTGATTTTCAAGTTGTTTTTGGGTTGTTTTTCTAATCGGTTTTCTGTTTCCAGGAGTGTTCTAGTCGTTTTCAGACTGAACCATGGCATATTGCCCCCCTCTTACCTTCACAGAAAATCCACATTACATACAACTTATCATTTTTTCTAACCTTACACAAATCTGATATCACTACACACAGAGATATGTACCTTTACCCTCTGTTGATGTCAAACTATTATCCTATATAAAGCCTATTATATTTCTGATCCCATCTTGGAAACTGTTTTCAAGTTAAAGTCTAATAGTTCCAGCCGAGTGATAACATGTCACATAATCTCAGAATATTGTTCACACTTTGTATACTACTAGCAGATGACATCCATATGAACCCAGGCCTTCATGTCCTGTAAAATATACGCTTAGCTACCAACAACGTTAGGTCGGTCCATATTAAATGAACTAGTGTCACAGCCTTGGTAATAGCTAAGAAATTCTATATTCTCGCCCTCACTGAGACTTGGCTTAGCCCTCGTGATAAAACGTCTTGTATTTCTTGTATTACTAAGATCATAAACGTAGTACTAAGCTCCGGAGTGTTCGCGTCTCGTATTAAACATGCCTATGTATACCCTCTTCTTAAGAAACCATCTTTAAACGCCATTGAGCTAAACAGCAACGCACCTATTTCTAATCTAGCTTTCATATCTAAAGTCGTCCCCCCGAGGCTCTGTTCTTCGACCGCTTTTGTTTATTTCGTATACCACATCAGTAAGCTCTCTTATTCACGGCCACAAATTAGACCATCATTTATATGCAGATGACACCCACGTATACATATCTTCATCTACGGCAGACAGTGGTCTTTCTCTTACTAGGTGACTGGTTCAGTGACATCTCTGGCTGGATGACAAACAGTAAACTTAGCCTCAATACAGACAAAACATATTTCATTATTATAGGTACATCCTGACAATGCACCAAACATACTTGTTTCTTCCAGGCGCCCAATCTTCATCATAGCATCACACCATCAGACACTGTACGTAATCTTCGTGTTACATTTGATAGCGATTTTAGTTTGCCAAAAACATATCTTTCTGACACGTCGCTTCTGCTTCTATCATATTCGTGACCTTCGCCGTATTCAGCGCTATATTTCTCTTTCAGTTGCCCAAACTATTGCTACAGCACCCATTACTAGTAGGCTTGAATACTGCAACTCTCTTCTTTATAACAGCGCATCTAAGGATATTACAAAACTTCAGTGTTTTCAGAACTGCTTAGCTTGGGTTGTCACACGACCTCCTCGGTTTTCTCATTCTGTGCCACTCCTGGAATTATTTCATTTTTGTTCCCTGTTCAATCTCGCATCATTTTCAAACCCTGTACGATTGAATATCTAGTTCTTTATTCCGGAGAACCTTCGTATCTATTTTCCATGCTTTCTTTAGCACGCAAGCTTTGGAACTCGCTCCCTGAACATGTTAACCCGTCAAATAGCATAGTTTCTTTCCGTCACCATTTTAAAACTCGCCTTATCAGACTCGCTTATCTCTCCTAAGTGTTTACTGAATCCGATCATTTGTTGATGAATTTTACACAGCGTACCCTGATTACGAGTTTACCTATGAGCTCGATTCTTATCGACGATATTGGAGCTATAGAAGTTGGTTATTATTATGATGATGACGATAATGATAATGATGATGATGATGATGATCATCATCATCATATCATTAGTACAATATTTCAGGTTTTCATTTACAGTAGGAGCCATACCCTGTTAAATAACATGCCGTAAAAAGGGAAAATTGTCTCATTTCTGTGCATCACCATTTATTATTATTATTACTATTATTATTATTATTATTATCATAATCATTATTATTTGATCAGTGTGTATGTGGTTCACACAGAAATATTTATAGTTAAGATAAAAGAAGAACCGTTAATGGTTTTGTTGTTCGGGGAGAATCCCCAGGCTGTCGCTTATCAGCACAGCCTCTATGTTGGAGTGGTTGAGAAACCTCCTCCCCCCCACCACTCACAGGGGAGCAGTACGGAAAGATGGAGCCGAAATACCCTGAGGGTGGTCACTGCCAGAGTGTTTTACGTCCTCAGGGTTTTGTAACGTCCCCCTTTATTTTACCACCCACGATGTTGTGAGCCGAGAAATTAATCCCGAAAAGTTTCGACCTCTTACGGGGTTCGAACCTGTGACCGTTGGCACCAAGTGCCGGGTGCTTCACCGCTAGGCCACCGGAGCTCACTAACCGTTAATATTTGAATCAATCATACCATACCAACTATGTATACTATCTATTGGGTGTCTTCATCTTAATAATCAGTTTTAATCCTATCTCTATAAAAGGACGTCAGTTTTAACGTAAACAACGCTAACTTAGTTCCCGTTCCCGACAGTGTTTGTCTTTCCCGTTGAGGCAACATCTCCGGTTTATGGACAAGATGGCAGCAACTCGGAGGTAAAGTCGTAAACTCGTACGAAACTAACCGACGGAGTCCGGAATGTAACTTCATATTCGTGGCACAAAATCCGGATTTTCTTTGTTCAGTAATGGCTAACATTTTCCTATTTTATGTTAGTTTTTTAGCTCCGCACGCTAGACGTCGGAAAGTCTCCCCCTCCGTGATCTGTCAGCAATTCGAAATGGATGACACTCGGCTATCAAAAAACGTAAATAACTTCGGATTTGGCTGTTTATCTCAGCCTATCTGTGGTAGTATCCTTCTGGCATCATTGTGTAGTATACTTACTTAACGGCTTCTATTGTTAACAGTTTGAAACGATGTGCTGATGTTCCCTTTGAAGTACGTGACTTTATTTGATTATTATGGCACTTAATCCCGTGAGATCATTTACGTTCTATAGATCAGGCAGATGACGATAAAGGTTACCATGAGATGGAATTAGTCCCTAGAAGTCTCTACCTCTCAATAGCGAAGTGATAGCGCGATTGACCACCGACTAATAGCACCTGGGTTCCAAATCCGACCCGACTATCACTTTCGCTTTATCTTATCACATTTGGATGTCGCTCGGCCCATTTAACCTACGGTCTACACAAAGGGGGGAATAAAACAGCGATGTATCTCGAGAGAAATGTATCGCTCTCAAGATTGATGAAGTAGTTGTTATTGAACTTGACAGGACTGATGACATTCTCGTACTGATGACATTCATGTACTGATGACATTATTGTACTGGTGACATTCTCGTATTGATGACATTCTTGTACTGATGACATTCTTGTACTGATAATATTCTCGTACTGATGACATTCTCGTACTGATGACATTCATGTACTGATGACATTCTTGTACTGGTGACATTCTCGTATTGATGACATTCTCGTACTGATGCCATTCTTGTACTGATGACATTCTCGTATTGGTTCGTGATGGTTCGTGTATTTTCGTTGACTTTAGTTCTGGCTAGCTGCAACCTAAACGCGATCCTTGCATCAAACTGGGTCATTCAGAGGTCACGTCATCAACTCATCAGACATCTATAACATAATTAATATTAGAAATACTAAAATAAATCTTCTCCTACAATTGTCACCGATATACCGTATTCGAATTAATCAGCACCGGCCAACTCGGATCCGTTCTCCGAACCCTTAATCGTTCCCAGGCCAAATATTCCTGCTCCAGATGACCCTAGACAGCAGTTAGCCAGAGGTCACCTTGAGAGGTGTGTACGTCTTATGGGAGGTATATATCTTAGTTGACATTTAGCCCATCATAATGAGAATGGCTGTGCGGCGACACCTAGAGGCAACGGAACCTTATTAGAGAGACGATTTAAGAGTAGCTTATAGTAGTGACTTAGTGTGATTGTTGTATAGAGCCGTAAGGTAGTTGACACTAGTGGCTGTGGTCAGTGTGTGTGTGTGTGTGTGTAGATGTGTTTGTATATGTGTATACTTATGCATATGTATATTTTGTATATGTACGTATATGTGTATGCATATGTGTATGTATATAAGTTCGTATGTATGTAGACCGATGGGTAGGTAGCAGGTTCCTTTATTTGCTTTGTTGATTTTTTGTTTGATTAATTAATTGTTTTGTTTACTTCTTTGTTTACGTAATTGAGTCAGTGTTTGTTTATGTCTTCCCCTCTACCGTCTATTTGTCTATTTTATTTGTGTCTATCTGTCTGTCTTTCTGTATATCCGTTGATTTATGTGTCCCTGTCTATCCGTCTGTGTGTCTATCGATCTGTCTATCTGTCTATATGACTAGTTACATATCTGTCTATCAATAATAAATATTTATTGAATAATAAATAAACATTTTAAGATACTTCAACCGAAGAGTTATTTAGAACACTATCAATATAGTATCATCACAGCTTACACTAAACATAAAAGCCTCTCGGGTTATTTAGTGTCAAGTAAGTTGAAATAAATACCTTAAAATAAATAGAATGTCTCCTGAAGCTCTGGAAAAGTTAATCACAAACACAACTTCAGTAAAGCGTCAATCGCCCGAAACACAAAAATCTCAACCCACCGTTACTATGTTTGTAAAGCAATGAGATATCTATATATCAATTGTCAAATGGGAAGCTACGACTAATTCATTTGAAGTACATTTAGGTTTATTTTCTATTATTTGGGCATTTACTGTACAAACATATAAATTCTATTCAATTATCGTTGGGATGTTTTCAAAACACCGGGTTACGTAAGTTCACAAATAGAACAAAGAGATTAAAATAGCACCCATCCTTTGTTAAAAAGAACTAAAGGATTAAGTGCGTGGCTTCCTATTGAAAAATTGTGTATATAAACCTCGAGCAATATGGTAACGTTAGACATTCTATGCAACCTGATGAAGACTTGAATAGGTCGAAACCGGTCGTTGCTATTGGGTTGAGTCGTGTTATATCGCTGCTATTAGTATTAATCTGAATTTATTCTGATTTATGCTTATATTATTCATACATTATTCATACTGTGTATTAATATTTTATTTTTCCATTTTAGGTTTAATCTTTCTTGGCCGTAGTGTTCGACACAAAGCCTGGTTTTGTTTTAATCATAGTTTCTTTTTCTTTTTTTATATTTAGATTATCCTCTTTTGGATTATTTTAGAAATTTTCTTTTTTCTTTTCATTTTTCTCTAATTTTACCGGTAATTAATTATACTTACAATTAAATATTTTTTAAATCAGTTTGGAGTTAATTGTTGTTTGAATGAAAGTATAACACCTGTGCCAGCGCCTTAACTATCTTTATAAAACACACACACACACACACACACACACACACACACAACACTCACTCACTCACCACTTCACCAATATCCCAACCAAGCAACCTATCATTGATCCTGGTATCTCTATCTGTGGCTGTCGTTTACCTGATAACAAACAACAAATCCTTGACATCATTAATTTAATCAGGTCATAGAATGTGTCACCCTCAGGATGACCGCTTCAGGATTGTGGTTGTGACGAATACTCGAAAATATAACCACATCGCCCCTACATTGACTACTTGTTAGCTAGCATATACATGTCAAGATTTTAGCAATAGCTTATAAATCTATCAATGACATGGTACCTGAATACCTGTATGAACTGGTGTCCATTAGAAAGTCATCCCTTAAACTCAAGTCACCCAGTCAGATGTCAGGTGCCACTGTCTCGGATCAAATCATATGGTGATTGTACGTTTAGTGGTCTAAATATTTACGGATTGAAGGTGATAAATAACGGTTATGCATCAACTATCTTATTCGGCTTTTGTATAATTTCGTGTTGGCATATCATATTTGAATGGTTCATCTTAGTAAGGATGTTTTATTAATTATATTAGTAGTACTAGAAATAGTAGTAGTAGTAGTAGTGGTAGTAGTAGTAGTAGTAGTAGTAGGTGGTAGTAGTAGTAGTATGACGCATTACAATGACCAATACTGATTTACAACACTAAAGTCATCTCCACTTGTTACTAGAAGCGATAGTTATATTATGAGTAGTTACACTCAGCTAATGTAATCTTCTTGAGAAATGTTAAACAACTTGTGTAATCAGGTCACCTCGTAAATCGGATCACACGGTAGAAACGATATACATCCCGGGATGTCGACGATGGTGACAATTTGTACAGATCGATGTCAAGATTCAAAGTCATTAGTCAGAATGCGAATACAGCTTGATAAAATTTGTCTGATTCATAACTTTTCCTGTTTATTAACATACATCATATGTCATTTATATATCATATAAATTTAGAAACGAGGGTCAGACTGACGTTAATTTATACATTTGTACTATCTGTACACTCACTATATACTGTAAATGAATTACAGACTTTAAAATGTATATTCAATGAAAGGTTTACATCGAGAGCCTTTCAGGAACCCATCCCAATGAGCTATTGTTATAGAATTTGACATCCTACGTCAACGTGAACTCACTTTAATATCGGTGACGGAACGAGTTTAATCAATTCTCGGATTCATATTTATTCATATTTTGTGGGCTGTTTGTAAGAATAAAGCATTTCATAGACAAACACACACCAAATTGTCTTAGCCATAGAAGCACTAACGGAAACGTGCCAAGACATCGCGAATACTGAAAACCAATATTTTGTGATCGATTTTCAATTTATGAATGAATGATTTGGACCATTCAGAATATTGATTTTGATGTCAGAAGTCATAATTATAATTGATGCGGAATATAATGCGATAAGAATAATTAGTGTATCGATTGCTTTCATCTTGTAAAATAAAATCGTTGTCATTCAATATCTATTTGATCTGTAACTTTGAAGGGGGACTTCCGTGGTCTAGTTGTTAGCGCGTTGGACTACAGATCACTTCCACCTGAGTTCGAATCTCCGTGTTGGCATATCTGAAGGTTGTTTCATCTTCGCTTCATTGTCTAAGGAGGTCATTCGGCCTATTTAACCTACCATGTACACAAACGTGGCCGTAAAACATCAATTTGTAACTTTGAACTGAGTTATAGTCAAATATTATTGATTTTAAATTTAAAATATCTTTATATATCATGATCAATTTCGAAACTAGTTGCAATTGATATACTTTTATACTAATATGTGATGCTCTATACTGCGACTGGCCACCTCCGTGGTGATGTTTGACAGGTGTTTCATCTTTCACTTCGCCTCATTATGTTTGGTCCAGTTAACCAACTTTGTGCACAAAGGTGGCCGCAAAACATCCAAATATCACATACAACGATTCCGACACACATACACACACCATTACTGCCGACGTCATTGAACATTGTTCGAATGTTGTGGCATTCACTACTACATATGCATAATCGTATGTATTGGCTGTCACGCTGATGTCAACGGCATTTGTTATTGCTTCATAGTACAGCGGATCCGCATCCACTTTTCACAGGCTTCAAAATTCAACGTGTTCGAAATCTCTCTTTTGGTCAGCAGCCAATTACGATCATGAAAGTGGATCAAAGGATGGGGTTCCTTGAAAACATCGCTTCCAAATGACCATATGCTAATTGGTTCGACGAACACGAAACACCGCTGAATCATGTCAATGGGTCAACTGTGATTGTACCCTTTGTTGTTCGGTTACACTTGTCCTTTGACGAGCTTCATACAGACAACATATAGCTCGGTTGCTCGGTCTAATAAATTGTCAGTCGATCTGTAATAAATGTTGTGAGGTATCTGATGCATTCAAAGACATGACTTTTATTGTTTCAGGCGAGAATATTGTTGGTGACGTTACTCTAGCCATTCCATCATGCAGCTGAGATTCACAGAGAAAGGTGGGGGGGGGGCGGGGGTTAGATATTCTTCTTAGCGATTCTTTCAAGTGTGAAACTTACTTGCGCTTTCAGACTAAGTCTTTCGAAAATAATCACCTGAGCTTTCTTTATATTGGGGAGTATTTGATTCCATGCAGCTTATTATCTAAAGATTACACCAACAAAGAATAATGATTTGAAAGCTGCAGCTTTCTTCAAGGAAATTTCGGAATTTGTCGCAGTCTGTTAAGTTTATGCGATTAGATTGCTATACGGGAGTAGATAGCAACAAAACCAAGTAAATCAGTCAATCCCAGACAATACGTCCAAAACCGCACAAATAGATATGATCATATCTTAGATCTTGTCATCTCGTAAAGATTATGATTTGGTCAGGAGTGGGTTTGTCTCTGACCATTTCAATATTAACATTGATGTAGTCCTACAGTCTGTTGTTTTACTATGTTTTTGAAAATGTCATCTAATGCCTTTTTTGCAGTCGACCTTATGCCTACGTCGCTTCTGAAAAAATGTGTCAATGGTGTTCCCATATGCCCTATTACATAAATAGTTAAGAAAACATAATCGTTGATTGTTTTCCCAAGATCTATGAAAGCTACCTTTGTAAAAGCTTCAATACAAAAACTGGCATATAATAGACATAGCAATAACCTTGATCAAGCCAATTCAGTACTACTTGTTTTATGGACCTCTCTACTGCATTTGATATAGTTGACCATAATGTAGTTTTCTCTTGGTTTGAAGATGCGTTTCGTCTATCAGGTAAGGTACTTATACGGATTTCAATCCTATTTGGAACAACACTACGGGAAAGTGTCTGTTCGTGGTATTTTACCTGATGTTCGTCATTGTTATTTGGTCCACCTAAATCCCGTGACTCGCACTCGTCCATACACCTCGAGAATATCTTCCGTGAAGACAACAAATATTTTCGAATACAATTGAAACTGGAAACCACAAATCAATTTTGTTAAACACTGCCTTCAACTATGATCTTAGCCTCCACAATAATATCTCACAAGTCCACTGAACCATGTCGACATTCATTAATATTAATGGGTTTCAACTCAACATGAAAATTGCTCATCCGCAGTTTCTTTGATGTAGTGATCGTTGCATACTTCTACAGGTTTTGCATATACAACTTGATGATCGATGACTGTAACCGATGACTCTGTGACTTGGGATGATTCATAATCCAAAACGTTCACTAAATCGTTGCCATCTGTCAGGATTGTGATAATAAACTGTGACAGTATACCCTGATGGTTCATGGATGACTGCTTAATCTTATCAGCCATATCAAAGAATATAATTATACAAATGCGATTAAATAACTTTTATCCAAACATGGGAGTAAAAATTTTTTTAAATTTTTTTATTTTTAAATTTTGGTTTTTTGTTTTTTTCATGTATGTGTTTCATGTATGTATTGTGTTTTTACTTAATTTCCTAATTCTCATGGTAATCAAGTGTATGAAAATGGCTTGTAAAAAGTTTTATTCTAGATATTTCCTTCAAATCAGCAGAAAGTCCCATGTCTGGATTTACCTTGAAATATTTTTACTTTCAGGAACTGTAGTCATAAAAGTCGCGGATAATTTATTTTGTTTCCAAGACTGACTAACTTAATTACTTTGAAAGTATAACTGGCATATTCATAGTTTTATAGTAATTAACTTTTGTATACAAACTTTAGTTTATTTATCTCTTTACATCTAAAAAGATATGATTGTTATCTCAGCTTGGTTTTCATTATTTTGTAATGGCAGCCATCTTGGATTTGTTTTGTTAATCACAACATCCGGGTATTTTCTTAAGAGGTTTCGATAACGCAAATACTTCGAATAAAACTATTAAATATAACATCGGTCATAATCTTATTAATTATTTTTATTTACTTTTGAACTAAACGCATGTTGAAACTAGTTATGCGCCAGAAGCATAGTGTCCGGAATTAGATAACGATTTGATTTATACATCCGGATCTGGAAGATTGCATAGAATAAGGATTCATACACAATCGTTATACCCCCCCCCCCCCAATTCCAACGTTCACCATGCAGCACGTGTCTTCTATTGGCTTCAGCGTATGTGTTAGATTGTACTCAACGCTATAGAAGCATATGCACATCTTTCCGAGTAAACTGTTCTCGTATCCTTTCTATCAAGTGAAGGTAGTTCTTCCTACAAGATTTGTCGAGCTTTGCCAATATATATATATATATATATATATATATCTTCATAGCCTGAATGACACCTATCAATTCTGATGATATGTGTTGTCCTTTTTTTTAGAGAAAATGTCAAAACTCATAGAAGATCCTATTTCAGAACAAACGTGTTTGCTGAACATTCTACACCTGAAGGTTCGGGATTTAGTGGAGATTTATTAAACCTAAGGGTTTGGGGGATACAGGAAAACCGGTGTTGGAACCATTGTCATTCAGGCAATCTAATTTGAATATCAATACAATACTTGAAACAATACAAAAATTAGGACGCATTTAAGATACCTACACGACCAGTGAGAGTATCAATGTTCAACCTCATCTCCGAACATCTTGTGTCATCTTGAAAGAGCCTCCAAAAATAGTTTCCGCTGTTGTGAAGAGGTACAACAACAACAACAACAACAACAATAACAACAACAACCTAAACATTATTTCTATTTGTCATACTCCAATCATCCAATGTTGACAATTATGCATCCACACAGAAGCAACATCCCCATACATGTCATGTATCATATGATGAACGGTCTATTTTGTATCCCTGTTGTACTAAAGTAGAAGCATAAAGGGTTACTTAATTTAAGAACTTTACACTAACTTGACACTGTCACATCTGTTGAGGCCGCATTAGATCATTTCAACCAGAATGTGGCCACTGTTAACGGTTAAGTCGACAACACACGCCGTGACATCTGTTGTCAACAAGATGAATCTTCTTCCTCCATCAGAATGTCAGGTACCTAGAGTTCCACCAAAGTCTCTGTCAGCAATACAATATCAATGACGATATGGCAGTGTATATATATATATATATATATATATATATATATATATATATATATATATATATATATATATATAGTGTGTGTGTGTGTGTGTGTGTGTGTGTGTGTGTGTGTGTGTGTGTGTGTGTGTGTGTGTGTGTGTGTGTGTGTTTTAGGGTACATAGTAAGAGGCAACAGGCACAGAGCATCAACATATCTAAACATCCTTCGAAACCTACCTCCATAGATCTAAATACAACTATACATACATTAATCTAAAAATAAAATGTTCCATACCTCCACATATTGATAAACGTGTGCGTATACCTAAGCATGTGTCTGGTCTACTCATCAGCCTGTGGGAACCAGCTAATTCGCTTTTCGTACGCGACAAATATGTCACGCCCACAGGAAAGCGGCTACATGCAGGCTACGTACAAAAATACTAACAAATACAAGTCTAATCAACCAGAAGTTCTCATTCATTAAACAACATTTGTTTTCAAAGACCCACATATATATACATATAATAACACTATAATAAGTACGAAGAACCGATAGTTCAAGTTGTAGATCATTCGATGCTATCCTAAAGTTGGCTGGACTGTTATCTATTATTATCGATATTTTGATAACCTTTTATATCCTATTGTTTGCGTTATTATTATGGATGATATGGATGTTGAGAATTGTTCCATCTCTTTGTGTTTTATGTCGTAAGCGGCGACTATATACGTGGTGCTGTTGTTGTTGTTGTTGTTGTTGTTGTGGTGGTGGTCATCATTGTTGTTGTCTTTGTTGGCGTTACTGTTTCTGATACTATTACTAATATTACTATCACTACTACTACTACTACTCTGTCTACTACTAGTAATACTATTGCTACTACTGGTAATACTACTACTATTACTACTAGTAGTAATACTACTACTACTACTACTGCTACATCTACTACTACTACTACTACTATTACTACTACTACTACTACGTCTAATATTACTACTACTATTACTACTGCTGCTGCTGCTACTACTACTACTAATACGATCATTATTCTATCTACGAGAGACTAAATGTACCAAGCTCAAGACAATAAGATGATATTACAGCTGGGCTAGGATATGAACCCAGATGTCTGAGTTCTGTAGACAAACGCACTTACGGTTTTGGCACGTTCACACCCAGAACAAGAGACACTAAATAGCCTTCTATATATTGATGAATTGTTGAAATCTACCCACTTAATTAGTCACTGACTAACTTAGTCACTGGTTGACTGACTAACTAACTAACTAACTCATTCACTTACTAATTCACTTACTCACTCGGTAGGTTAACTATTTCGTGACCTATGTAGAATTAATAGTCATAATCTACTTAAACCAGATTTCACAACATGAAACCAAAATATAGATAGATAGAGAGAAATAGAGATATCGGAGAGCCAGACAGACGGACGGACGACGGACGGACAGAGATACAGATAGACAGGCAGACAGATCGTCTCAGTGAGAGAGAAAGATAGAGGAGAGAATATATATATATATATATATATATATATATATATATATATATATAGAGAGAGAGAGAGAGAGAGAGATAGCCAAACAGATATACATTCAGATAAATAGATTTTAGCAACACCCCCCCCCACATCTAGTTTCACCTATTATTCAGCATCGATTCCCTAATTTCGACGATATATTCAGGAATTATCTTAATATCTAAGTGATAAGGACCAACAAGCCAAATAAACAAAAAGTAAATGCCCTGATTTATGGCCACCGGATGGTCGGAGTCGCTTCCAAAGCTAATGAGAGAAGGTGAGAAATAAGACATCCTTTTGTTTCAACCCTGCAACGATTTGAACCTGGGTTCTAAAGGTCGGTGCCTAACGGTTCTACCAGTTATGCCATGGAGGAGAAATCAGAGGTCTCTTCCTTAATCGTCATTTCCATCATGGTCACCTTGATGATGGGTTGCCATGATTTTGGATCAGTACAATGACGATTTGATATTACAAATTGGAGACATCACGATAGCAAGTCATCATAACACTGAGTGAATATAGGCGTTCTGGATACGGAGCGATCCTGGTTATGATTCTATCCTAGTTATTGATTCCCGCCTACATCATCTGTACTATGCGCACAATGGGCTGACATCATGGACTAAAACATCCCAGCCAAGTTAATATATGCGTGTTTGTGGCAAATATAAGATGTCATTTCATTATGTCCACGTGACAGCTGATCCTTAATGAAGGTGACACCATGAAAATAAGGGTCCTTTATTAATCATAATGAATAGAAGATGATGATTGGATGTACTTATAGATAGAACAGGTGTGTGTGTGCATGTGTGTGTGCGTGTGTCTATGTGTGTGTGTGTGATAAAATAATTTAGATGGAAACAGCAACAGAAAAAGGGAGATATTTAATTCAGCCCAAATTGGATAACTAGTTTATGTTGTAGCACACGCGCTCGTACGCACACATACACCCCCCCCACACACACAGAGAGAGAGAGAGAGAGAGAGAGAGAGAGACTGTTCACCAAGTCGAACCCAGAATGAAGCCAAGGTGAGCATCTGTCGTGTTGAAATGTTAATATTAATAATCTATTTCTTAATCACAACAATTTGTTGTTATCTACAAACTGTGGTATCATATTAGGCACTATCTAATTGTGTCCTATTGCTGATGTATTAAACGTAATAACTTGTTGTTTACGTCATCTTTAGTGACAAATATTTCTGCTGTCAAATATGCATCTTGTATCTGCTTCCGCTTCTTGTACGCATTTCTGCTTCTTTGGAGAAACGGATGATAAGTGTCCCACAGACTGAAGAGTCACCCAAGCCTATTGTCTGCATAGAGTACGTAGAGTAGTACGTTAACACACACACACATACACACACACACACACACGTATATATATATATATATATATATATATATAAGAGAGAGAGAGGGGGAAAGAGGAGAGAGAGCGTTATTTACTGACCATCCCATATTAAGCTATACACATCAATCTCTCAGTGTATGTATTTATTTTTCTATCTATCTATCTATCTATCTATCTATGTATATATATATATATATATATATATATATATATATATATACTGTAGTGTCCACTTCTTCTTATTACAGATTTAATAAAGAAACTATTTTTTTCACAAAAATCAAACATCAAGCTGTCCACTCAATATGTTATACACACAGTCATATACAACAATATATAGCCATAGCTTGATAATGTCCATACATAAATAGCTAACACGAATTGACTTTATAATATCTGATGTCGACGATCTATGACTGAAATAGTTGTGTACAGTATGCGGTGTGATTTAATCTGAAATACAATATTATAAAAAAGCCTGAGTTTTCTACTGTTCTAATTGTATTGGTGATACAAAGGGATAAATACACATTAGCTAATAAAGCAACAAAATTACATTTAGCAACACATTACTAATATTACTGACATGTGCGATTGAGCGATAATAAAGTATTTCGAATGTGTTATCATTTTAAGTACATTATATAGACAACTTTTACAGAGATTATTTAACATAGATGCATTAATAGTATACGTACAGCATTGGGCGAGTAAATAAGCTTGATGAATCAATTAAACTAATATGTTCTAACTCGACGGGTAAAACAACTCAAAACTACCACTTCTCGTATCCTCACTCAGCGGCAACTGCTCTGATTGGTCCCTTAATCTCCGCCCCTTTTTCGAGAACGATCATTAATATCTACAAATAATTCTACCACAAACCATTGGAGACAGAAATATGTTCTATGGTTAACATACCGGCCCCGAAATACGGAACATGTGAGACATTTAATACAAATTACCACGTTAACCATAGAATAACTGAAAATAATGACCCACTACACTAACTAATTCAATTTCTCAAGTGAACTCGTTTCATAGAATGCAGAATATGTAAAATCAATAATGTTCAATAATATCCTTAAACTTCTTCCAATAAGCAGATGTTGTCTATAGGTCACACAAAGCAAGAACTACCAAGAGTACAACGTCGCTGAAGAGGTTCTGGATCGCTCAGATCACTAGAAACAGCTGTGATTGGTCTGCTGTTCACGATGGCCTCAACATAGTAGTTTGACCAATTCTGTTGCGAAGAAACTTCTTAAGACGCAACTACCCCGCTACAGGTATATTCAATATGTACCAAGATGAGTATCTGCTAAACAAGCGTGTCATCACATCAGATTTACTAGCTGTTTGTGTATATGTGTGTTTTTTTCCTGATCTCATTTTCAGGAAGCTGGTCACACTACCAGCCATATCAATATGTTTCGTAGGCCAGTGACTCTCATCTCTAACAAGACAGTCAGGGCCCTGCAACCATCTTGCAGATCCCAGCAACTTCTCCACTGTCATACCACTGGATGCTTCATCAGCAGGATTTAGTGTACCCGCTAAGTAGTGCCATTATGGCACAGTTGATCCTGGATGAATTGCAGCAATTATATTTGCTACAAATGTCTGGAACCTCTTGTCGGTGTTTCTGATATGCTGTAAAACCACCATGCTGTGATTCCAGACGAACGATTCTTGAACTGGAATACTTAGTTCTCTATGCAACAACATATCAACCTTCTCAGCTAATGTGGGGCACCTCCGTGGTCTAGCGGTAGCGTGTTGGACCACAGATCACTACTACCCGTGTTCGAATCTCGGCGTGGGCATACCTGAAAGGTTTCATCTTTGACTTCGCTTCATTACATTTGGAGGTCGCTCGGCCCCTTTAGCCTACCATGTGCACAAAAGTAGCCGTAAAACACCAATCATCATCATCATCATCATTTGTCAGGTAATGTGGCAGCTGACAGCTCTAAACGAGGGATAGTCATAATTTTCACAAGAGCAATAAATACGACCATGGTCATCAATGATACGTAGATATGACACTACGCCATAATCTGTCATCGATCCGTCAGAAAAGAGGTGGATCTGTGCTGATGAAACCTGTCCAAAACTTGGAGCCTCGATACGTCGTTCGACACGAAACTGCTCTAGCTTCTGTTGATCTTTCAATCAGCACAACCACTGGGAGAGCGCATTAGCTGGGAGTGCATCGCATCTCATTCCACTTTCATCCTACAACGCTCTGGCAAGATCATCTCTGCCACAAGAATATAGTGGCCAACAAATCCACATTCCACTGTAGTCCTAATGCTCGCTCACTGGGAAGCATCCCATTCGCCGAATCTAGAGACTTGAACTCCTTGCCCCGTTCTTCTGATGGGAGGGCATCTTAAGACATTCCTGACCTTGCTAATCAAACTTTGTTTAATCTAAATCCTCCTAGTGACAGGAAATGACAGAAGTAATTACTTATTATTCTATAATTATACTACCAAACTCTCATCGATGATCTCCATCAGTACGTCTCGATGCTGGGCTAGTACACCGAATACTGTACACAACTATACTATTTATAGGTCGTCGACATCGGATATTATAAAGTCAATTCGTGTTAGTTATTTATGTGTGGACATTATCAAGCTGGGGCTATATATTGTTGTATGTGATTATGTATGTAAGAGGAGAGCGAATATTTTTGCGAATAAACACCTTCTTTATTAAATCTGTAATGAGAAGAAGTGGACATTACATCTATCTATCTATCTATCTATCTATCTATCTTATCTATCTATCTATTTATCTATATATCTATCGATCGATCTATTCTATCTAGCTATCTAGCTATCTATCTATCAGTCTATATAGGCATATCTTGTATCTGTCTGTCTGTCTATTTATGTATATATATCTATCTATTTATCTATAATTATCTGTCTGTCTGTCTGTATATATTACATCAGTGTTTCTGTTTAATGTTACTAGTATTTGATTATTGATAGGAGACTATGTGATTTTTTAATGATGCGAACAACAACAACGACAAAAACGACGACGACAACAACAAAAGCCAACAACGACAACGAAAACGACAACGACAACGACAACAACAACAACGACCAACAACAACAACAACAACAACGACGACAACAATAACGACAACAACAACGACAACAACAACGACAACAACGACGAAAAACGACGACAACAACGACGACAACAACGACGACGACAACAACAACGAAAAAGAAAAAAAACAACAACGACAACAACGACGACAACAACGACGACAACGAGAACAACGATAACAACAACGAACAACAACGACAACAACGACGACAACAACGACGACAACAACGACAACAACAACAACGACAACAACGACGACGACAACAACAACGACAACAACGACAACAACAACGACGACAACAACAACGACGACAACAACAACGACCACGACAACAACAACGACAACAACGACACAACAACCGACAACAACGACAACAACAACAACGACAGCAACAACGACGACAACAACAACGACAACAACGACGACAACAACGACGACAACAACGACGACAACAACAACGACAACAACGACAACAACGACAACAACGACGACAACAATGATCAAAAATAAAATAACGATATTACTACAACTACTACTACTACTACTACTAATATTATTATTATTATTATTATATATATTATTATTATTATTATTATTATTATTATTATTATTATTATTATTTGATTATTTATTTTATCTCCTTAGTTATTTGCTGGTTCTATTTCTCTTTTTTTATATTATTATTATTTTATTATTATTATTATTATTATTATTCCTTTTTGGTACGATCCCTCAGCAGGATAGCAATATAGTAAGGTTGGTTTTATTCCCCTGGTCAATCCTCCAGATGTTGTCTTCACGGTGCCTTTTCACTCATTACTAGAACAAAACCCACCCCTATCTTTTACAGAGAGAGAGAGATGGGCGGGGGGTGTTACACGCTGGCAGCCCTACCTACACATTACAACCACAACAATAAACACTTGTCGTAAATAGTTTATTTTCATCTAGTCACCGTGTTACATCTCCATTTAAATGTAACATTAAACATGTCACCTAAAAGACAGAACTCATCTTTATAATCAATAACATCTTAATTATAACTCAGCACCAATCTATCTATTGACGCCCATTATTAATTATTGTAGTAATCTGATCATTTTACTATACTGAGTTTATTATTTATGTTATTTATACATCTGTTATTGTATTGATGCGATAAGAATCTAACTATTAATAAATTAATATTTTACTAAACATTTACGTCACGTTTACCCAGCCCGCGCATCTATGGACAAACTGACACCCCCACACACACGCGCACGCGCGCACACACACGCATGGGAGCGGCGCGCACACACACATACAAACATAAACACACACACACACACACACAAACACACACACGCGTACACACACACGCACACAAATACACACAAACACACACAAACACACAAACTTCAACAACCCATACGCCATGAGGAACACGTGGCAAATGTTAGGTCCCTTGTGGGCAATTTACATGTAGAGTATATATATATATATATATATATATATATATATATATATATATATATATATATATATATATATATATATATATATATATTACATCCACGTACATCTTAATTGATTATCATGTCTGCCCACTTGATGTCATAACATCTCCGCCCGCTCCATGACGACAACTCTATCATGTCTTATCATGCTGTTATTGATGTTTAATCAGAGGTTGTCTAGTAAACATCATATCATCCTTCATATCTCTATATTATCACTGACGTGACTAGATTGTCAGACTTCTTTCATCAATAATTACATCCACGGACTCTCCTCACCAACCAATCAAACACCTTGACAGATATCAACCTTTACCCTTCAATGTCAAGGTTAAACCATTCAAAAACGATGTATAATGATGTATAACCCCAAATACGATGTATGTAAAAGGAACAATAAAATAGTTCAACAATAATTAGTGTCTATCTGTGAGTTCATATATGTGTGATATCATTAATACAATTTTACAGCTATGTGTACATCTTGATATATATATATATATATATATATATATATATATATATATATATATATATATATATATATTGTATATAGTCACACACACACACACGCACGCACACATGCACGCGATAGATACACATACACGTATTTATAAAAATAATATAAATTGTAATAATGGATTTCTCAAGTGAGCCATCATCACTGTTCTGTTGATATCGTGACAAATACTATCATATTACTGTCATGGCTGTCAGAAAGAGGTGTTTTCTAATAGCATTTCTCAGTGTACATGTGGTCGTATAACACGGTGTTACTTTAGACAAAAACGAAATAAACAGTTTTCGCCATTTGTAACTTGGCCTTCTAGAAAATTGGCTTAGTAGCTGGCATTAATAGTTTACATATTAATGTGCTCCGGATAACGCGATGGTCGGATATTCAGGGTGGTCGGTTTATACGTATAGCTGATAAGCCATGTTTTATTGTGGCTTTTATACCTCGGCCACCTCCTGGTGAGTGTCGGCAATAAATGAAGCCCCCATAGCGTCTACAATCCCCGTATCTTGTATACATTTACCTTTGGGAACCGCAGATGTGTCAACTCGGGGCTGAGATATTTATTCGTCGAAGACTGTAACAAAACTTTATTAATCACACAGGTGGTATACATTGCCTGGCAACTGTTCGCATTTTTCAGGCCGTTTCAAATCCGTGTTGCGAATATGGCCAGTTATTAAAGATAGATTCCATCATATCGGATGTAGACTTCAGAGAGAAATGGTTATCGTACAATATTCTAGGCTTGTGATGAAGTAATCTGAGTGGTGACAAGGGACCGGAGAGCGGGTGGTGGCGTGGTTCAAATTACAGCGTAACCGACACGTTAACACGCACACGCATACGCGTGCATCGACGCGCGACCCATCTCCCC
>JAODUP010000121.1:687500-705000 GCA_025642065.1 Paralvinella palmiformis
AGTAGTAGTTTTGGATTAGCAGTAGTCGTTGTAATGGTTGTAATAGAGGTAGTAGTAGTAGTAGTGGTTTTGGATTAGCAGTAGTCGTTGTAATGGCAGTAGTAGTAGTAGTGGTAATAGTAGTAGGAGTAGTAGTAGTAGTTGCTATTGTTGTTATTGTCAATCGATCTGTAATAAAGTTAATGAAATATCTAATGTTTTAAGGATATGGATCTTGATGCTCTTCTCATTACAGAGACTTGGCTGACTACTTGTAATGTTTCAGACCAGAAAATTGTTGGTGAGGTCACTCCAGCTGGAAATTCATTCCATCATGCAGCTCGTGGTTTTTTAAAGTGTGAAACCCATTTGCGCTTTCAGAGTAAGTCTTCTGAAAGAACACACGGACATTGTCACATCTAAGATCTCGATTATCTCCCTTGATGATGACAATTTGATGAAGTGTGTGTCTGTGTCTTCCGTGCTGTTTCCTACAGAAAATATAAGTCGATTGACAAAGATGCTTTTCTGGCTGATCTGCGGCTCTTTTCTTTGGCATTGGATCCACAGGATGATATGCATCATCTGGTGGATCTCTATAATAATACCATAAGGGATCTTGTAGATGAGCAAAGAGATACAGTAGGTATTGTAAGTGGTTCTGGATCATGACCAGTTTGTGTGTTCATTATGGAATGTTTAAGATCAGCAACATTCTAGTTAAAATTCCCTTGCCTTTGCTAAATCAGAATATTACAATAAAAAGATCAAAGTATTCAAGGGAAATCAAAAGGACTGTTTTCGGTGTTGTGAATAACGTATTACATAAAGGTCAGACTGTCCTTCCAAATATTATCAATTCATATATGTTCAGATATGTTTTAATAACTTCTCTTGTCCAAATATATTAAATATACATCATGGATTCCCTTCTAGCACCTTATCACAGGTTAAACCATTGGTAGAAGAGTCCTGCATGTCCATGATGGATACATTTGAGGCTTTTACAGAGACTGATATCAGACAGTTGCTGAAAAAGTTATCTAATGCTTTCTGTGCAGTTGACCCTATGCCTAAATGATCTGCCTAAGATTATCTGGATGTTCTGATAGGCTCAATTACAAATAGAGTTAATACATCATTATCTCTGGGTGTTTATCCGGGATCCATGAACACTGCCCTTGTAAAACCATTATTAAAAACCCACAGTTTGGACTAATATTTTAAACAATTACAGACCTGTTTCAAATCTTACATTTTTATCTAAAGTTATAAAAAGGCCAATTGCTTTCCATCTAAATAAATATTTAATCAATAATAACCTTATTGGATCACAACAGTCTGCCTACAAATGTGGTCACAGCACTGAAACAGTCTTGGGTCGAGTGAAAAATGATATTATGATATCAAGTAAGTATTTCTTCTTCTTCTGGACCTGTCTGCTGCATTTGAAACAGTTGACCGTAAAGACCCTTTCTATAGGTTGAAGGACACATTTAATCTGTCAAATAAAGTACTCGAATGGTTTCAATCCTATCTGGAACAACGCTCTCAAGCAGTGTATGTTCATGGTATTTTATCTGATGTTCGGTTTTTGTTATCTGGTGTACCACAAAATTAAGTTCTTGGTCCTCTGGTTACAAAAATGTATACACCACATCATCTTGGGATCACTGCACAGCGATATGGCGTTAAATGTTATTTGTATACTGATGACACACAGCTGTATATATCTCTGGATCCTGACAAAGAGTTAAAATTATACTTTTCCTTGGAGAATTTAGAACATTGTATTGCCGATATTCGGTTATGGATGATTCAAAATATTCTAAGATTAAATGATAATAAAACAATATTATTATATATTTGGCATCATCACATTGTGTTAAATCCCTAAGGACACCAGCATTACAGATGGGTGCATCTTCGATTACCCCTAATGGGTCAGTAAAAAATCTAGGGGTTATTTTTGACCAATGTATTAATATGCATGAACATGTCACATCAGTATGCCGAGCTGCCTACTACCATCTTAAGAACATCCACTGTTTAAAAGCATTCTTGACACAAGAATCACTTGTAACTGTAGTTCATGCCTTTGTTACATCTCGTATAGACTATTGTAACTCCCTGTTATATGGCATATCTGATTATAACATTAATCGCCTTCAGCGAATTCAGAATAGAACAGTTCGCATAGTGACAAATACTCGAAAATATGATCATATTACCCCAATTCTTCAAAAACTACACTGGCTATATGTTAGACAGTGTACCCGTCACACAATTTACTAACAACTATCAGTGACATAGCTTATTAATACCTGTGTGAACTGGTATCCATTAGAAAGTTATCCCGAAAACTCAGGTAATCCAGTTAGATTACTTTTGCAGGTGCGTGTGTCTTTGCAGGTGCCCGCACTTTGTCGAATAGATTGGCGGTGGAAATTAGAAAATAGTCATCTCTTGAAAATTATAAATCTGTTCTGAAAACACAAACTCCATAATAATAATTATCATTTAAATCTATTACTAAGTTTTCGTAGATATATTATTTGGTTTATCATTGTACAGCGTCTTGTAATGGCTCCTGCTTAATATTTATTATTATTATTATTATTATTATTATTATTATTATTATTATTATTATTACTAGTTGTTGTTGTTGTTGTTGTTATTGCACAACTGTGGTGATGGCCATTTGTCTGAAGTTGGAGTATATAAACGTCAAAAGTAAACCTTTTGTTGAATTATTAAATATTAATTGATTGCCTGATAGAAGTATCATTGACGCTTCAAAGTGAGGATGCTATAAGAAAAACATCAACGAATGAAGAAGCAACAAAATATTGTAACAAAATAAGGTGATCATCCTAAAAACAAACACCTAAAAACTAAATTTAATCCCTTTTCCCACAAATGCTTCTCCTTTAAGACTTCCACTAAATATCCTATTTTATAATATAATATCAACGAAGATGAATAATTTGACATCGTTTATAATTTGTGTTAATATATTTCTGTGCTGAATATTTGATATGGAAGTGGTTTATTACTTTAACATCAGATCCCCTTTGTTTGTGTTATTTTTGTTATTGTTGTTGTTGTTGTTGTTGTTGTTGATGATGTTGTTGCTCACATCTCCTTGTTCCTTTGCTAAAACGAGACGCTTCCTGAGATAACTCAGAAAAATGATATCTAACATCTAATCTTAGCCAGTTTATAAACAAGTTCATCGAGAGGTCATCGCGTCCAAATGAGCTCGAGTACTTTGAAACTGACGGATATGAGTAAGGTCGGCTCAGTGTTAGTGTGTTCAGTTAGAAAACGTGGGAAGGAGTGATTGGGGGTTCGAAACTCGATGAACTATCTAACTCATCTTTCGTATGTCCACTGAATGGCTCAGCCGTACGACTGTACGGGATTTAGATCGATCTGGACATACGTCTGGATTTAAAACCAACATCGGAGTTAAGTCGGACACCGGAGTAAACGTGTCCTTAACGTGCAAGGACAACAACGTCTTTAAACCATTGGATGTTTGTCTGCGAAGAAAACTCATTAGAGCAGCAGTATAGAAACTTGAATACCAAAGTTTTATGTCACTTTTCCAATCTCCGTGTTCGATTCTATTGACTTCTGTCGGTGTTAATCAGAAGACGACCAGGCATTTGGCTGATGATAACTACCGTTCCGGACACGACTGTTCTCGTTCGCCATAAAGTGCTCGTCGTACGAAACATTTCTATGGCACTAATACAAGTTGATTGGTTGAACTGCGGTTGAATTAATTGAACAACCATTGGCATTGTTAGCGTCTCAGTTTTCACTTTTAAAATTAATTTCCTTAAATCTATCAGTTTTATGCACTTTAGAACAAAAAGGAGCCCGTAAACCGGAAATGAATTACGTGTCACGGGAGATGTTGCTGTTCGTTCAATGCGGTCCTGATTTTTTGTTCGCTTGGAGGGCAAATTAAATTTCGCTTCCGGAATATTCGCGAATATTCGTAACAAATGCTCTACTGAACGTTGTTGAGATGCGCAGTTGGAGTGTGAGTTTTGTTGACTGACCTCCGGAGAAAGGTTTGTATTTTGTCGTACGTGGTTATATAAGCCGATGTCAGCTACACGAGACATACAAAACATTACTCAACAGCAACCATAAACATGGTATATTTAATATAGATAACATTACCATCACAGACGAACCTGAGAAACGATCCGTATACATCACACACCCCCGTCCTGTCTCTTCAACATCGTCTCGCCGCATCAAACATTTGTATCTGTTCGGGTATGAGCTCCGTCTGAAGTAAATTTCTTAGAGTATCCCCCAGACATCCTTTCCTCTTCTTCTACGTCGATGAGGAAGTTGACCAATTTTGTCCGAAGTACGTGACGGATCAGGGATGTCCGAATAAGTTCCGGTAAAGGACGCTTTATTCCAATGAACAGATTCCGGAAGTAGACTTTGTTCTAATGTTGATTTATTCGTTTTACTTTTGTCGACGTTTCTCGTTTTGTTGACAGACATATTGTCTTTATGTTGTAATGACCCAATAACAGGGTCATGGAAGAGGCTTGAGATTTGAACTTTACTAAAAAGATGGCTGCTGATGACGTTGTTTTTGTTATTGTTGTTGTTGCTGTTGTTGTTGTTTTGTTGTTGTCATAAACTTACCAGATCTAAAATCTTTCCATAGACCGAAACCGAGAGCTGTTGGTAGTTAACAGCTGTTATAAATAACAGTTGTTATAAATGATAGGTTTTAAAGACGACAGCTATTGATGACAGCTGCCATTGATAAAAATGTCATGAATAAGAGTTACTGTTGTCTTTTAAACGGGAACGTATGATTTTACACACACACACACACACACACACACACACACACATATATATATATATATATATATATATATATATATATATATATATTAAGAGACTATATATTAGGCTATTCTATATATATATATATATAGCAGTTGTTTTAAAGGGGACAAGTCTAAAGAATCCTATATATTGGTCACAATATCTGGACAATTGCTCGAGGTAAGAAATGAGATATACTTTTCAATATGAGAAGTCATAATCTCTCTCTCTCTCTGTCAGTGTATATCTCTTGTCAGTATATATATTTTTTAAAAAAAATATATATATATATATATATATATATATATATATATATGTGCGTGTGCGTGCGTGTCGTGCGTGCGTCGTGCGTGCGTGTTATGGAGTACGTCCTTCTTGTCCCCACTCACGTGAAGATGAAGCCGAATATTCCCCGAGATTTATTGACCTTGGAGACATATGACTCTGGTACAAATATCACGCAAACGATTATATTCCCGTCAAGTTATCAGCCTCCTACGAGTCTTACGTCGTTTATTATAAGAGAATTGTCGATCTGGAGATGTAAATTTAATGTCTTTTTTGTGCCATTTAAGCGTCTGTAAAAGAGATATCCGTATTTGAAAGTACCCCCAGCGGGAAAGGTACCAGCTCATAATGTCATAATGTATGACCGACAAAGGAATTGCAACAGTCCTTTCGAATATTGAAAAGTGACGTAGATTTTCACTTTATGCGCATTACATTCGCTGGTTGTTGCCACCAATGCTGGATGACTCGACCATAAACATTACAGACGTGGACGTCTTGAACAGACTTGCTTTTGGAAAGGATTGTTCCGGAAACAGGTTTTGTTTTATTCAATATTGCGGATGTAATTTAGGGCCACTGATTTAGTTAAAACAAATAGAATGTTAGCCATATTGCGAGGTGTATTATCAATAATAAGACTGAAGAACGGCGGGGCACCTTTTGTGAGACAATAACCCTGAATATGTTCCTACTAGTCGGGATGTATAGGTTGACACAGGAACCAAACAGCCTTGGTTTAGGTAAACATGATATTATGATGTCAATTGATCAAGGGAAGCCCGTATTACTTATTCTTCTAGATCTGTCTGTTCCATTTGATACAATCGACCATAATATAATTTTCTATTGGTTGAAAGACATATTTCGTCTATCGGGTAAAGTACTTGAATGGTTTCAATCTTAGTTTTAAAAACGCTCCTTTTGTTTGATGTTCTGCCATTGTTATCTGGCGTACCAAAGGGTTCAGTCCTTGGTCAACATCCTCTCATTGTCTCGCGATATGGCGTTAAATATCATTTGTATACCAACGACACATGGCTCTCTCTCTCTCTCTCTCTCTCTCTCTTCCTCTTAATAATAATAATAATAATAATAATAATAATAATGGTTGGGAATATTAATAATAATAATAAAATTACAAAACTTTTATTGCGCCAATATCCTCGAAAATAATCTAGCTCAGTGGCATACCTATAGTAGAAGGGTTGGACAAACTTATAGTCCAGGTACAATGTAAAGTTTATCAACAAACGATCAGATGGAGTGGAAACTTAGGAAGGATAAACGAGTCTGAAAAGGTGAGTTTTCAAATGGTGACGGAAAGAAACTATGATATTTGATGAGTATACATGTTCAAGAAGTGAATTCCAAAGAATACGGATAGCAACTGAAAAAGTTCCAGCAGGTATTTTAATCCTGGGAATAAACAACAGGTGAAAATCAGATGAACGGAGCTCTCTGGGATTGGGTGCTAGATAAAGCATGGACAATAGAAACGAAGGTTGTCCAGAATAAAGAGTTTGATAGACAATGAACCCTGAAAATTAAGGTAAATTTCTGCTCTTCCTTGATAAACTTACAATGGTCATATTTGGCAACGAATGACACAAAATGTCTTGAGATCAAATGGTGATAAAACAACCTATTATTTATTTGATTTCATCGAATTATGTTAAATCCTTTAGATAGCATCGTTACAGATCGCTGCATATTCCATGGCCCCTAATGTGTCTGTAAACAAATACAATGGTTCTTTTTGATAATTGTATTAAAATGTAAGAATATGTCTCACCTAGTTGTCAACAAACATCTTAAGAACACCGACGATCTGAAAGCATCTTTGACACAAGAAGAAATGCTTGTCACTGTGTCTCATCCTTTGTTAGATCTGATTTAGACTTTTGTGACTTTCTGTTGAAAGGTACATCGGTTAACTGTTATATTAAGGACTTATAAATATATCAATGATATAGTACTTGAATATTTCTATGTCATATGGTCAAATTAGCAAAGCAGCCCCTACGTTTTATTGAATCTATCTTATTATTTTTATTATTATTATTATTATTATTATTATTATTATTATTATTATTATTATTATTATTATTATTATTATTGTTGTTGTTTGTTTTATTATTATTATTATTATTATTATTATTATTATTATTATTATTATTGTTATTATTATTATTATTATTATTATTATTATTATTATTAGTAGTAGTAGTAGTAGTAGTAGTAGTAGTAGTAGTAGTAATACAAATGCATAATAAATGGGTTTTGTCCGATCTTAAGGTAAGACCATCTTGAATTTATTTTTCTTTTATTGACCTCAGAATGCCAATATTCACCATCAAGATTTACCTATCCTGAACCTCCTTCAACATTTCTAAGGATGATATGTATTAGAGATATGACATGCATGATTTCAGCTCTGTCAGCCTAATTGGTAGCGCGTTGGTCCAAAGATCACTACCACCTGAGTTCGAATCTCGGCGTTGGTATATCTGAGTTAAAGTCTTGAAGCTTGTCACCTACTTATAAGCGGAATGGATGGGGGTTAACGTGGACATTTTGCTGCTAAAATAGTGTATTGTGTGGATTCCAAAAAGAAAGCCATGAAATTCTTAAGTCCAACTGTTGTTGTGTTTTTAACAGCTGATTTGTCAGCAACTCTGTTCCAGTGGCTATTTATTTAAGAAATGATGCTAATAAATAAACCAATCGTTCGTTTCTAAAATGGAACTAATTTCGTCGTTATTTCCAGGAAACAATGTGTTTTCACCCAAATATCAAATCCTCTACCTGTAAAAGAAAGTGTTATCCATAACATTATCGGTTGAAATGTCAGACTGCAAAATGAATAAGTCCGAAACATTCACGTCCGAAATGTTCATGTCCAAACCGCGCGAGTATTTAATTAAAATAAAACGGCGTATATCACCTGAGTGTTTATATGTAAAGAGAGATATAAACCTTAAACAACTTTGTGATTATGCTATCACCTGTTGCAGCACATTGTGGCAAATATTGTAATTCAACTCTTCGCTCTTTAAAGGGAAGAAAACGCGCAAATTACTGAAATAATATTATTCTAAACCCGGAGTGTTTTGTTGTTACTAATCCGCCATTAAAATGTTTTCTTTTTAAAGGGCGCCATCTCTTTGTGGCATGTAGTAGTTCGACTGGCTACTATGTATGTCATAACATAGGAGGGATTGAAATCGCCTGAATAGGTTGATTGATGACTGATTGATGATTGATGTTTTGTGGCCAGTTTTGTGTACAAGCTAGGCTAAATGGGCCGAGATACCTCCAAAGGTAATGAAGCGAAGTCAAAAATGAAACACCCTTCACATATGCCCATGCCGAGATCAGGGGGTAGTGTTCTGTGGTCCAACGCGCTACTAACTAGACCACGGAAGCACAGCAATCGGAAGTCAGTTCTTTTGGCGTATATACACACACACCCATACACACACACACACAACACACACACACACACACACACAGAGAGGGGGGGCTACAAAAAATTGGAACTGAACTTAGTGCTATATATTATCTAAATAAAACAAAAAGGGGTTATTCCCATTAATCCCTTATATGTAACAAATATAAACTCGTAAATAAGATGTTTAAAACTACAAGCTCTAAGTAATCATATAAATTTAGTTGTAAACGATAATTGTCCCAAACTAAAATATATTTAGCACTTACATAAGGTCATTGATAGCCCTTCATAACCACTTAACTCTCCTAATACACGCACTATCCCCTCAAAACAAGCACCTTATTTATCACTTACCTAGGTACAAAAACTAGGTGATGATTTAAAACCTGTTTTGCGGTACAAATGTTACCAAGCAATTATTTGGTTTGTTTTTAAACCTAATTGTGTTTAACATATATATATAATATATATATATATATATATATATATATATATATATATATATATATATATATATATATATAATATCGAGTATACATTGTGTAGATCAGACAACTGTTAATTTGCACCAGAAAACTTTGAGATTGCACCAAGCAACTGTCAGTGTTCACCAGACACCTGTTAATGGCCACCAGACAACTGTTAGTCTTCACCAGACAATTGTCGGTTCTCGGTAACCAAATATTCCGTGACGACACACCTATGAATCTACTCCTGACGTTATAATTCGGTATGGTTCCTGTGAACACAGATGATGATGATGATGATGATGATGATGATGATGATTGGTTGATGTTTTACGGCCAATATTGTGCACATGGTAGGCCGAATGGGCTGAACGACCTCCAAAGGTAATGAAGCGAAGTCAAAGAAGAAACACCTTTCAGATATGCTGTGAACCTAGCTACAGTTTCGGTTATAACACGATACACGAGAGCACCGGAACTACGTCATCTCGCGTAACTAACGACACAAGTGGGACCGAATGACGCGCCGTTCTAGACGAGTTCCGGTTCTCCTAATAGGCTAAATCTAGTCATTATTCTTGACCGGTCCTTAAATTTTGACACACGAATGCCATACCGGATGTAAAATATTAAAGAGACAAGATGAGTTGTCACCTTGTGGCAATATATGTAGGATACCAGGTCTAAGTTGGTAGGGTGGGGGTGGGGGGAATAAGGAATTAGCCCTAACTGGCGGGTTTTCATCGTCGCCATACACTGGGACACTTTATAGAGCAATGACCTACGGCGAAGGTATTTATTATGAATATTTGTAGATCTATACATACCTTAAACAGACAGATGGTGATAATTGATGTTTTGCGGCCAGTTTTGGCCAAATGGTAGGCTAAATGGGCTATTTCACATGGGGATGTTCGGATTTTTAAAAGACTTAATGACCATTCCTCACAAGATCAGGATTGATAAGTCCATGATCATATCGTTGCTTTCAAATATTGGATTAACGTGGATGTGGTAAGGTTTTGTGGATTTTAGCCATTTCGTTAACTTAGAGTGAGAAATAGAAAATATTTGTTCCACAATCTGAACCAGAGGGAAGTCTTGAAACATCCAGGACATACCCCCGTCAGTAGCTACTGCGGGCCATTTAAATTATTGTTATTTATTTGCTACTAAGGATATAATTTAGCCATCAATTTAGAAATTGAATTACAATGAAAATAGAGGAAATCTTTCTGTTGAAGAAACTTGTATTTATTGGCTACAAAACCTAATATTCTGGATAGCTTGTAAATATGGGTCACGAGTGTTGCTGTGCTAACTGCATAGCCAACGCTGGCAAGGTATCAGGGCATTTATTGAAACATGGACACATTCCACAAACTGTAACATTTAAAAACGTTAAAATATCCGTACTTAGGACTAACTTAGCTTAACCTTATCAAATGTATGATCTTGAGGTGAACTCGGAAGGGAAATCTGTAGAATTCAGTATTTTAAAACATTTAATTATGTTTTGTTTTTCTTTCCATTTTTTATCATTCTCTTTTCAAGATGCGACGTTTTACAGCATCCTTTAGATATAAAGTTAACTGTCTAGATTATTCTCAGGGAAGTTGTTCAGTTTCCCAAATTCAAGGCAGCTGAATTTACTGTTTTCACATGTACTGCAAGTGGAAATGTATGTTTGTTTTGAATCGCGTTGAAATAAGTATATATTATATGATGTTGTGCTGACAATATTGGATGTTTACACAGGTTTGTTATTTGTAGTCACCATACCTAATTGGCTAGATTTAAACGTTTTATTGAGAGTCAGGAAAATACATTTCCAAGCTCGAATCATGGTTTATAGTGTTATAGTTATTCAAGGATCAAGTGGTCATTTGAATTTCTAGGCTACGAATATTCTGACACGTAATTGTTATGTCTAGGTTTTTCTATAATTTTGTTTCAGTTAAAATAAAAGATTATTGAATTGAGAATTTTCACAATACATCTACTCCTATTTTGAGCCTTAAATTTTCATTGGGTGGCGAATGGACATTTAAAGTTAAGTTGTTGTCTGTAGACACATAGCTATTAATGTATGTATGTAAATATCAAATAGAACAGGAACGATAACATCAATATAAGTTAGGTCTTCGTAGCGCAAATCTTTCATTGTTTTCTACTTAATGGCAATGACTAATGTTATAACAAGATATTTCGTGAAGGTGTCCATTTGCCAAGTATTTCGAATTATTAAGTGTACCCATCAAACGGCAATTTGAATGTAGCTCTTGAAATATTATGTTAATCCAATGATTGACTCATCTTTGACCTGATGTTTAAATATTCAATAATAGTTTGTTTCTACTACATGCAAATTTGGTTAATTCAGTCATGAAAATTTCTAAAGTGTAAAGGGAAAAAGAGCAGAAAAACAATCATATCCAGAACATGATGATGATGATGATGATGACTGATGTTTTACCACCACTTTTGTGCACAAGGTAGGCTAAATGTGCCGAGCGACTTCCAAAGGTAATGAGACGAAGTGAAAGACGAAACAACCTTCAGATATGCCCACACCAATCATATCCAGAATCGATCATTCCTAAATCCTGGCCATAATTCAGTGGACTGGGATACGATGGTAATACGGGTTCTACAAAGAATCGTGGAATCAGCTACTACTACATCGGTTATATACAAAATATCAGAGTAGATGCGATAATTATTTGGGATTGATTTCAGCAAACATTATTCAAAATTAGCCATCAAATAGAAACTGCAGCCCAACTTTAAGGGCCAGGATTCAAAGCAAAAATAACAAATTGTGGGCTTGGTTGTATCTAAGGTTAATTTTCTCATTTCAGTTATACCCTCCTCGGAATATTGTTGGATCTTTCCCAATTTTTTTTAAAGTGAGAAGGATTTTAATATCATAAATATATGGAAATAAATGAAGGACGGCTTTCCGATTAAAAAAAAACATGTTTCCGAAATTCATGAACATATTCGGATTGACAGTAAATGCCCATGCAGACCAAATATTTAATAGAACAGGTTTAAAAGTATAGTTAGTAGGTTAATTTCTTTCTTTCAAACTAATAATTTATTAAGCACCAGAGAACAACTTTGTTGAATGAGCTGCTATAAAATCCTTATTTTATTGTATTATAAACTCATTTTTCGAACAACATTTTTTTAATTAGATCAGATACAGGTGACTGGTTTATCATATCCTGATTAGAAAGATACCTGTATGATGACCGCTATAGGCGAGTGGATACTTATTTCTAAACATTAAAAATAAATCCTATCCCACTCACCAGGTGGCTCATTTTGTCTAAATCTGGGGCCGGAGGATTTCCCGCGCCCTAATATAATTCGGGGCAGGTATGTTTCCCAACCACTGATACAAACCTCACGGATAAACAGATCAGGCACCTGTACACAGAGAAGGTCATCTGCAGTTAACCGTGAAATCGTTTCATTCTGTTACCGGTTGATGGCAGGTGGCAAACTGTAATGAGATTTTCGACGTTGCAGGTCATTTGCTCTAGGGTTTCTAAGTGACCTTGTGTAAACGTAGAGAGAGACCTATTGGGCCGGTACCTCCCACTCATACAGTTGAGATTGAACCGGATTTGTTTCGTTTCGTGATCCCCGGATCACGGAACAGAGATTTCTCATTCTCATGAAAGGGTGACAACTTATTTCCAGTGTGGTCCCTTTTAATGACCGGTTGATCATACCTATTCCACACCCCACCAGAAACCGGAGGGAAGGGTGGAATTGTGCAGCGGGAACACCCTGATTCTGGTCATTGCAATAATTGGTTACGTATTCAAACAATATTCAAGTGCAGAAATTAATCCGTTGAGAATTTTCGACCTTTTACGGGATCAGATTTAATCCTTGGCATTTGGAGTAAACATCATTTGGCACCAGGTGGAACATGCTTACACAAGCTAATCTCGTGACTACTTGCTTACATACTTATATGAACTGACGTAAACGTAAGTCGACAAAATTATCCGTACCAAGGGGGGGGGGAGAATGCAGTGATAATGTCGAGTATCCGTTGTTTCCGTTTTAGGTTAGAAATATGAAGATATATTTCTTGTGGCAAACACACGTGTGCGTGCGCGCGCGTGTGTGTGTGTGTGTGTTGGTGCGAAGCGGTCCGTCTACCCCGCTGAACCAGCCATTCACAATTAATGTCGCAATACTAAATTGGCCACCTGGCGATTAGTCAAAAGCAAGCTTTCTGAACGATAATTGGAACGTTTTATTTCTCATGAAGTGCGGAACGTTCGTGGTGAAATTGCTGCCTTTATTTGACCCAAAGAGGTAGATAATTGTTACACATTAATGATAAAATACGTCAAATTAGTATTATGAAATATATAGATGTTGACGATTAAGTTTAAATCACGAATTATTGGTTCAAGGAACAAAATGTTGTTTGTATCATTTACGCGTTTTTAGATCGTGCAAGTTTTTTCATATGTAATTATTATTACCAAATTGTGAACCAAATAGTATCAAAACCTACGTTTATATGTTTGAAGTTTCTAAGCACGCAGCAACGATTGGTGTAACCAGATTAGACCAAGAATAAATTCCCTCTCGGCCAACATGTCTGTATTTGGCGGAGGGGGGGGGGGTAGGATAATCGGGCCGCCTGAACTCATCATTTAATTGAACGAACTGAAAGACGAAACACCCTTCAGATATAACTAGGCCAGGATTTCAACCCCAGGTGCTGGAGATCAGCGACCAACCTCCATACCAGCTCGGCTACGAAACTCGCCTAGCCATACAAGGTTATAAAGGAAAAGATAACCCGGGAGGTGGGAACTATTCTGGAATAGTTTCGTAACAAAAGAAAGTGAACCCTTTTAAATAAAAGCGGGACAAGGTATTGAAAAACTTTGCGTCGGGTTCAGTTCGGTCTAGTAAATACGAAAATACGCCCCCCCCCCCACACGACAGTCTTCAAATCGTGGCCAATATACTGCACCTGCTGGTTCTCTTCAGACTGGGTACCTTCTTGTGTTCAGCACTTCGGTAACGGTTAAACTCGTCTTACTTCGAAATAATAAATACCGAGATAATCTTGTCCATTTAAATTAAATATAACCAGATAGGGTTTTATACAACAGTACGGGTATAACCGATTAATGGAGAATTTGAAGCGATCTCATTTTACCACTGATTCCCCTGGGTCTCTCCCGTTAGTATAGCTCCCCTCGGGTTATGAAGAGGGCGCCTCCCGTGGTCCAACTGGTAGTGCGTTGGATCACAGATCACTATTGCCAGAGTTCGAATCTCGGCGTGGGCCTATCTGAAGGGTGTTTCTTCTTTGACTTCGTTCCATTGCATTTGGAGGTCGTTCGGTCCGTTTAGCCTACCGGGTGCACAAACGTGGCCCTAGAACATCAATCAATCGCCATTATCATCAGGGTATCAAGCATATCGTGAGTTCCATATCGGGACATCTATCTTATGTGATATTAGTTCCATCCGTTCCAGCACAAATGATTGAAAGCTCATCGATAAAAAAAGTAAGCGGATGTACTATATTTGACTCCGCGTCAACAGTTTATCTCAAACGAGCATCGATCATCTGCGGTAATAATCACGGGTACACAACTTTAATTGTGCGAGTAAACATCTTTGTTCATATCGAACTATCTTCGGAACAGCGGGACTAAGATGGCGGGTCGACGAAAATGAGCAAAAACTAAATGTTGAAAACCAATTGTTATGATCCCGAAATGCTATTTGAAACGACAACCATAACCACGTGATCCACATTTTGAACTGACAATGGACACACCGGTCCTTTGTCATTTAGTGTTATTCCGTTTCAAACGGCAGACAAAACATCAACTGGACCTCCTCAATCCGCTTGACCAAGTCACGGAATGATTTACTGTGGATATTCCATTTTCGAGATCCATGAAATGGGCCAAATATTGGCATTCTATCAGTGGTCATAATTTGAATATGTCATTATTTTCATTACAGACACGTAAAAACCTGTCTAATCCGATCAGCCATATATGACATCCCCGATTGGCCTCATTTGTCAAGTGGCCTAGTCGGGAAAGGTTCTGGATAGGCTTGTTCATCTTTGACACCACTAATAGATGGACCGAAATAGGAAGATCCCGTTTTCGGATATTATATTGACGTTATTACATTGACTAACTTCCTTTTCAATTGCAAATATTTACCAGAAAAGGAAAAGGCATAACTTTCAACTGTATCAAGAAATGACATTATTCTTTTGTTAATTATTGGCGAACAATTGCAATGATATTTTCTTTATGATGTCATGGATGAAATACGTTTCACGTTTTTCGTAGAGGCAACATTAAAGGAATCCGTTTATATATACTCCAGAAATCCTACACCAGAGTTTAATTCTGTGAAATCTCCAATTTTCCCCGTTCGTGATCCTAGCTCTAATTCCACGGAATTGGTCCATCATCTGTTTGGTAATTTGACGGCTGATCTCAGCGAATATGTCATCCGACATGTTGTTACGACTCTAACAATATAACATAATTATAATAACACAAATTATCTTGAAAGTATCTTTGAGAAAAAATAATAAACAAAATCAAAAGGTATTTGGGTCAAATCAAGATGTTCTCGAGACCTTATGAAATCTAAAGAGACACTTTTAATATAGAATACTCTCAAAAATGCAGATTTTACGAGAGCAGTAAATTCGACATGGCCTGATAAAATATCTAGTTATTGCAATCTACTTCCGCCTCCATTAGAATACATATCCAGGTACGTAAAACATGATGTTTAACTAACGAGCAAAAACTAGTTTGAGGCAATAAAAACATCTGCGCTATTAAATAAAAGCTACCTGAAGCGATGACGTTTTTATTTTGTGTCACGCGGATCGCGTTTTGAACTCTCGGTACATACAGCATCCGGTTATCCTTTAGCGATATTCCATTTCAAAGGGCGAACTACGAACATATTGCAGGATTAATGCATCCGGAAGGGTAATCTCCGATCCCGTCATCTACGTCTTTACTTTCTTCCGGGACGAAGATATAGAAACATCTTGTGCGGGGAATATTAGAGCCCCATCGTGTAAGCCAAAGCTCGAGAATTTGGTGACGGTCTCTTGATTTAGAGAGGTCTTCGTTTTGTTCCGTTAAGCAGCAACATCTCTTTAATCTCACCAACTGAGAGATTCACACTTGCCCATAGACAACCCGTCCATCTTTTATCTATTTGAGATAAAAGCAACAGAACGATCTGAGATAGCATAAATAGATCGATGGCTGTTTTGGACGGAAAATAGATAACGCGATGTACATATTCGTAACAACGAAATAGGCTATTTTCAAAGTCAGGATGATCTGTGATTAGATAAAGATAATCAGAATGTTTGCAATATCGAATAAATAGACGTTTTTGGAAAGCTAACACTTAACGTTAATAATTGCGAATCGGCCATTAATTCAATGCGTTAGTACGTTAACGAAATGGAGAAATATCAAATCCTTTGTTGAAGCCATCATACAACTAATTACCTTTAAAATCACGATGTTATGTTTTTATTTAAATCGTTACAAATATATAGGTTTTTTATAGGAAACCAAAATAAATTACTTTAATTAAAACCATTTTTCTAAATTAGAATTTGTTTATTTTGTACTTTTAATTCAAGATTTTCCGCTATTTAAAGTAAACAAAATCGATCAATATTCACGAGCTGCATTCATCTTGTTGTGATTATGTTATATGAGCTCCAGAGGGCGCTCCGATGGGGGCGGTGTTTAAACCTCTGAGTTGTGGGTTCGAATCCGGCTCACGGTTGTGTTTGTCTGATTTGTTACCTGAAGGAATCGAACGTTGGCCATATTTCCTAGATGTCGCCAGCGTCGAGGCTAAATAACTCAAGAAGAAGGTTAACAAGAATAACAACAATTTAAGATTTGTTATATCACATTAATGGTCGTATATAACACTTCCGTTTTGCCACGAAATGATCTGTTAAACGTTAAAGGAATTTTTCTGTGATATTACATTGTTTTAAAAGTTTCTATGGAAATTAAGCATACTAATAGATAGGAACTGTACTATAAACATATAAGTTTTTCAAACAACCAAGCACTAGACCCCTGCACGGACCGGCCGACCCCACGCAGGTTGTAGAGTACCCCGGAGCATGCGCGGAGCGGACATTAATAAAGTTGTTTTGGGGGGGGGCAGGTGGAGCGGTTACGGGCTGGGTAATAATTTTGTGAGACGGATGTGGTCCCCCCCCACAAGATGTTCGTTCGGTGGAATACGGTGACATCGAAAATAGCGTGCGGACTAAATGGATATCTCGAGCCCGCATTATCGAGAACATACTTCATGTAAACATAAACAGAGTTTTTAGATTATCAATTCCTTACTTTCA